>CM071930.1:80749139-81239139 GCA_016081115.2 Rehmannia glutinosa | reverse complement strand
TCACCTTTTCTACCTCTTTTTACCATGCTTGCAGACACAATATTCCTACCAAATCACAAAAAACACAAAAATAAGTATGTCTGTATCTATAATTATACAACAAAACACAAATATATGTAAAGCAAAATAAATAGAAGAATCCAGCAAACACAAGTATACGGAGGCATAGATACACACATCAAACAATAACTAAATATACATCAAAACATGCGTAAGTATACAGTAAAACACATGTACGTAAACATCATAGAAAATGAAATAATATAGATTACACTTTGCAGAACAATTATATATACAACAAATATTAACTAACTACACACTGAATCATATCCAACTATACATCGAAACACATATAAGTACACATTTATCTATACACAAATATAAGAATGCATCATATCTACAAACAAATACTTCATCTTCATCACATAGAAAAAACCTGGAACCTCCATTAACATAACCTTATGCACTCAGATTTACAGTAGAAGAAAAACGATCGGAAAAAAAATTAAAAAACCCTAGGATGTCACATTCACGTTCGAACACACACAAAACTAAAAGAAGAAATTAAAAAACCCTAGAATGTCACCTTTACATTCGAACACACAAAACCAAAAAAAAAACTAAAAACCGTAGAAAAATCGTCGAAAAGGAAACTCACCTTTTTCAGAAACAAAAAATCGTCGTCGGTTCCAGAAATCGCAAAATACTACGAAATCGCCTGCAACCTCCTTCCCAGACCGCGAAATCGCAAGTTCAAAAACAAGTGAATGAACCGTCGGGCAGATTTTGGGGGAGATGAAAGGGATTTTTCAGTTACAAAATTAAAATGAAATTGTGCAATTACCTTTGTGCCCTTTTCAGCAGAAAAATAAAACGAAAATTAATATAAAATTGGAAAGATCCCATCCACTTAAAATTTGAGATGGGTGGCCAAGATTAGTCCACATTGTCTCATTTTAATTATGTGGTCTCATTGTATCCTATTTATATATATATATATATATATATATATGGGGATGATACAATGAGACCACATATTATAGTGAGACAATGTGGACTCATCTCAACCCTCCCTTATCTATATCAATGGCTAAGATAAATAGGGGTTAAAATTACATTAAATATTTAATTAAGGCAAAATAAGGGTATAATTGTCAAAACAAACATGTGGGGGACCATCCAAATATGAAATCAGTTATTAGGGGAGAGAAAATCGCGAGAAAATTGCGCAGGAAAGAGAAAATCACGCATGTGCTCTGCCATGCAGTATGATGTACACTTATCAATGATTTGTTGTATACTTAACACTATGTTGTTGTATGTTTAACATAATTTTATTGTATATTAAAATGGTCAAACAAAAATATGTGGGGACCATTAATTAAGGAATCATTTATAGTGAGAGAATCACGCTCATTAATATGTGGCGATCGTGGATTAAGTAAATCAATTAGAGAGAGAGAGAGAGAAAATCACGCTCATTATTGTGTTGTATATTTAGCATATATTTGATGTATACTTAACACTATTTTGCTGTATGTTTAACATAATTTTACTGCATATTACAATTGTCAAACAAAAATATGTGGGGACCATGAATTAAGGAATCAATTAACAAGATTATTTTGGGCATACCAATAATTATGGTATACCAAATAACAATAATTAAAAAATCAACAACTAATAGACACAAATCAATTAACTAAAATATTATACAGTAAACTATGTCTAACTATACAATAAAATCAGGCTATGTATACAATAAACAATGTCTAACTGTACAACAAAATCAGACTTCATATACAGTAAAACTATGTCTAAATATACAATAAAATCAGACTACCTATACATTAAATTATGTCTAACTATACAATAAAATTGGACTATGTATACAATCGTCCTAGACGCGCTGTGCACGTAGTCATGATTAACAAAACACCAGTCCTAGCACAAAAAACAAAAAAAAAGTGTCAGTGCAGAATATATAAAAAAACATACGGTAAAAATTAACTAAATAAGAATTAAAACACATATAAGTATACAACGAAATCTCCTAAATAATCATTGAAACACATATAAATACATATATCAAATATTAACTAATTACACAGTCAAACACATCTAAGTATACATCGAAAAACATATAAGTATATATTTACCTATACAAAAATATAAGTATACATCAAACCTACAAAACTTTTAATTCGTCTTCTCCATCTAGAAAAAACCTAGAACCTCCATTAACAAAAGCTTAACCACCATCACGGAAAAATAAAAATCAACGTGATCTCACTCCCGACATTGCAGATTTCGATGTGAAAATTGAATGACTCAAACTGAACATTCATAACTTTTCATTTGCTCCTTACAGTAATATTTATAAATGCAAAGATTAAAAAAGAAGATGAACATGGATGGGGCCCATCTTCATCTCCTCACATTAGAAATTTAAAAAAAAATACAATAAAGTTGTGGATTTGATACTTATCTTTTGTGTACCTGAAGGGCTAAAAATATGAATGGCCAAACAGCAGTTCCAAATATCGTATAAAGAAATCAACTACAAATTAATTAAGACGAAAAAACTCAACACTGAGAAAATTACCGCCGGAGAAAAATGACGAATAGATCAGTGATTTTGCAGAAGAAATTGCACGAACTGGAAACCGAACTCACCGACGTCTTTCGCCTCCTTTGGATCACCCAACCGCCTCCGACCCGCGCCTGCAAGTTTCCTTCGACGATATCAAGCAGCGGTTCGTTTTCCTCAACAAGCTCTACTCGAGGGAGGTTTCCTCCAGCCGCAAATCTCCGACCAATTGCGCGAAATCAGAGATAGACTTACCAAACTCGCGGTCAGGTTTCGCGTCTCCAACTTTTGGCCAGCGAAGGGCAGCGGGCGGTGGGTAGGCGACATACGACTCACTTTTGCTCCATTTTAGCGATTGTGGTAGAGAAATTCAATGGAATGGAACGAGAATCCGGCAGATTTGGGGGACCACATAATTAGGGGTGAAAACTAAAATGACTTATCTGCCCTTTTCAGATTTAAAATAAATCAAAAATATTTATTAAATTGGGTAAATCTCTACCATCTAAAATTACAGATCTGTGGCCAGGATTAGTCCACACTGTCTCACTCTAATTATCTGGTCTCATTTGATCATATTCATATATATATATATATATGGGGAGGGTTATATAGGACCCTCTATTATATGAGTACATAGGACTAGATCCAAGCCACAAATCTACTAATTTCGATGGTTTAGATTAAACCTGATTAATGTTGATAAATTATTGATAAAGTCAACGTGAGGGTAAACCAGTCCACATAAGAAAAGAGTTGTTGGCTAAATCTAGTAAATTCCATTAAAATAGGATGAGTTACCATCAAATTTGCAATCACAATCCACCAAATCTGTTATTGGAAAATCGTTCCAGCCATAATCATCTTCTCCACGAATCTGAAATGAAAATCTTCTCCCACAGTACACAAAGTCGACATTTTGAGAGTTCAAGCAAGAAAAAAAAATGGATGACACCTATGAAGAATGCTTCAACACTAATAAACAACAAGGTAACCAATTTTCTCACTTTTCGATTGTTTATATTGTCCATTTTTATTGAATCCAATTAAAATTTGATTCGCATTTTTCTAAAATAATCATTCGATTCATCATTTCATTTTTTTTTTGTATGTTCACCCAGAAAGTTGCATATGCGTGTCTATAATCTTGCTTATTTGTGCCAATGAATATGCTTATAATTATGAACATACTTGCTAATCCAGGAAAAATTCAATTATTCATCCCCATTTTTTTTTGTATGTTTACCCAGAAAGTTGCTTATGCGTGTCTATAATCTTGTTTATTCGTGCCAAAAAATATGCTTATAATTATGAACATACTTGCGAATCCAGGAAAAATTCAATTCTTCATCCCTGTTCTTTTGTATGTTTACCCAGAAAGTTGCTTATTCGTGTCTATAATCTTGCTTGTTTGTGGCTATGAATATGCTTATAAGTATGAACAAACTTGCGAATGCAGAAAATTCAATTCTTGAAGAGCAGTCGAGTCAAGAGCCGACTTCAGAGTCAGAAAGAGAAAGCAATCAAGGCCCAACAGAAATTGAAGAGATGTTATGGGAAATGTGGAGAAATAGGTTCGCACAATAGCAGAACGTGCGACAAGTGAAATTCACTCTTATTGACGTTATTGTTGAAGTGCATGTTTGATACTGCTTATTAAAGCATTTGATACTGCTTATTAAGGCATATTTTACCGCTTAATATTTATGTTTATTTCAAATTTTGTAATTATTTGTTTGGTACAATCGTAAAAATTGTTCCTAACAAATGAAAAAAGGGCATGTGCTCGATAAAAAATGTTGTGACTGTTTGTTTATTTATTTTTAACACCACTTATTCACATATTACAAATTGCATATGATTTCTTATTGTAATGCTTTTTAATACTTTGTACTTTGCTTATTTGTTACTGTTGTAATGCTTTTCGACTAAAAGAAAAAAATGAATATAATTGATATTGCTAACAAAAAGATAAATTGCCATGAAGATAATTGCTTACAAGTCAATTGACTTCACGCTTCTGAGCATTTGAATCTTGCTTACAAAATATTTGAATACTGCTAAAAGTATAAGATACTTGAAAAAATAAAAATGTGTGCAAGGCAATTGACTTCTTGCTTACAATAAAGTTGAATTCTCGCTTATAAACGAGTTGAATTTTGCTTACACAAGCAATCGATTTACGCTGCGTAAATATAACAACCATGAACTAACACAACGATAATAATAAAAAACATTCAACATCAACTACAAGTACGTCAAAAACCAACTAAATTTAAAGTGGCTATAAAACACTCCAATAATCAACACTTTGATCAAAAGTACGAAGCAACAAACGTTTGAGAATGATCCTATTTCATTTTGGCAAACTCCTTCGCCTGCCCCCAAGACCGCCTCCTCTGCTCATTCATTGCATCCAAACATATTGCAGTGTATACTTTCTACGCATCATCAATAGTTGCGCCTCGCTTTTTTTTTGAGCCCCCTGTCCCGCTTTTGTCCTCTTGCATCTCTTCAATTTCTGTTGGGCCTGATTGCTTTCTCTTTCGACTCGACTCTGAAGTCAGCTCTTGACTCGACTGCTCTTCAAGAATTGAATTTTCTGCATTCGCAAGTTTGTTCATACTTATAAGTATATTCATAGGCACAAACAAGCAAGATTATAGACACAAACAAGCAACTTTCTGGGTAAACATACAAAAAAAAATAGGGATGAAAAATTGAATTTTTCCTGTATTCGCAAGTATGTTAATAATTATAAGCATATTCTTTGGCACAAATAAGCAAGATTATAGACACGCATAAGCAACTTTCTGGTAAACATAAAAAAAATGGGGATGAAGAATTGAATTTTTCCGGTTTTAAGGCCGCTTTTCCGAGGAAATTTCAAGATGCCCTGAGTGATGTTCAACTCCTACTTGATTTTTGACCAATTGATGAGATTGAGTTTTTGATTTTCGAACGAAAGGTTTTACGGCAATTTGTGGTTTTTCACTTTGCTGGAATTTTCTCACGGTAGGGATGACCAAGAACTTTTCGTGGTAAGGATGAGTTTGGAGACGGTTTGCAGGGAGCAAAACCCTTGAAAATGAAAATGGAGATGGATTTTCTCACGGTAGGGATTATTTGGGAGACGGTTTGCAGAGAGAGTTCTGGTGTTTGCAGGGAGAAGAACTCTTCTGACTCTTCATTTACCAAGTTGGAGAAGATATGGAAGATTTGGGATAAAACACGTTTCCTAAAACCGCTCCTAAATTATAGCCCACTCCCAAAAATAACTTCCTCCCAAAATCGATTTTAATTAAATTACCAAAACAACCCTTTTTTATTAAGTTATATGTTAAAAAATGGTAAAATCTAATTAATCTCAACCGTTTAAAAATTAAATCAAGGTCTCAGATTTGGTCTTGTGTACTCGCCTAAGATGTGTGGACTCACCTGATCCAAATCCTATATATATATATGAGACCACCTCATAGGGTAAGTCCATAGGGACTAATCCTAACCACATATCTAGATTTTCTAATGACTGTGATTTTAGAGTTAAAATTACAAATTAAATGCTGGAAAATAGAGGGAGGGGTAAATTAGTAATCCTACAAAATTATCCAATATTCATGGGATTCTGTTCACATTATGATCACACAATCTCTCCAAATCTCACATCAAATTTAACTTGAACAATCTCATTCTCCTTCTTCTTCGAACAAATCTCAGTCACCTTCTTCTTCGAACAAATCTCAGTCATCTTTTCTTGTATAGAACACAGGCAATCCTTCCAAATCTCATAGCAAATCAACGTAAACAATAATCCATCTTCTTTTTCAACGCAGTACTGTGAGAAATCATTCATCCTTCTTCTTCAATGCACTATTGTGTGAAAAAAGTTGCAGACAATTCGCCATAGTTGCTAGAGCTCGACTTCAGTTCGAAGTTTGCTTATGAAGATATAATTTGTTGCTTCTGTAGATGTGTCATGGTGCTTTCATATACCATTAACTACATAAGTAAGTCACAAGCAACAAACCCATACTACGTAAGCAACAAATATACACTACATATGCACCATGAATACATTAACTACATAAGCAAGTCATAGCAACAAACCCATACTACATAAGCAACAAGCCTATACTACATAAGCAATGAATATACACTACGTATGCACCATGGATACATTAACTACATAAGCAAGTCATAAGCAACAAACTCATACTACATAAGCAACGAATATACACTACGCATGCACCATGGATACATTAACTACATAAGCAACAAACTCATACTACAAAAGCAACAAGTCTATATTACATAAGCAACGAATATACACTACGTATGCACCACGAATACATTAACTACATAAGCAAGTCATATGCAACAAACCCATACTACATAAGCAACGAATATACGCTACACATGCATCACAGATACATTAACTACACAAGCAAGTCATAAGCAACAACCCTATACTACATAAGCAACAGAGAAACTTTTTTGAAACTGAAACGCTGGAGAGAGAGTGTGCGTGAAGAGTGGGTGAAATCGCGTAAAAGAGGGAATGAAATCTCAATAACTGATTCTATAATGCAAAATGACCACCCCACCCTTCTTAGTTGCTGAAACAAAAAAATTAAACATAAAAACTCCCTAAAAATCTGGACCACCCAAAATTATTAATCTATGGTTAGAATGTGTCCTCATAGACACACCCCAAGTAGGAGGACCTATTTGATCCATATCCTATATATATATATGTTCTTTTGGTATTGAACTTTTTTTTTCATAATTCAATGTCGTCTGTGTCTAGACAATTTATCAAATACCGTAATTGAATTTTTTTTATAAAATAAAGTATATATAATATATAGTTTTAGTATTGCATATTTAAGTAGAAGTTTGTGCATTTATTCCATTGTAGAAAATTTCTAGTAAACTATAGAATAAAAAGCTTGATAATTTCAAATCACTAATATTAAATGTAATAGAATGTAAATTATGTTGTTGGTCATTTTCAAATTTAGGTCCAAAACTGTAATTATTAAAAGGGCTCAAGCAGTCCAATTTTTTTATTGAGGGCGCTATTTGTACCCCTATTATTTTATATAAATAATCCCCTCATAAAGTTTACAAAAATGTCATGACTTAGAATGATTATGATACCCTTAAAAACAAAAAAACATTCTAAATACACCCCAAATTTTTTTAAACTTACAACTTCTTCCTTACGGGTCTCACATTATTTCTCTTTCTCTATAAAATCTACAAGAAAAAAATTTCCAAACCCTAATTCTTCAACACCCACATTGCTGCAAATATAGACCATAATGAATTCATTGACACAAGTAATATAATAATCTTATTATTATATTGCTTGAAGTATCATATTTTCATATTTGTCAAGTTTTTTCATTATTTTTCCCATTAGAAATTTTTGCAGCATTGCCTGCGCAGAAATTTCAACTTGGCACGATCATGCCACTATTTTATATGGCACGATCGTGCCTTATTTTAAAGTGTGGCACGACCATGAACTTATTTTTCACAAAAAGAAGCTCAGGCATGATCGTGCAACTTTAAAATAAGACACGATCGTGCCATTATTTTAAATGCACCGTCGTGCCACCTATTTTAAAAAGACATCATGCAATGTCGAACACCAAAAGAAAAATGCACAATTTTGAATCAAAAGACTAGTTTTTCAACAACAATTCGAACTCAACTCATAAAACATTTAATCTAACAAAAATGCATATTTTTGGATTTAATTCTACTATAAAATTACACGATAGTGAAAAATAAAAAATGTTTATTCAACCCTATGTTAAAAGTAGGGGTACCAATTTCGAGCCCGACACCTAAATCCAACACGAATTTAATACGAAATTAATTAATATGAGTCCAGACTTCATAGGTCCAGGTCAAAATTGGCTCAGTTGTCGCCTGTCCAAGGTCTTTTTTCAACCTACGTTGATCAATGTAATTATTTAGGTAGCCTCTATGAATCAGTTATTCAAAAAATTTAGGCAGTGCTTGCCTATGAAAGAATATTCATTTCTTCCACTTTTCGGATAAAATTTTGGATAAAAATGTGACTGCTTGTAAAAAATTTCAAAAATGTAATATTTCTTTATTCTCACTTTTCAAATCATCAATCACATCTATTTATATTTAAAAAATATATAAATCACATCAACTATTATTATTATACTATCATATCATAAACTAGTGCTTTGCCCGTGCGATGCACGGGGTGTTTTGTGTCGGATCATATGAAATGAGTTATGTTGGACCATATTAGGTTTGTTGTGTCCCATAAAAATTTGATGTAAATAAAAATTATTTTTGATATATTATTAATAACTATTGTGATATTACCGGTCGAGTAATCTGGGAATTTTCTTTTTGGTGGGCCTTGCAAATCATTTTTTGCATCTAATTTCTGACATGTTATTTCCGTGGGATTCAAATTTTCTGCAAATATTTGAATTAAATAAGATAAAAATAAATAAATAAAATGGATATAATAACCTTGAATCTCAGTTTACTTCCAAATAGATATAAAATATGTTCGTTGCAGTATCAAAATGCTTATATAATAAAAAAAAATCATATGATTTTCAATTCGAAGTTTATAACATATGTATATAAACTGCAAAATTAAAATTATTATGTGAATAATGTGAAAAATGGGTTCATTATCTTTGATTTAATGAAATAACCCAGGTTGATATTCTATATTAAAACTATTAGTAACAACACATTTATATTGTTATAAAAAATATAAATGATATAGAAAATAAAATAAAATCTTATCATGCTATCGTGAAAAACACGTTCTAGATTCAATACTTGATTTTTGTTTTCTAGATTCAACACTTGATTTTTGGGATTGTATAATGACCTTTCATATATGCAGACCAACCTAAGTTTTATAGTCACATAGTTTTCCTCATGTTTAAATCGTGCATGAGTGTAATAAATGAAGCCATATACATTTTTTTGTGGTTGAATTCAAAGAAAGCAAGAGAGAATTTACAATCTCAGTTTGCTCGTAATGACATCTCACAGTTGTCAACTATTTATAAGGGTGTAGGAACAACTTTGAAGGAAATTACCATCATATATATGCTATAATATAATACCATTCAATTCGGATATTTAATATATAGTAAATTTAATATATGGTAATAATTGGATATGGTTCATGAATTGTTATATATAGATTAGATGTTTTAAAATTTAATTACTTTGGAATATTCTCACTGATGCAAGAAAAAAAGAGACGTTATACATTTATATGATTTGGTTAATTCTGCATGGCACTGCTAATTGATTTTATAACAATTTGAATCGTTTGAACAATTAATTGCAATTACTATAAATAAAATCAATACAGTCCACATTTATGGAAAACTACATATTATAAATCGTAATTACATATTTTAATAATATTTTTATAATAACATTATAAATTTGATCCATATTTATCTGATTATTTAAATATTTTTGATTTTGAATCATGCTTTATAGAAAAATATGCAGCATTTATTCTTGATTGCAATCAAGATTTGGCCTTACTTTCGGTTTCCATAAGTTTTTTATGGTGGCCATATAACCAATTTAAACCACATTTAACTAAATTGAATAAGATATATCGGATATCCAAATTAAACTTCCGTACATGTTTTCTCCTTAGTTTTTGTATGCCTACGAAAATTAAAAAGTCAACCATATTAATTTAGATTCTAAAAATTGATTTATCTCACAATAATAGCCATTAACTTGATAAAATACAACTGTATTATAAGGAGAAAATAATTTTTAAAAAGTGTATTACAGTTTTAGAAGGGATTTGTTATTTTGATAATTTTTTATAGTAATATTATAAATTCGATCCATATTTATCCAAATATTTACACTTTTCCGATTTTATATCATGCTCTATAGAAAGAGATTCGACATTTATTGTGATTGCAATCAAAATTCAGCTTTAATTTCGGTTCATAAGTCTATTTTGACAATTATTTAGTTAATTTAAACCATATTTAACTAAATTGAATATTATTGAATTGGATACCATTAAGCTTCCCTATATGTTTTCTCCTTAATTTTAGTATGTATACCAAAATTAAAAAGTCAACCACATTAATTTATATTCCAAAAAACGTAAAAAATAAAATAAAAATATTCAGAATTTTTTTCTAGAAAGTGTCATTTAGGCGGAAAAACATAATTAGAAACTATTTTGCTTTTATATATATATGATTTGGTTCAAATGAGACCACACTCCCTAGGTGAGACAGTGTGGACTCATCTTACCCATTGATCTTAAAAAATAAAGGGATGTGATTAATTCAGGTTTTTTTAATTATTTCCTAATTTTCGCTGATTTTAAGGGTAAGATTGTAATTTTGTAATTCAAATTAGTGGTCCCAAATGATTTTATGGTTCAAATTAGTGGTCCCAAAGTGGATTTTGTGAAATTGACACTGCTGGATTTTGGATTTTGTGGCGGAATTTAAGGAATTTGTTTTCTTTCCAAATATTTTTATTTTACAAAGATAGTTAGGGTTAACCTACTTGCATAATTAGACATCAAATAATGCATATTTAGTTATTTTGTTGACACTGTTTTACGAAAACAAGACATAATTGAATATAACGCACTGCATATGTAGTTATACTACACTGCATAAATAGGTTCAATATAATGTATATTTAGTTATGAATTTGGGATGTTGCTTTTAGAAATTATAAAAATGGGATGTTACATAATGTACTGCATATTTAGTTATTCCACAATGCATAAATAGTTTCTAGATAATACATAGTTAGTTGATTTTGTTGGATAGTTCATAGCGTCTTGCATAGTTGGTTATATTGTACTACATATTAGTTTTTTTACGCTGCATAGATAGTTTTCAGATAATACATATTTAGTTGAGTTTTGTTGCATATTTAGTTTTCGAACTCACTGTTCGTTATTTCTCTGTAATATTGCACCGGTTTTTTTGTTTTTTTTCTCTCTCGTAATTTTCATGAACCGTAATTTTCGAGTTCTTCACAATTTTCTTTATTTGCGTTAATGGAGGAATGAGAGAGAGAGAGAGAGAGAGAGAGAGAGAGAGAGAGAGAGAGAGAGAGAGAGAGAGAGAGAGAGACGTGAGATTGGAGAAAATTGGGAGATGTATGAGAGAGAAAGAGATTTGATTCCATTTTTGTAACTAACTTGTTATGTTATTTTACCCTACTACCCTTATATTGATTAAATTAATATTTTAATATATTTTTTATCCATTAAATCATACCCATTGATTAATAGTGGGGATGGTTGAGATTAGTCCATTGTGTCTCACCTAGAGACATGGTCTCACTTGATCCTCCCTATATATATATATATATATATATATATAAAATAAGCAAAAACGTCTTGAATCCCGCCCAAAATTTGTTAGTTAATCTGGATCTAAATTGGTTTTGTTATTAACTCACAAATATCGAGACATGTGCAAAACCATATTTTACGATGTATCTTGATAATGCCACTTTTGCATATATATAAATCAATAATTTGTTATTTTATTTATCTTGAGACAAGTGCAGACTTTATAATATATGGAAGAGACCAACTACAATTTGCAAGGAATTGCAGACATATATTCTCGAGCAAAGTGCTGGGAATTTTGGCCTTGTTTGTTTATGTTTCGAAGAGCCTATTTCCATTTTCCAACTATTCATAAAAGTGGAATCATGTTTGTCCATAAACTTTCCAATGGAAATCACCATTTTCATTTTCTATTTTTCACATAAAACAACATCTCATACCTATAATTTCTGTTCTCAAATATATACACTACTCTGCATCACTTATCAATCACTATTCTCATATTTTAACCCAATTATACATGTGGGACCCACTGTTCTCAACTTTATCTACTTAAAATATTACTATTTTAAATTATGTCTATCTAATGGGACCCACCACCTACAATCTTACAAATAAAATATTATATATTCAAATTAAAATATTGAAAGTGGACCCCACCACCATCAACTTTTCAATTATTATATACATAAAATAATATTTCAAAACTACCGAACCAAAGACAATCTCATTTTCAACCCTACATAAAACACATTTCAATTCATTCATCCAAACATAATTCCAATTTCCACACGAAAATCAATAAATTCTCAAAATTCTATTTCCAACTCCACAAACTGGAAATGGACCATGGAAACATAAACAAACATGCCATTTGTCTTCCCAATAAGTAATATTTAAATATTATATTAAAGTTGTGAGCAAAACCATCTGACAAAATTAACTTTGTTTTGATATACTTTGTTTAATTAAATTAATTAGACAAACAAATTATCCATCTATATATATGTTGCTCCTTTATTTCAAAACACACATCATTTGCGAGAATCTCAGCATCTGTGATTCAAAATACAAATATCTCAAAGTCTTCAAAATTTGAAGAAATTATCTTCAAATGACTCCTTTATTCAATTTGATTAAGGACATCAATCCAAGTAAACTTCAGTGGACGTTGATGCTCCGATCAGTGCGATTTTATAATATACATGGAGACAATTCTATATATATATATATATATATATATATATAAAAAAACGTCTTGAATCCCGCCCAAAATTTGTTAGCTAATCTGGATCTAAATTGGTTTTGTTATTAACTCATCAAATATCGAGACATGTGCAAACCCATATTTTACAGATGTATCTTAATAATGCCACTTTTGCATATATAATAAATTAATAATTTGTTATTTTATTTATCTTGAAACAAGTGCAGACTTTACAATATATGGAAGAGACCAGCTGCAATTTGCAAGGAATTGCAGACATATATTCTCGAGCCAAGTGCTCGGAATCTTTCTCTTCCCAATAAGTAATATTTAAATATTATATTAAAGTTGTGGGCAAACAGATGGTTTCCATCTGACAAAAGTAACTTTATTTTGATATACTTTGTTTAATTAAATCAATTAGACAAACAAATCAGCCATCTATATATATGTTTGCTCATTTATTTCACAACACACACCATTTGCGAGAATCTCCGCATCTGTGATTCAAAATACAAATATCTCAAAGTCTTCAAAATTTGAAGAAATTCTCTTCAAATGGCTCCTTTATTCAAATTTGATTAAGGACATCAATCCAAGTAAACTTCAGTGGACGTTGAAGCTCCGATTAGTGCGATTTTATAATGTACATGCATATGGAGACAATTATATATCTTTATAAAAGCAAAAACGTCTTGAATCCCGCCCAAAATTTGTTAGCTAATCTGGATCTAAATTGGTTTTGTTATTAACTCATCAAATATCAAGACATGTGCAAAACCTTATTTTACAGATGTATCTTGATAATGTCACTTCTGCATATATAATAAATTAATAATTTGTTATTTTATTTATCTTGAGACATGTGCAGACTTTACAATATATGGAAGAGACCAGCTGCAATTTGCAAGGAATTTCAGACATATATTCTCGAGCTAAGTGTTGGGAATTTGTCTTCCCAATAAGTAATATTTAAATATTATATTAAAGTTGTGGGCAAACAAATGATTTCTATCTGACAAAAGTAACTTTATTTTAATATACTTTGTTTAATTAAATCTATTAGACAAACAAATTAGCCATCTATCTATATATATATATATATATGTTTGCTCCTTCATTTCAAAACACACATCATATGCGAGAATCTTTGCATCTGTGATTCAAAATACAAGACCATTTATATGCTGTTAAAATTTTTATTGTGGCTGATAACATGATGAAGTACAAGACCACAACGCAAAATACAAAATAATGTTTTATTTGGCTTTACAATTAAATAATTTAATGATTTAAATCCATTTTTTTAAAACCTTTAATTTAAATCTATTAAAATAGCTAAATATTAAAATTAGGTTTATTAAATCCAAGCTTCATTGACTGAACATTGTCGACTGTACTTCCAGCGAAAAATAAATAAGACAAATAATTTTGAAATTAATTTGTACTACATTTACCTTTTTTTTTTGGAGATATTACAAAGTTGGCAATCTATATATCATTACCGATCGTTCTGTAATGGAAATTATGGAATAATTGCTCCTCCCCTATCCAATTTAGTAACGTTAACATAGACTATAGGGATAATTTCAAAAACACCCCTAAAGTTTGGGCTAATTACAAAAAACCCAAAATTCTTTGAAAATTACAAAAAAAAACCTTGAGGTTTAATTATGTCTTACATTTTTCCCGGTGATTTTCGAAAATATTTCAAAAATACCCGTGACATTTAGAAAAATATTACGGTTATCCCCTTAATTTAAGACAAAACGAAATGGGAACGGTTTTTGTTGTAATTTTAAAACATGTCTGATTTTTTTTTTGTAATTAATCCAAATCTCAGGGGTGTTTTTGTAATTATCCCCAAACTATATTCATTACTAAAAAAGTACAGAAAACAAACATTCAAAATTTCAATAAACAGGAATATGGAACAGGAAATCTCAACTGTTTAATTTAATCGTTGTTTCGCTGTCCTTTCAGCAAAAACAATAATCCAGAGTATTCTCTACTATAATAAACTTTGGCCTACAGAAGACCAAACTGCATTTTGCAGACAAAGACAAAAGTATCCAGGATAACAACAAGGGATAACTACAAAAACGCCCCCAAGCTTTGTGCTAATTACAAAAAAAAATCCAGAGAAGTTTCAAAATTATAAAAAGCCCCCTGAAGTTTGATTATGTCTTAAATTTAAGGATGTAAATGTAATATTTCTACAAATATCAGGGGGTTTTGAAATGTATTTTGCTTTTGAAGGGGAAGATGTAAGCAGAATCAAACTTTAAGTTATCTGGATTTTTTTGTAATTAGCGCGAACCTCAGGGTTTTTTATGTAATTATCCCTAACAATAATATACAACTCGAATGACAATATTGTCTACAAGCCTTTGGAACCAGGAAGATCAATCCACTGGAGCTGAAGTTCGACTTCGCCACATTCGACGTTTTTAAGTCTCAAGCACATGTCCTGCGTTACCTTGCCGTCTTTCCAGACAACGGAGCTCTCTTCAGCCAGGCAATTGGACCTTCCCGGTAGTATTTTCGTAATTATTGTGCCATTTGGAAGGCCCTCTAAATGCATCTTTAAGCCCTCTATGAATGGTCTAATATCAAAATCTGCATCTCCCATCTTGTCGTCCATGCTGAACGTGTCGTGGTCATACACAGTCTGGAAATATTATACACGCAGAATAAGTATATAAAAAGCAATACAGTTTCTAAAGTCCAATGAAAAGCACAACATAGAGCAATATTACAGCATCGGAAAGATCAAATACACGACGTATGTTTTTTTTTTCTCACCATTGGTGGTGTTATTTATAGATTTTCGCCAACTTTTTATTATTGCTGCATTCGAATCTCAGCAGTGTCTCACCTATGCAGTAGTTCACTACGTGATTAGCCAAACCACAAACCTTAAAAAATCGACTGTCGAACAAAACACCACTACTGACAGCATTCGACATACCACTTCGCGTGTATATAAATTAAACAAAACTGAACAATTCTGACATTTTCAATGGCGGCGTCCGAAACAGCCAATGGTGTGTCCAATACGTTTCGAACACATGGTCTTTCTTCATATATTTTAGGAAGTATATGAGTAATAAAACATTTTTCGAACCACTTGGAAAATACTACTACCTCATTTGACGTCGTTTTTTATCTTTTTACAAATCTTTGAGAAAGTCAGAAAAATCAATCATTTTGTGTTTACATCAATTGGACTATATTGTTAACCTGAAAAAATTGAAAGCAAACTTAAGGGATGTAAAAGTGCTTCCTCTATAGATTTTGCGCGATATATGCTCTCCTTTTTTGCTATTAGACAATTAAGAAAATTTTCATTAGGAAAGACCGAAAAATTCCAAATCTTGACTCACCCACTTACAGGAAAACACAAACTACATTCATGGTGACAGAAGGACAAGGACACTGATTAAATGGCATTAATTAGTCTTAATACTCTGGACAGTAGAAATACTAAACAAAAAACACAAAGACTTGTATGAGACGGTCTCATGATATAAACCATGAGACGGATACTATATTTTAATAGAATTTCAACCCAAACTCATACCCATGAAAAAAATCCATATTTTTGTATGTGTTTAGGATCCGTCACATGAACTTAGATCCATGAGACGGTCTCACATAACACCTCATCAACAAAAAATTGCCCTACAAATAATATAAAGCCAAAATAGATTCCCATGGCATATCCAGCCGATAGAAGAAGAAAAGCATCAATCAAAAATAAGTAAAAAGAAACAAAACACAACCCGATAATACATCAGTATATAACTAATGATTCAATTTAGCTTGACTTTATTTTCATTGATGACATCCAAACAATGACAAACATAGAACCTGCTATCATAAATATTTTCGTTATATTCTCACCAGAAAAACCGGTTGACTAGGATCTGAAACAGAAAGTGTCAGGTCCTCATTCCATTCAGGATTAATATCCTTTCTGATAACACGAGTCTTCAGCCTCTGCATCATAAAGATAGATATATCAAAATGCACTTATACGAACTGAAAACGGAAAAACATTCAAAGAAAGTACTTCTGATCAGTTTCATAACATAAAAAACAATGTCACAAACTTAGAACACAACGAGGGTGCTAGAGCAAGAGAGCATCAAAATCTCAAAACACTTGAGAGTGGAAGTAACTTAGTGTGTAATTAAACTATTGTAATGTTTGTAGATATCAAGTACCACATGCCATATTATATGTAGTATTAATTTAACCTAAAATGTCGATGTTCTTCTTTCTTTCTTTTATTTCTTGCCAACTTCTAAATTTCTTATAAGTCATAACATCATATGTCATCATTATATATGCTCTTGCTTCACTAATTGGACATGCCTTCTTTCTCTCCATCACCGCCAATAAAGCTCTCAATGAAATGACAACCATGATCAGAATCCTTGATTTTTTTTTTATGTTTAAGAATTTTTAAAACATATTACGGCAGGGATCTTAAGTTTCGGATTGAGGCTCTCCTTAGGTGGAGGAATATGTGATCTAAAAAACCAGTTTACCTACAGAAAAATCTGTAGGTAAGTATTACGAAAATTGTAAAGTATAGGTAAAACCATTGTAGGTAAATTTTACAATTACCTGCAGAATCTAAAATTGTTGGTAAATACCTACAGAAAATCTACCGGTAATTGAAAAAATATCGATAATCTGTCGGTAATTTGTCTTTTTATACTGCAGGTATTATGAAGGTAATTGTAAAATTTAGCGACAAAATCATTTATATCGGTAAATTCTGTCGGTAAACTGGAATTTTCTTGTAGTGAGACCAAGAAGAGAAGGAAGGTGAGAGAGAAAATTGAAAATAAAAAAATAAAAAAATAAAAAAAACTTCCAAGAGAAACAAAATTCAATTTCCCCAACTTCACAACAATCAAGATCCTCCCAACAAAAAGGTCAAAAAGGCAAAAAAAAAAAAAAAAAGAAAACCATATGAGAAAGCACAAGAAAAATACACCAATTTGCCAAAATATGCCCATAAAGAATAAGTATGAATGAAAAAAACCTGTTTGCCCATCCGAACAACAACATAGGGATCACTGCTGCGAACATCACGAACAGCAAGGTTAATACCTCTTTTCACCCTAATTCTGAGCAGTCCCAACAAATTATCCATCAGAGATTTTGTGGGACTTTCAGAATGGCCAGCACTAGCCATTGTTGGAGACCCCATTTTCAGTTTTTTATTTTTATTTTTTTAAATTAAGCTTTCTCACTATATCCCTACCTTTACAAAAAAATAAATACCGAGCAACCTTACTAATTAGTCACCCTTTATTTATTTTTTGAAGGTATTCTTCTTCAATACCCTTATCCCAAAATCAAAATCCTTTTTGATCCTCTCTGCAAGAAAAAGGAAATTATCATTACTATTATAACAATAACTGATAAATGAGTTATAAAGGACGATAAATTCAACCAATCCAAAACAGAGTATCTGATCTGTTTTCAAAAACAATTATAACAAAAAAATGGATCTAATTTGATCTGGGTTCAAGGAAATTTGTGGGATTGCAATTTACAACACCAAAAAAAAAAAAGTCAACAATCATAATGAAATACAAAAAAACATGGTTTTTATTACATGAAAGTTATGTATAACCAATTCTTGGGAAGGTATCCTCTGGAGAAATGGAAGAAAAGAAAGGAGAGAGATGAAGAGTGTCCATACCTTTTAATAAGAAGAGAAATCATCCATAAATGAGAAAGTTAATGAAGGTGAATGTGAAAATTAAGGTAAACCAGGTGTTGTGTTAATGGTGTGAACAGAGCATTGTTTGTGAGGAAATAGGAGAAATAAATAGGAGGTTGTTGGGGGCGAAATAGACGGGTTGTCTCTATTGACCAGTTATGAATATACATTGGGTTAATTATAAAAGCGATCCTTGAAGTTTATACTTTTTTTAAAAGTACTCCTTGAAGTTTATTTTACTTACAAAAAATCCAATTATTTTTTAAAATTGTAAATAGCCCTAACATTTGTTGTTAATTTACAAACTTGCACCTTCAAGCGACCTCGAGAGTAGAGGTGGCAATTTGAGGCACGACACAATTGAACGACATGAACACGACATAAAATTATAGGGTTTGGGCTAACACTTATCGAGTTCGGGCCGTTATCGGGCTGACATGATAAAAATCGGGTTTATATCGAGCTGGTACGATAAGACACACATTTTTTAATTATTGGTAATTAATTATTTATATGGGTAATTTACTAGTAATTGACTATTTTTATCGATAATTTATTAGAATATATGTTTTAAATATCAAATATAAAAGAAAATAAAAAAATCATAAATTTTATTTGTTAATGGGATTAACGGGCCAAACAGGCTTTACTAAATAAATTTGACAATTTTGCTTATCGTGCTTATCGTGTCGTCCCGTGTTTTTAACGTGTCGTGTTTGGGCTTAAATTTTAGGCCCGTTAAGCTTATCGTGTCGTGTTCGTGTTTCGGCTTATTGTATCGTGCCGACCCAATAATGTGGCCCGACATAAACAATTTGCCACCCTTACTCGAGAGAGGATATTTGTTAAATACATGCAAAACTCAAGGGTATATTGTAATTTTGAAAGATAACTGGAAGTTTTGTAATTAGACCAAATTTCGGAATATTTTTTATCCTTGTATATTCCAACTTCATCGTGAATTGAATGTTATTTTTCTTTTTTTAGTACAATGAGGATAACATAAAATGGAAAACATGCACTCATCAACTTAGATCAATCACCCTAATAACAAAAATTTTTACAACTTAAACACAAAATTGATCCAATTAAACGTTAAAACTTTTACAACTTAAACACAAAATTGATCCAATTAAACGTTAAAACTTTTACAACTTAAACACAAAATTGATCCAATTAAACGTTATATTCCGGTTATAGAAAAAGCCTGAGATAAAAGTGGAAATAAGTACGAATTTTCAAAATTCAAAGAAGAAAAAATATTACTACATCTTATGCCATGTGGATAAGTGATCCATGCCATCAGCCACATAAGCATACTTTTGTTCCACGCAAGCAGCGACACAGCAGTCAGCATTGCTTTGCCAACAGGGATGAAAGATGCTGGAAAGTTGGAAATCCCCAATTTTGAGGGTGCAAGTAACTAGGGCCTTGTATTTATGTTTATGGAGCCTCGACAGTTTGGAGAATTTTGAGATTTATTGGTTTTCATCAAAAACCTAATTATGTTTGGATGAGTGAATGAAAATGAGTTTTATGTAGGTTTGGAAATGAGATTATGTTTGGTTAAATAGTTTTGAAATAGTATTTTATGAATATAATAATTTGAAAAGTTGATAGTGGTTGAATATTTTAATTGAATATATAATATTATATTTGTAAGATTGTAGGCTAGTGGGTCCCATTAGATATATATAGTAGTATTTTAAGTAGATAAAGTTGGTAATGAAGGGTCCCACATATATAATTGGATTAAAAAATAAGAATAGTGATTGATAAGTGATGTAGGGTAGTGTATAGGGTTGAAAATTGAAATTGTAGGTTTGAGATGATGTTTTATGTGAAAAGTGGAAAGTGGAAATGATGATTTTCATTAGAAATTTTAGAAACAAACATAATTTCATTTTTATGAATAGTTGGAAATTGGAAATGGGGCCTTGGAAACATAAACAAACAAGGCCTAGGTATTCCAGTGGAGCCTCGATTTTCCAACCAAATTTGTCATCAATATGCGAAATGCAAAGTCTCATATGAGACCGTCTCACGGATTTATATTAATGAGATGGATCCAACTCATTCTATAAATCAAAGCAAGTTAGATCCAAATTTAAATAAATTAGCTAATAGGGGTCATTCTAGGATCCGTCTCACGAAATTAATCCGTGAAACCATCTCATATGAGTTTTTGTTTATGCGAAAACTATTAATTGGTGTACCAGTTTCGCCAAGTCCCCAAACTAAATGGCCAGTTTTGCTAGGCCAAGTAATTACTGGACCAAAATTACAACTAAGCATTTCTGGTGTGTACTTTTGTTCCGTGAAACACTATCTAAAACCAACCTTTGTCCTCATTTAGGAAATGCATATGATGATATAAGATGTAGGATTTGGCAAAAATAGCCACATGTAATAGCCTAGTAGTCAACATTATTTGGCTTCCGTAGTTATCATCAGGAAATTCTATATTTTCAGTATGATTGTGTTCCTTAATTGTAACTAAATTATTCCTTCCTTTTTTCATAAGAGGCTTAGAAAAATATCTTTTGTGCTATATTCTTGAGATACTGTAACCATGTCAAATGATACACTATTAATGGTATGTCATAGAGATTTCTAGCAAGAGTAATGTAACTAAATTATTCTTTCCTTTTCATAGGACTTCTAAGTTGCAACAGAGCTCTAATCTAATCAAACATGTGGATCAAGGTTCAATTCATGTCTAAACTAAAAGCAAAGGTTATGAAGAAAACAAGTTCATCAAGATAATACCTGAAACCATAATTCTTCTTTCCTTACAGTATATCTTCACAACGAGAGCTGCAGAAATTTGTACAATCTAGAAAATGGTCATTTTAGGACCGAGGTGAAAAAGGCAGTATGTACATTTAGTTCCAGTATTCGTATAGTCAATTTCTAAGACCTGAGGAAACCTTATCAGAATTAATAGCCATCATCCTCATCACCAGCAAAAAGTTCATCCAACTGATCATCTGTCCACTCTGGCAGAGACGCTTTCGATTTCAGAGGCTGCCTTTGAATCTGAACTGCATTGGTTCCTTGATTTTCTTGACTACTATTTCGCGTAACGGATTTGTTCATATTGTTAGTGTCATCGAGGCTGCCTTCTAAATTGTCACTGCCTTTCACAAACTCTTGGTGATCACCAGTAATCATACTTCTGTTTATGTGTTGAGGCATTTCATTGCAGGCATCTTGGCTTAAATCTATAAGCCCTCTCTGAGCTTGACTTTGAAGATTCTGCCTCTGGATTACACTACGATTTTGTGAATTCTCGGTCTTTCTCACGTGTTGCGTCGTCTCAATGTCTTTCGTCGTCACATTTTGCATAGTGGACATCTTTTCCATTGTTTTGGCTTTGCTACAATTTTCTGGAGATGCATTGAGCGTAAAAAGAATTAGATAGATGTCAGTCTTCGAGCAAAGACTTGTCGCCATTGAGAATAATCTTTAGTTTGCACATAAATGTCCAGTAGTGAAAAGTCAGCTGAATGTTTTAAGTTCCAGGTAAATGTGTTTAAATGAAAAAAGAAAGAAAAAAAAAAGTATCTCTCACGTACCAATACCAGGATCAGCATACTGGATGGGACATGCAGAGTTATTCGGTTTTGAAGTAGAGGCACCGTTTTGGCAGAATACCTGCAGATACAATTCATGGAAGCTGTGAGACAGAGAGGTTAGAAGCATCTAAATATCGAAAAACATAACCTTAAGAGTGGTAAGAGGGTGTGATACTGTTATAATATGCAAGATCATGTATCCAACAAGCACAAGAAAACTCTCGAACAATTGCACAAGTTTGTTGCAACCAAGCACAGCACTCTCCAAAGGTGCTAGTCACAATTAATGAAGATGAGTGAAAATACCATGAGAAAATACAAGCTCGCTGTACGGGCTGCTGGATTAATAGCTCTAAAGACGTGACATCTCTCTTTATGCAATTTTTTTACGAATGTACTTTGAGTAGATATCTGTTTAATTGATGTGTATTGCTATCAATATTTGTAAAAATTATCTGAACTCACACTTAGGGTCGGTACTGTAAATCAAGAAAAAAATGAAATCGCTTTTCTAGGCACAGAAACACGTAGGTATAGCAAACCTTATATTGGTGGCTATACAGTGCATCCAGGTGCAGACATCAAGTGGATATTTCACTTAAACATGTATTAGTTGAAATATTCACTGGGCATATTTTTATGCTGCATGCATACAAATTTTGCACCATAGAGTGGCATAAATGTGTAAATAGTTGCTGTTAGTTGCAGAATCATATTTCATAGACTAATACATTAATGACTACGATCATGCCAATCCTTAACATACAATGCACATATCCAGAATTAACTCGAGTACTTAGTGCGTGCTGTGCCCTCCATCATTCAAATCAATTCACAAGATATGAAGAACAATGTACTTGCAATGTAAATTAACAGAGAAATTCGCAGCCGGAAAACTGGAATCCATGACTAACATAAATCAGTTCAAGGATCCTTCAAATTTCTCCTTTGCCTACTCCTGCAATCTGATTATCCAACACTTGTCATCAAAAAGAAGCAGACAGTTGAGAGGAGACAAATCCATGAATTTAATTGAATACCTTCCATTACTAATGTCACAACGTCATTCCTAATGGGCAATGCTATCAATCTTCTTCCAAGCAGATGCATAACCTATTATTAAAGTTTGCTAAGTAGTACATTACCTTTATAAATATTCTTCTTAACTGTAAAATTTAGTAGATGAAGTTGTAAAATTAGTAGATGAAGATAAGTAATGCAAGCAGAATCTAACGGCAACTTTTGTTGATGAGCTACTACACAAATATTGGACCTACATTTCTACCTGATAAAAATGAGCAACATAAATTTGTTTCATCTTATGCAACTACCAAAATACCACCATTGCATAAAAAGTGAGCACATAATGATGCATCAAGAAGATTTTAAGTCTTATATAGTCTAAGATTTCCAAACCAAATGTTGGGTCCTTATATCTGTTACTATTAACCAGCTCTGACAATCCATCTTGAGTATGAAGAGTGATGATCACAACTAAAGAACTATTAACAATCCAATCATATTAAGTTCTTCTTTCTCATCTTCGCACGTCTCAGTTTTTTGGTTGTTTTCAGTTTATTTTTATTACGATCAATTTTCCATACGGCACTCAATAACTTGAAATAGAGACCACAAATACCTTCTCTTACAAATCATCCCTCAAGAGGGGTATTTGTTAGGTAAATACAAACTTCAAGGGATGTTTGTAACACTATAAGGGATATTTGTATTTTGAAGGATAACTGGAGTTTTTTGTAATTAGGCTAAACCTCAGGGGTGTGTTTTTAATTATCCCTATATATATATATATATATATATATATATATCATTTGAACAAAGATGCCTCTTGGTTATATGATTCATCACATTGACCATCTAACATGAAAGAAGCATGGGAAAAATCATGGCACCTTCACCAAATTCCTCAGTGTTATATTGAGATAGTGTGCTGGTGACCTTACAGGAGCAAAAACAGCAACCTGAAACACAAATTTCCGTCAAGTCACTGAAAGCGAAAAACTACACTAAGGCAAAGCATGATCTGCTGAGAAATAACCAGAAAATGGCATTATTCAATACTGTCAAGAAACGAGAAACTGGAATTGGAGTATACCTCCCGAAGTATTAGAACTGAACCAATAGTTAAGTTCTTTCCAAACTCACTATGCGAGAGGACCTTCTGATGTACACTGGCACCAACTGTACCTGTGGGGTCCTAATTTTGAGGATTATCAAATCAGTAACATAAACTCCTCGGTAATATAATGTTACCATTTATAGCCATACTTTATACCTTCAACGACACTATCATACCCCCAAGACCATTAAGTGTGCATGACTTGATAACAGCCACAACCTAACACCAGAAAGTCAAACATGTAATGGATCAAATAAAGGGTTTCTAAATTCAAGCATACAAAAGACATCCCCTATATTTTAAGCAACTAACCATGTTTTAAAGTTTCAAAGTGTGAACAAGAAAACTCTAACCAACAAAATGTTTTGCCCTACTACTTCGTCATTCTACCAATTAAATTCTTTTAATTACATGCCAGTGCATCTTTCTGTAACTTATATTCTCAATTGCTGCATCAATATGGCTCCCCTTTATTTGGGTCTGAATCACTGTATTCCAATTTCTACCTCAACAAAGCAATGGCTGGTGAGCTGATCATTTACACTTTATTTATCATACACATACTCTCTCTATTCCCCACCCCCCACCCCCCCCAAAAAAAAAAACATATAAACATATATAACACACACAAACAGAAGGGAAAATTGAATGCATCATATGCATGCCAATTACATGCATATCTAAATTTAAGTATTTATCAACTAGAAACAAGTTCAATTTTGTGTGGGCGTGCATGTTCTCTGTTTAATAATCTTATTTAATACCTGAACAACCTTGTCACCGTTCAGGCATTTCTTAATAGAGCTGATTGGCGTACTTTTAACCACACCATCTTCGGCACCTACAAAAGAGAAACACAGTTTATATTATTAACCATTACACCAAAGAAAGCAGACATATTAAACAGACAAACAAACATTACATATTTACATGTATGCAAAGACACACAAATATACAAATACACAAATACAATACATTAAACAGCCCACAAGTTTTACTTAAAACGGCGCCTCAGAGTTAACCCACCGTTTGACACAAATCCTGAGAAAGCACCAAAAGAACTAAATAAATCAATAAAATTCATGAGCATGAATTCACATTACCGAGAAATTGGAGAGCAGAAATCCATGGTTGGCGAGTGAAATCATCATCGAACTCCGCAGTATCTTCCATTGCCCGCCTTATATAGTCTTGGGTAGAAATTACGCCGTCACTCTGATGGTTACTGTTAAAATCCTCGCCAGTGTCCACTTGATGGTTGGAAAAGCTCTGATTCTGACGGTCGATATCTTTAAGAAGCATCGCAGATTGAACTGATCCAGCGGGTCCAGGAATAGTGCAGCGTCGAGAGGTGCAAGGCGGTGATTGCCGTTGAAGTTGCTGGGGGCTGTGTTCTTCTAGGGATTGGAAGGAGGGAGATTGAGAAATAGGGTTTGCAGCAGAGGCAGCGGTGGTGGTGGGGGAGGCGGAACGGCGGCGCTTGCAAGGGCGGAGGAGATGTGGGATGTCAGAATCGTCTAGATCTAAAGCTTCCCATGGCTCCGCCTCCATTTTTTGACTCTTCCATTGGAGGGAAACCGTAATAGAGCAGAAGATGGAGGGAAAATTGCAAATTAGTCCCCTATCTATTGGGGATCACAAAAATGGTCCAATCCAAATTGATTTTGATAAAATAGTCCTATAATTCGAAAAAATTACGGATTGAGGATAATTTTCGCTGTAAATTGGCAATATTATTCTCGTTCTACTGCAATTTGGGAAAAGTCTTATAATTTTTAGAAAAAACTCTTACTCAACAAATTCAATTTGATACGAAGAAACTTTTAATATTTAAATGCATTAATAATTCTGCTCATAACGTAACTATTAAATTATAAAAAAATTAATAAGTTTAGTCAACTAACTAATTTTCAAGACTTTAGCATTATCTATTTTAAAAATATAACCACCAAACAAATCATCAAAAAGTCATTAATAGAAGATTAACTTTCTTTTGATTCTCTTACTGGATGAAGCATAGATTTCAAATTCCACTTTCGGCTCGTTTGGCATTTAAGATTGGTTTTATACAAGATTGACGGATAAGCCATGATTACACTGTTGAGGATTAATTTGTGCTGTTTAATATCATGGTTGGGGTTAGGTATACCATTTACCTTTTTAAACTGAAAACTTTGTTTTTCTTTCCTGATTATGTTTGATACATCTGGAAATTACTAGTGTGCCCCTCCCACAATAAGCTACACAACCATCTTCAAAATCAAAACCAACCCAACTCACTTCCTTCCAGAATTACATCGTGCATCCCCCGATCCTGAAATTGTAATGCCACCACCATCCTATTTTGGCGGCGAAGGTTGTTATATGTGTTCGCTTTGTTAAATCCCAACTGCCAAGTAACTGAAGTGCGATTAGTTGAGGTATACACACGCAAACCCTAACTCTTACGTGAATTTGTGATTCAATTCGAAAGCTTTTTCTTCGGTGAAATACCCTAATTTGCAATTGAAAATAATCTGAGAACTTGTCGAATTATGTGCACTTCTTTTGGATTATTTAGTGTTTGGATTGAGTGGTCATGTTTAATTTTCGATTAAATTGCTTCATACTTCTGCAATTCAAGTAGGGATGTTTTCGGTTACATGTAAATAGCATAGAATACGTGAAAACCATAGTTAGCAATTACTTGAAGGTAGTTGGTGGGGCACAGAGATAATTTCTTGGCTCGAAAGCTCGTGGGTGCATTATATTGAGCACTCAAATTTAATTCTGTTTTGCTTTTGGGTTGCTTGTGAATTATGTGTACACTTTGTGATTTTTAGGCTTATTGAGTGTAGGGTGTTAGAATGAGTTCGAGTAACAGCAATCCTGTATTCTCTGGAGACCGAAATGCATCGTTTGGAGATAATAGCCAATGAGGTGATTCACGTGTGCAATGCCATTGTGGATTCTACTTGAGAGTCCAGACATCGTGGACCAAAGCTAACCCGGGTCGAAGATTTCTATCATGTTCAGTTCGAAGGGTAAGTAATAGCATTGTAATAGCGATTATCAAAAAAAAAATACAGGGGAATATGAACTATTATTACCTAGCATATCATATACTCACATTCTAACATTGTGTTTTTGTATTTTTGTGCATGTATGTCAATCGTTTTTCAGCCTAATGTGAGTTCTTCCGGTGGCTGGAGGGTGGATTTGATGACCGTTCCAAGCAAGTTATAAGTGATTTGCATGGGCATCTTAAAGTTGTTAAGGCAGAACTGGAGGCTTGCAAACAACGACAATCTCAATTAATCAGGCTCACAAAGTTTTCGTGGCTTATAACTTTTGTTGTGTTCAGCGTTGCGTACATTAATCACAAGCTTACGTGTCGTTAAATAGCTTGTCTGATAAGTGCAGTTCACAATTCCCTAGTATATTAGTTTATTATAACTGTCTTAATTCTGGCTACTTGCTCAAGTTGATGACTTGTTTATGGTATTGTAATGAGGATTTACGGCCCATGGTATGTGAACCACTTGGTTGTTATATGTATTGATGAAATCTTAACTTTGTTGTGTTTGTTTAAAATGTTCATGTTTCTGTAAACTTTGTTTGTTAGACATTTACTCCCTATGTTTGTAGTAAAATGCAGATTTCTTTTTTGGTTTTCAGTATTTGTTTGATCAATTATTCAACACACATCTAGAGCCTCTCACTTTCATTTTAAACTGTATGTTCTGTATGAGAGATTCTAAAATTTTGTAGTCAGTTTTGATATATTCTCCTGCCATAATTGCATTATTGTGTGCAATATCTTATTTACTGTTATAGATGTTATATTTTATCTGTCAAAAACACACTAGATGAAGTTTATATGACTAGGATTCTATTAGAAAATACACCCAAAAAAAGAACTCATCACATTTTTTCCAAATTTGGGATAATGCATATCTTGACTACTCATTAAGATTCACTATATCTTTCTAGATTTTGTTTGCAGTCTTCTGTTAGCATCAAATCAGTCTTTTTGATCATACAACTCAATAGCAATCAATGTGACCTCCATTTTGCATTGAAACTGGCTCTTCAAACCATGGTCAAACAGTTCCTTTTTAGTTTCTATAAATTCTACCAGGTCTCATTGCATCTTTTAACATTATGTCATAGCATTTGAAAGGATAAACTCAATAAAATGGCTCATCCATATAATGTGATTCAGGCTGACTATATATATGATCTTGAGTGGATGGAGGAAGCAGATAAATTGTTCATTTCTGTGTTGCTTGACCAACAGTTGCTAGGAAATTTCAAGTCGGGTGATAATAATGCCCATGCACTCTTGATTGCTCAGGCTACAGTGAACAAGGCTTTGAACAAAAATTTCGATTTTGGATACTGTCAACAGAGGCTTAAAGTACTACACAAGCGTTATCACACTTTCTATTGGATTAAACGAAAACATGGTGTTAGATATGAAGAAAGCACCAACACAGTATCTGCACCTAATTGGGTTTGGGATGAAATTATCAAGGTTATTTATATAGTTGTTTTCTGTCTTCAACATGCATACATTCGTTCCAAGCAAGTTAATGTGTTATTTCTACTATACAACTTAATACTTTCTTTATTATTTTCAGAAAGATGAGTTTGGCCTTGCCTATCAAGAGGTTGGAGACCCAAACTGGGCAGAGTTGAAAACCTTATTTGGATCTGAGCACTCGACAGCAATACCCGAAGACGCTGATATTATCGACATCTCATCTGACGGTGAAACTGAAGATATTGGTAATTTGGATGGCTTGCCTAAACCAAATTATCAACTGAACAAAGTCAAGATATCATCTTCGGGTTCATCACGGGATCGCTCTTTTTGGGATTACCTAGCACAATTTGGCAATGAATATGCTTCCTCATCTGAAAGTTCTGTCAACCAACCTCTCCAGCCTGTTGTTGATCCTAAAGATTACCCCGGCCCATCCTTTTATTGACGTCCTACATTTTGCAATCCCTCTCCCAAGCAAAACATTCCATCCCCAGCTGCAAGTTCTGAAACACATGGCTCCTCCAACACTCCCAAACAATTTCACCACCTCTTGTGACGAACAATTAATGGACGTATAATAGTTGTTTTATATATTCCACCACTTTTTTTCATATATGTATCGGCTATGTAGGTGGATTAGGCTTATGTATCCAGTCCATGTTATGTGTTCATGCACTATTTTGGCTTCTATTGTACTAAGTTCAAGTAATGCATAAGATATGTTATATATAATTAACTTATTGTCTTCATCAGATGTTGTGTTATGACTGTGTTGCATTATGTTGTTATAAAACATTCACAATAACTACAAGAAGCAGATATATGCCAAAAGACCAGTGTGTCCATTAAAAGTTCTGAAAATTTGGACTACATGGTTTATATTTACTTAACTTCCATGGAACAACTTAAAGGAGAAAACTAATATTACTTAACTTACTAATATTACTGAACTTCCACCACATAAACATACTTATATATACTTTTATACGAAAATAGCCATCCTTAAAGACCCTTCCAAACAGTTTTAATTTTCCTTTTAGCAAATCAATTGCTATCTACACCCGATCCAGCTTCACTATCACTGCCGAAACCTGGAGGTGCTGGTAAACCTTGAAACTCCCATTCCTCCATCCTCTCAATTTGTTCGTCGTCCTCCTCATCCATTTCATCATCATCAGATGATGTGCCTCTTTCAATCTCTAGTGGATTCTCCTTTGTATATCCCGACACCCCTTCAAAGTCGATATCAGCAGCATTCATAGTGTTGAAAACATTGTCACATTCAGAATACCATGCAAAACCGTAATTCCTCCAGTAACGGTTAATGTAGCTTTCCTACAAAACGTAGTCACGCAAAAAATTGGTTATAATATATATGATATATATATATATATGGAAAAAAAATTTAAAAGTATACACAGACTTTCTCACAGGCGCAACATGCACGTAGTATTCCGGCTGAACAATGACTTTGTTTTCCGAAGGGTCAAACGTGACACCGGGCAGTGAAGTGAAACGGGCGAAGTCGTTGAATTGAGTCTTTAGCATCTGAATCTTGTCTTTCACTTTGTGCAGCTTCAATTCCTTTCCAAAAGAGTCAGAAAGTACACGAGTTAACTCGTCGAAGACACCATTGAACACCGCTGGATCATGTACGTCACGTCATCTTGAGCAGATTTGGAAAAACATTCTATAGCAATGAGCTTCGTCTTGTTCCGTCCAGTCACCCCTAGCATGTTGTTTCTGGTGATTTGATTCCTTGTTCGAACCATTGTTCTGCAATGCAAAAGAGATGAACGCGATGTTAAATTCATCAAACATGGGGTGTCAATACAAAAATAACATAACAAATTTAGCACAAAATAGTTTTCTAACAGTGGCAAATACATCTCGTACCTGCACCTGTTACAAATTTCGCATACACATATGTAGTGACTATCCTCCGACATATGTTATGCCTTATTTATAACCAGACATCCGAAGAGTCAAAGAATGAGGAGTAGTTGGTGGGGCAATCCAAAGTGCACTTGTGCAAATGGTAGGTGAATATTTAATACATGCATTTAAGAGGATTAAAGCAAAAAACTGGCTTAAATACAATGTCAAAAGTAAATCACCCGGATTCCAAGAGGCAAAGAGAACCTTACATATTCCTACCACATGCATTGAAGCCAATTCGACTCAAGATCTACATCCAAGAGGAAGGATCATCCGTCGAAATTTTGATGCATATTCTTGTAAATATAAATCATAAATATCAAAAAGTTTGGATATCACGAAAAGCCAAGAATAAATAGTGTCTTTTTTCATTTGTATGGAAACCCAATGTGGCAAACTTTACGTTATTACAAACAAGCCATAATTGATGGGTACTGAAAGAATTATTCTTTGGTGTAGTTGGCAAGCAAACATTTTAATAGGTTGTTTGATATAAGCACTCACGTGTCTATATAAACTGTGGACCATGTCTTGTCTAGCGCACACATCCAATCCAACCATTTATTACAAGTATGATTGCGAGGACGAACAAATTAAAAAAAAATCAAGCAATCGTACCAAATTTTGCATAGTTTATATGATTTGCTGGATTTGTATATGAATTGATAATTCATAATAACCTGCAACTTATATTTACGAATATGTTGTTCACACATTATTCGATAAACATTACAAAATACTTTCATGTAACCTAACAACCAACAACTTGGTATCGTCCATAGTAGTCAATACATCCCATACATAAACATCGAAGATTGCAGCATACAAAATACGCATCTAAATAATAGCTTCTACAAATATCTTAAAGGCTGAGTTACTGAATTTAGCGCAACACTGTATCAGGTTTCAATTACATATTTCACAAAACAAGATACATTTGGATGCATGCCAAATGAAATCAGATCTTTCCTTCGCACATCATTCGAACCATCACAAATTGTTGTCCGCAGAAAGAAAAAAAAAAGGTCAAGGTCTTTTGCATCACCACATAATCGCTTTGAAACGGCAATTTTGTCCTCAACAGTTAGGAATGGCATTTCAGCAAGTGCGTCAAAAACAACTTTTTGGTTGGAAAAGGTGTCTTGTTCAAATCCAATTCGCCTTGCTAAATCCCCCAACCTTGATGAGGTTTCCTCCAAGAATGAAGACACCACTTGTAGGAAATGGTCCTCTGCTTCATTTGTTGCTTTCCTTTTCTTAGAGGACTTACTTTTAGATGATGTACTTCCCTCACCATGGTAAGTTGAGGTACCATCGGCCTCCTCAACTGGAGATGTTGTTCCAATGTTGGGTGTTCGAAATGAGGGAGTTCCAATGTTGGGTGTTCCCAAGTTGGGTGTTCCAAACGGGTTTGTTCCACAGTTGGGTGCGCCAATGTGCATTTCAGGTGATGGTTGTTGGGTTTCTTGTGGAGCACCGCTGGCAATGTCATTGATGACGTCAGCAAAAGCTTCAGCATTTTCACATGTTGCTCTATCTTTACCGAATATCTCTAACCACTGATCATAATATGGCCATGATTTGTACCGCATTGTCTTTGCGTTCCCATCTATCTGCAAAGAAAGAAATATCGATGATTAACATGTGTCTACAATATTCAGTTTAGCTATTGGTGGGTATGTTTATTACCTTCACATAATCATTCCACTTCTGCTCATCTTTAACAATCAAAGTGTGCGATGAGTGATTCCATTCGCAAAACCCAGAAAGACGAAGCAATGAACTCAATGAACCGAAGTCCTTTTTCCACACATGTATCTTGGAATTAATGTGGGGAATCGCCCTCAAATCAGTCCCGGGGAAAGCTTTCTGCATAGATTGTTCAAGCAAAAATTGATATCCAGACTTGAAACCATTATCACATTTGAACCCACGAACAACGATCTCCTTTAGTGCATGAAGAAGTACATGTTCTTCTTGCACTGTCCAAGAAAGTCTACTATTAGTGTTATTTTTTCTTCCTCCATTTTGTTTTGGTGCACTCCCATTTGACTCCATTGTTGCGTTCCTACGTGTTTAAACGCATTAACAGACAAACAAATATCACACAACTACAAGTAACTGTCTTAAAAACCATATAAATACTTATAAAATATCATTCACAAATCATACATGACAACAGGGCGCGCCAAAACATTAACATCACACAAACTCAAATAAATCATGTCATGGATTCAAACCAATTGTCTAATAAGTGCTGACAATAATGTCTAAATGAAACGAAAAAAAAACATTGTTCTACAAAAGAAATAAATTGTCCACAGCCATATCATGTCACATTTGGATTACTAAGTTGCCCTCCCCCTCCACTCATTGTACATGGATGTAGCTAACTCATCTCTCCAATTAGTCCAGGCTTGAGATGATTCTACTACATCAACAAATTCATTATCAGCATCTTCATGAGGTTGGCCAACCACGTATTCGGGAACTTCACCTTCTAAAGGATCAACAGCCATAGTAGTTCGAATATAATTTTGCAATAAACAACAAGCCATTATTATGCGATTCTGCGTTTTTATTGGATAAAATTGTCTACTCCTAATGATAGCCCATCGTTGTTGCAGTAAACCAAATGATCGTTCAATTATATTGCGAGCTTTAGCATGCCTTAGGTTGAATAATTCCCTAAAGTTTTGTGGCCTTGATGATCATGTACCCCACTCATCCAGATGGTATCTAACGCCTCTGTATGGTGCTAGAAACCCGGGCCCGTTTGTGTAGCCACAATCACACAAGTAGTAATTACATGTCATTTAAAAGAATATTATTATGTTAATTTAGAGTTTCCTTTTAATGGGATAAATTACAAGGAAAGTTTGATGGGATACAGTCAGATGTGGAATAAAACTGACCATTGGGGACTCTAAAACCGTTAGGCCTAGTAATTGCGTCTCGTAAAACATGACTATCAGCAGCAGAGCCTTCCCATCCAGACAATATGTAAACATATTTCATGTTTTGGTCACAAACAGCAAGCACATTAACAGATGCAACCCCTTTGCGATTTCTATAGTGTGCCTTTTCATTCAATGCTACACGGACCTGAATGTATGTTCCATCTAATGCACCTAGACATCCCTATGTCACATTAAAAGCCAAATCATTACATAAAACTAGACCACAGTGACAAAATACAATACAATGTTTGTATTTTAAATTACCTTGAACCATTTCCACCTTTCATCGGTGCAATCATCACCTACGGGTTCAGGGGTGGACAATAAAATGGAATGAAGCCTTAGCACAGCTACAAGAACATTGTTAAAGTGTGTGATGATCGTGTACCCAGATCTTTTGAAGTCAAATTTGACAACCATATTTTTTTTATGATGAGCCAAAACTGAGAGGAATATGGCTACTTGCTCGCTAATCTGGACATGTCTTGTGAGTTGTAAACCACTAACGTGCTCCAAAAGGTAACACAACCTACCAAATGCATTTCTATCCATACGTAATTGTTGGATACATGTGGGATCACTAACATGGATGATATCTGTCAAGTGCTCAATTTGCTTGGGTACACGGTCAAGCATTCTATAAGGGGCATGACCAATTCTGCGCCTACGACGAGGACGCCTTAACATAAAACGCCGACGATAATAACAAAGAAAGAGCAACAAAACTTTGATCAACGTCAAAATTTCTTCTACAATAACCACGACATGCACTTCTTCATCATCCATCTATGATTTGAAAATTAAAAGTTATAAAAAAAATGGAAGACAAATAAGTTATGAAACTGACAGAGCCTTATATTATGAAAATTGAAATCACAGGATCGGAATACCAAATTATATATTGTCCTTTTTCATCGGTAAAAACGACAGTCAATGATAAATTGAAATATGAATTAAATTTATTAACTTACAATAATAACAACTTGTAAAACGAAGAGGAAACAAAAGTCTCAATCTATAAATTAAACACGGCTTATCCTATATCCAACATTTGAAATAACCTAATAAACACAGACATTGAACACCAACAGGGAAGGATTTATGTGTGAAAATGCATAACTGTAAAATAAGAGAACTTAAATTAACATTAGAAGTGAAAATCCCAAACGAATACTTCACAATCTACAAAGACAGTAATATGAAAAAACTTCCATAAACAAATTCTACAAACAAGAATTTGGTTAATCCATCGTGAAGAACGAATAATGTATTGCACAAAAAAAAACAAATTCGTAATTGTTGAAAACCAAGCTCAATATGTGACTTCTGAGGGTAAAATGTAGGATTTCGCGGAAGACGAAAAAGGATTACAATAATTTTTCCCATAATAAATCTGTAATGGCAGGTCTTAACCAACCATTTTCAGCTGTGCTACACAAGAAATGGTAATATAAAACAGGAAATCGTACCTTTTGCGCAAAGCCAGTATGTATCTTCCGACTGTCTTTGCCAAAATCAACTGCAACACCAACAAAATGGTAGAAATTAGGTAACTTAATCAACAAAAAAAGATGCAAGCCACGGATTTACAGATCTAACCCAGTAATTTTCCACATCGCTGCAAAGAGAGACGGGGTTAGCTAGGGTTTTCGGGAAAATGAACAAAAATGGTTTTTATGTTACCAGATTCAAAATATTTGACATCAAGGGGGGCAAAAATGTCTTATCGCAGTCCATTTCAGGGGTACAAGTGACTTTTCGTAATAAGGATTGGCTGGTATAAATTAATCACACCTCCCCCCACTTGATTAACAATCATAAAAATAAAGAAAAATGAACCGGGCCTGATAACTTGTAGCGGGCTGGCCCAAAAGTTCCCAAACAAAATATTAAGTGTGAAAAGGCCCATTTCCCACCCTTTTCACAAATCCCAAACGAGCCATTTGTATATTCAACCTCATGTTCCCCTCCATTGAATGATTGACACGTGTTTATACAATAAACATGCATTGTTGATTTTTAAACGTAGTTAAATCTGTCAATCACCAACATAGTGGAATGGAAATTAGAATAAGAAATCTAATCCCGAAAAGGCGACAATATTTTGCAACCACCAAACCAAAAACTTAAAAAGCGCCAAATTAAAATGGTTTTGCTTAAAAATCTGCACTCAGAAAAATGGAACCCGAAAAGATTATGTTCACCTGGCACCATGTAGGATGAACTAGAGGCACATAACATCCAAAATTCATACCAACGACCAATAAACAAAGATCCCAAAATTTTATGGACAAAGTGGACATCAACAAAATCAAATGATCTGGTTTAGAACTTATAGCTGAGAGACAAAAATCGCACTATGCTAAACAAATAAATTATAAACTACGGCTACTTAATGTCTATGACCAAGTATTTCTCATCAGGTCTCCTTGTTTGCTTGACAAAAAGGGAGACTGCCATCGAGGGCTTCGCTTTCCAAACACACATTGGTAATTGGAATTTGCATTAGATGATACTGGCTCCATGGCATAGCTGATGCGCAGTTTTGGCAACATGATATATTCCTGAATGATTCCTCTGCTCGGCTAACTACGCAAACAACTTCTTCAGCCTGTCCAAAGACTGAGCTGCTCTTTTATTATTTGGCTCGAGAACTAGTGCATAACGGAAATCTGCATGATAAAACAGAGTTTGAAAAAAATTTGAACAAGATAACACCATATAAGACGATTAAGTCACTCCACACTGAAAAAATACAAGTCTCACTACGTTGTGCTGTCTATAGACCAACAGCGTAATGAGAAGCTAGAGAATTCCTCTAACAAGAAACAACAGTTAACCCAATCACATTAATTTGGGATAATTACAAAACCTTTCCCTAAGGTTTGGGGTAATTACAAAAAAATCCAGGGGTTTTTGAAAATTACGAAAAATCACCTTGAGATTTGAATTTGTATTACAATATACCCCCTTCATAAGCAAAAAGTTTCAAACACCCCTTTTACATTTGTAAAAATATTACAGTTGTCCCACCACATTTAAGGCATAATCAAACCTCTGGGTTTTTTTTTTGTAATTTTGAAACTTCTCTAGGTTTTTTTTGTAGTTACTCCAAACCTCGGGTTGTTTTTGTAATTATCCCTAATTTTTTTATTGTTTGGAATTGACCAAAAACCCTCTTCATGATATTTCGTACATATTAAATTTTTGATTGACTAAAACTGACCTATATTTCTCGACATCCCAGAATTGTTTCAAAAAGCATATACAAAACAAGCAAAGGAAATGGACTCACCTTCCATCGCTTCTTTATAGTAACCCAACATTTCCCGCGCTGTTCCTCTTCTTAAATAGGCCTTTACATTCTGCAAGCATGTCAAGAAAATATTGAGGTCTCATACAATTCTGCTATCCGAAAAACATATAAATTGCTGCAGCAATCAAGGGGCAGGTAATTTTGGAAAGAGGCATTCAAGTTCAGACAACCATTCCTTGAAACAATGGTCACGACCAGTTACCCACAAGACACCATTCTATATGATATTTGCAAGAAAGTAGGCATATGTTGGAAGGAGGACGAGACAATAGTTCAAATCTAGGAGTAAACCCAAGCATGGTGTCACCAACTGGAATTTTGATTTGGACAATTAGCATGTGTGTGGTTGAAAGTGTCTGTAATTGTAAGATATTAACATGATTTTTCTATGATAAACCATGTGATATCTAAATATAAAGCAATCAAAGCCCAGATACTTTTTTCTTTTCTTTTTTGTTGTTTCTTTTAGTTTGTTAGGATTTTTTTATATTAAAACTAGGGTTTGTTATATTATTTGTTTTAGTTATGTATTCTAAAACATATTGATTGTTATTATTACTCTTATGTGCTTAATGTTAGTTCTATAGTATTAAACTTAACTAGGGTATTCAGTTTTTAACTAGGATTTTTTATTTTTAATATAATTAACTGTTTTTAATTTTTATTATTATGAAGAAGAGGAGGAAATTGCAGAATTTTTTAAAAACAACATATATATAATTTTAAAATGTTTTTATTATTTTTTGCGCCTCATGTACGAAAGGCGCGCGCCTCGCCTTGCGCCTCAGGCTCCAAGAGGTTTTGCGCCTTTCGCCTTTAACAACTATGGTAAAGCGAAAAGATTTCAAGGAAGATATCGTCATTTAACAAACTCAGGGAGGTCCTTTTTATTTGAATAATCATCGAGGGTTGCTAGTGCGTTGAAAATCTTTTTTATGTTCTAGTGACCGTTAAATGTTGGGGCGGTGGATGTAATTTCATAAAGCTTGGGTGTATAATTTGGACCAAATTTCAGGTTAATCATCCCTTGCATGCTACTTTGGAAGCAAGGAGGAAACAAACAAAAAAATGAAACAAGTAAATCCTCAGAAAGGATATTTATTTATACTGTCCAACAGCCAGCTTAACAATAATATCTGAGGACATGCATAATCTACACTAACAGGAAAAATAATACCTCTATTTCTTGGATTGGGCAGCAAACAAATGAAGGAAAGGAAACCATAAAATATTACAAAGACACCAATACACAAAAGGTATATCTTTAACTTAAAGAGTTTGGAAAGTAAAATGACTAACGCTTCATATGAAATGAAATAAGTCATATCATAGGCAATGTGAGTGCATGATAACAAGAAAACTGGGACAGGAATAAACACTTCCAAAGTTGAAATTTCTTCCCTCACTTAAAAAGGTGCACGAATAAGTTGTCAAACATTTCCCAAGACAAACCCATTTTTTTTGTGGAGGGGGGGGTGAGTGGGTGGTGGGTTGCACGAGAGAGAGAGAGAGAGAGAGAGAGAGAGAGAGAGAGAGAGAGAGAGAGAGAACCTTCTTATCGAGATCAACGGCTTCAGTACAATCCGCTTCAGCTTGGATGAAACTGGTAAGCAAGAATGAATAAGAAAAATATATAAAATCTTCAAACCTAGAAGCCTTATAAGTTCAACTACCTTCCCATCTCCAAATAAGCTGCAGCCCTGTTACTGTAATATGTTGCATTGCTACTGTTGAGTTTGATGGCTTCTGTATAAAATCCGATAGCCCGCTGCCATTGCTTATCTTTGAATGCTTGATTACCCTAAAACGAGATAGGTAATAGAATGTTGAAATCACTTTAGAAGAACATAACCCAGATACAAAAGACAGTTTCTACTTTAATTTCTTCACCAACCTAAGCACAGGGAGAAGACTAAAGAAAAGTCTCAATCCAAAGAAAGCACAATATGGATGAAAATTTAATGAAACTTGAACAGGCCAACACATAAGAGAATCACAAGTACTGGGGCGCAAGCATGGTGTGGAAGTAACACAAGCATGCACGGGAAAAAACAAATCGCAACACATTATTTCGTTACTCTTAGAAATGATAATCACCCTGTTTCATCCAGAAAGGTTCCCATCAAAGAGACCATTATCTGAATTAGTGGGATATTCCCTCTACATTCTAATATGGAATTCACCTGCTCGTTTAATTCTGGACATATGGAAGATTAAGCTATACTAGCTAATGCTCATTTAGCAACACGGATATGCCAGTCAACTACTGTAATTTATTGGCCTAGAGATCTACAGAAGATAAATGCAAAAATGACAATCTTAGCAAAATTTTGGAACGCTCGGATAGGAATCCATCAACTCATAAAAAGTGAAATTGCTTAGAGAATGTCACAAACTTACTAATTTTAAAATGCACCAAATATATGAAGGCAGGGTTACAGGGAAGAACTTACTCAAAATTCATGAATGATTAAGGCAATCATGTTGCACCAAACAAACATGTTTATTCAGGATTTTACCTTTTCTTTGGCCATCTCTGCTGATGTTTCCTGTGTCACAGCTTTACTAGATGATTTAGGCTTTGCAGCTGTATCAGCCTGTTCCTGAAAAGATGCATATACAGTCTGCAGCGTGTCCAGCAGAAATCTATCACCTCCATGCCTGGCCAAGAGCGACAAAGAAACTGGGCACTTTTCATGGACTCCGACCGGTAATGCAACCTACAATGAGAAATAGAATTTGAGTGGAAACAGATGTCATGCAATGTCTCACTGACATGTGTGTGGGATGAGAGGGGGGACATTAACCTGGCAGCAGCCTGACATACTAGCTAAACTTGAAAGACTAGATGTTCGAATAAGGTATTCCTCTGAAAAAATCTCCTTGGCACCAAGTTTTGCAGGAGGGTCAGAAGAAGTAGGAATTACTAATATTCCATCATCCTGTTTAGACAAAGGCAACAAGCGTAAGTAATACAGAGGCATCAACCAAAGATGTGATAATGTAAAATGAGGCCAAATATCCGTAAATTTAATTTGGCTAGAGATAGGATCTCTGCCACAAAGACTGCAGAGCTGTTTGCCTCCCACCACCAACCCCTGGGTTGTTACCATAGCAGCACACTTACGTGACATTACCGCATTACCATGATAAGGAGCAAGATTCATGATAAGTGGCTCAATAAATATGGATTTTTGAAAATTTAAAGTAATGTGAACTATATATCACATAAATGATAACAGCACATGAAACTAAATCTAATAACAGATGGTGACAAACCCAAGCACGCCTTGTGAAAAATGCCAACCTCAATTGAAATTCTAAGATTATAGCAACATCATTGTTATTGAATATTAAGTATTAACTGAGAAAATAATCATATCCACCTGCTTTAGAAATTCATGAATCTTAAGGTTTTACAAGTAGAAGAAGCACTTGTCAAAGTTCTCAAGAACATCATCTTCTTACTAAATGCAAAAGGACTTGCACAAAATCAAAATTACCACACAGACACAGAAGGTGAAGCAGTGAGCTAGATCACTGAGAGAGAAAAATGCTGCCCATACAGTTTGAAATGGTTTAGTAAAAAGTGATCTGTAATCAGGAAAATCCAAGAACATTCATTTCCATAGTACCATAAAAGTGCAAACCAAGAGTTTTCCCATTTAATTTGGGAAGATAGTGTCACTGCAAGTGCTGTGTGACTATTGCCTTTGGTTACTGGAAATTACACAAGAGGCGATGGAAAAGGTAGAGAGAGCACTTTCACTGGCTACTAATAGCCTCAAGCAAACAGAAAGAACGAAAAATGGATAAAAGCATGTATTTTGTCATACACAAGTTGGTGTTAAAAATATCAACAGATAAACCACCAAAAATATACTATGTCAAACTGGGAGCATTATAAACCAATACCTTTAAAAGGGCATTTATTGCTGAACGCAACTCACTCCTGATTGTGTGGTACTTTTCAATGTCTGCATCAGTCAAATCTAACTCTTCAGATATTTGGGCTGAGATAGCAGGATCCAAAGTAGGCTTTACAGAGTTGATCCATTCATTATGAGTTTGTCTGAACTCGTGCCTTCAAGAAAACAGCAAAGAATTACTTCATTCAGGATCCAGGAAAGGATGATTACTTGTTTGTCCAGACTCCAGTAGTATCAAATGTACATGTAAAAGTGAAATTACAGAACTCCTTGTCGGCATAACCAACAGGCAGACCTCGCGTCATTAACTTCACTATGTCGTGAGACTAAGATATTAGAAACATAGTAATAACCAAGAGAAACATAGTAACTCCATCCTTTTGGTAATAAAACTGAAAGGCACAAAGACACCATTACTTAGTTCAGTAGTTCCGTAAAGCATTGATGAAAAAATGAGGTGGAAATACCAAGAGCATGGGAGTCCCACCACTTGCACTGCAATCTAGATTGCCTTAGAACATGCAATTTTGTCTTTTGTCCAATTTTGACCTAACAAAAACAGAAGGATGGAGAAAAAGAAAATGAAACTGCCTGTATAATGAGACCCAATTCTTATGTTATGGTTCCCTAAACTGACCACATTTCTTTCCTCTTTCTGGTCTCACTCTTATCATGAGCTCCCTTCATCGAAAAAACTACTCTTCACCTCTTTTTCAGTTTTCTCTGTTACCACTCATCTCCACTCTCTTTGGCACTAACACAGAAATTCAGGGAATGCAGCAATCAAATATTAACTTCATCTTGCGCACCACCATTCCAACACCTAGCACTATGGGACCACATTGTAAGCAGCAATTTTGGGTGGACTATCTCAGGTATCAAACAAACATGATTTAACACATTCAGTGAGCTTGGAGTGGTGCACCATGATCAGGTTGCTAAATTAGCACTAGTATGTCTAGCACTGGCCCCCACCAGCAAATTATATGACCAAAGGCACCAGAATGCACTAAGATGTTTTGCAAACAGAATCTCTGAATAGAGCAACATGTCAGTTGGTGTCAAAACACAATGTATGCATATATACAGTTAAAGTTGAAAACAAGATGGAAATACCTGGCTAATCAAATTCCGGGAACAAATTAGATAACAGATTTCGACAAACCTAAGTATTCTCAGATGATGTTGTAGAATCAATACCAAGAGCTAAGAGCAATATAATTGGAAAGGCATGCATATGAAAATATAAAAAAGATTTAAAACACCTGCAAATTGTATGAATATACCATTTTCCAGAATAAAAACTGAATCACATTAACATTAAGGTAACTATTTCCTTAGAGCTACTAGAACCTCACCTCTTAAGTAGCTGCATGACATTTGTTAGCAACCTAACTGGAGAATATTTCTCCTCACCATTCAGTTGCTTGATATTGATTGCACTTAAGCTTGGAACCGTCAACTTTATATAATCACTAAGATTTTCATGCCTCAAGACTTGTCCTGAAAGGTGAGCCTAATAAACAATCCAGGATAACAAACAAAAACTAATTGCTGAAAGAATTCAAGCCAATAATTTTGCATGGTAAGAGTGAAAGAGCATACTTCCATATAGTTTCTCGATGGATTTTATCACCACCTGAGTGATGCGGTCTGCAGGAAATTTTGATGACTGGAAACAGTCATCTGCTATCACAATATTCCTCGGATTGCGTTGTGCAGCATATGGAACCTGCAACAGCACATGACCAACACGACGAAGTACACTTGGATCCTTTGCAAACCATCCTGCAATTCACAAATCTAAGTACCAATATGGGAGAAATAATTTTGATAGGCTGGATGCCTAAACTGGATGCCTAGACAATGTCTTTCGTAAAGTTCTAAGCCTCTACACCTACATGAGAAAAAATTTAATACCTAGAGAAAGCTACAGATGATGTCTTTCATGGAGTCCTAAACATTTTACCACATAAACAATATAAATATCACAATTCATATTGTGAATCCAAAGAAATTAAGCTCTTCAATGTAAGAAAGCAATAATGTTCTCATGATACAATCTTTTTTTCAAAAATCAACTAGTGCATTTACAATAGCAATATGAGGGGTATAAAATCGACTACATTTACATCAAGAACATATCTGTATACTATATGATATAGTGATCTGATCTTCAGAAGTGGTAGAGATACACAGAAGTCAGAAAGAAAACCCTTATCATAAATGACACATGGTACTACTGTTTGTGGACGTTCATGCACCTACTTGTAAGAGGCAATAGCAATAAAGATCCCAACTCCCAAGCAACTTTTAGTGTGTCTATAGCATTTCTAATGCTCGACTAATTTCATGATGGAAGACACCCTGCAAATAATGCTTACGATTCTCCAGCAGCAGAGATTTCTCAAACTTCACCCCTTACAAGCAGTAGACTAAGTTAATGGGATGGAGAAGAATGCTAAGTACAGTTCTACGAAAATAGACCTCCCACCCCAAACACCACATGCAGAATGCAAAATTTTTGATACCATTCCAAATAGAAGCTGACATTATTCTAAAAGAGAGAACATCCACTACCAAGATTATGCGTGAAGAGTGTATAAACTTCAAATATCTAAAATCTCTATGGTGGACATCTGGATATAGTATAGATATACATACCTACTGTGTCGAGACTTCCGGAAACAGGAGTTACCCCAGACAGGAGACTGTCCCATGAGAAGGCCGAAATCCAAGTATACCACAATATCCAGCGGGCACTCGTACACCACCGTCTGTATCTATGCCTGTCATATGCAACAAGTTAAACATGCACGCCTTTTTTTTAGAAACATCCATACAAGACAGAAAATAAGAAAACAGTGTCAAAGTACCACAAGAGTAGTCTTGAAGATTTAATTACATGTACTCATAAGAATCATAAAGTATTATACATAAACGGTGATTTACCACAATAAAAGAAATTGCTGCGACATAATGCATTGCTTGATCAATTAGCAGATCAAAACTTTGACACTGCTATACTGCGACAATATCCTCAAGTTTTGGAAGGTGTGCTTCATTGATGCTAAACCACAACTCTAACAATTCATTCATATGGAGATTACAAGTGAGTTACTTAACGCTACCAAAATGTGATCCTACAAGACATTCACGATCTTCTTCAAAAGACGACTTTTCCGACATGGTGGACAGTAAACTTGTTTTTTTATAATTTTAGTGTTCCTTTTCATTTATGGTCATTTGTATAATTTGAATTTGGTCTTTTTTCTTTTGTAATGCTAGTGTTGACGAGTTGTTGGCGAAACATATATCAGTTATGCCCTCAACCAAGAGAATTGCATTTTTTAAAGGTGCTGAAGAGAAGAAAAATTGTTTGGTGATCAGGAGGACTTTTCACTATACTTAAATGCGCTTAAAAAGATGGGTTGTGCAAGTTGGTACCCAACTAAATTCCCAATGTAAGAACATTCGTTTTGGCCTATGCATCTACTGTTTGTGTCAAATGCCCGCAATAGTCCATGCCATATTTGCATCCATTTGCAAATATGTCATTCTATCGTATCAAATGTCCAGCATAGTTTATATTTTCAGTTTGTAAACACTGTTCTTTTAGGTCTTTGGACCAGACTAGATTAAATAATAAGTCCAGGCCAGTCCAAAGATCTAAATGAAGTCTATGGGGACAAATTTGACAATCGCCATAATGAAAAAATTTCTGCAACAAGTTTGAGAAAACCAAGTTTGTTAATGCTTATAACATCAACATTCAAATATTTTAAAGCAATTACTTTATCCCTCCCTCCGAACCAAAATACATAAGAAATTTGTAGATTATAGGAACCTAGTATGTAAAGGTCACCCTAATTAGCCAAGTTGTATTAATAGGCAGTGAAGACACACCAGTAATCTTCTAAGAATAATCATCTGAATATTAACAAGACATTTCTCCTGCACTAATTTCTCCGAACAGGCACGCAGAGGCTTAGAAGAGGATAGATGTTGTCAATATGCCAGAGCATTTCATTTACATGCAATATTTGATTCAAATACTTCGTAAAATTGCGACCAGTTGATGTGTGTCCACTCATAAACTGCAAGGGTTAGGCAAGAAAGAGACTTTTTCAACTGAAATCAGCAGAAGCTCACCCAAAGAAAAATCAACAAGTTTAGCAGCAACAGCTACAGCAGCACCGCTAGAGGCTCCTCCTGGTATTCTTGCAGGTGAGGCAGGATTAGTTGGTGTATCATAATGTTTGCTTTCTCCACTAACACTGTATTAAGAAGATGAGAAGAGTATTTATTTAAAAAAAAAAAAAAAAAAAAAAAAAAAACCGTAGTCATATTTTATGAATCCGAAAAGTTATTAGGTAGAGTAAGCGTGAGCAACTACCTTAATGCCATGTCATCCACAACAGTTTTTCCAACACATGTGGCACCTCCATCAACGAGGGCTGCAACCACAGGACATGTACGAGTAGCAGCCTCATGAGTCCTGGACCAGTCTGGATTGCCAAACCCAGTTACAAATCCTTCAATATTAAATCTGTCAATCAAGATTCAAATTATGACTATGGAGCTGAAATTGTGGGAGCATCCAAACAATACATAGGTTAAAAGCAGCCTTCGATTTTACAAATGTAATGATTCAAACATCGTTTACTCGTAACACCAACACTCCCATCCAATGTTCTGCAAGAAAAATATATACTCCTTTTCCTTCTCAAAATAGAAGCACAAGTAGCACTCAAAGTCAAAATTACATATGCAATCCTCTTCAATGAACTTATTCATAATCCATATTAACTACACTAACGTAACAAAATGGTGTAACCAAACAAAAAATTCCAACACTGCGAAGAAAACAAAACAAAAATCATTTTCATTCAATTCTCAATTACCAAAACTAGAACCAAATGAACAAAGCAACACCATTCGAACACAAGAAATACAAATAAAATACAAACACCATCCTCAACGAAATCATTCCAGTATTACCTAAATTATACGTACACCAAATAATTCAACTTTTGCAAACCAAATTATTAAATTGTACCACGGCAAATGGAACTAAAGATGCTTACACGTCAGAGACCGCAAAAGATAGGCCAGTAAGAGGGTGAGGTGCTTTGGGAGGGGCAGGCTGCGGCGGCGGCAATAGCTGCAAACGCTCGATAAAAGCTCCGAAATCAGCCTTCACAACCCGCTTGAGCTTCTTCGTCATAATCAATATCCCCGCAATCCCAAGCCCTAGCAAAACCCACAAGTTCGCCGACGAAGAAGCCATTTTTGCAGGTTTTCTAGAATTTAACTGTTCAGCTGACTAGTTTTTCTGTATGCTGATAAAACTCACCAAATAAATGGAAATCTTCGGAACAAAATATAAGCTAGACTGCGTGTATTAGGGGATGTGGAAGACGAGTACAAGAGTTGAGTTGAGGATGAGGTGAAAAAAAACCTAAAAGTGTGTGAGAGTTTTTGGGGGTTTGGGGTGAAATTTTGGACTGGGGTTTATCATTGGCCTGAAAGATTTTTCTTTTTTGGTATTTTGTTGAATTTCTGAGTTTTGAAGTGGTGGGGTGAAAATGGAATAGATGTCAACACCACAATTGGTTTTTTTTTTCCTTTTTTGTTTGAGTTTTTCTTTATTAGAATTGATATAAAACATAAATTGAGCTCAAAAGTTGTTTATAATTTCATAATGTTTTATTATATTTTTTAATTATCAAATCAAGATCATTTGCAAGTTTTAAAAATTTGATGAATGACAAATATAAAAGGGATAATTATAAGTTTTAAGAGGGTAATTGTAGTATTTTTATAAATATCAAAGAGTTTTTGATATGATTTTTATGAAAAAAATGTAAATGTATTTAATCAAACCTCAATCCGATTTTTTGTAATTTTCAAAATTCTCTGGGTTTTTTTATAATTAGCCCAAACCTCAGGGGTGTTTTTGTAATTAAAATGGTGATTTATTATTTTGATAAATGAAATCTTGTTCAAATGATAAAAGTGAAATCTCAAACTCTACAATTTAAATACTTTTTAAGTTATATTATTTATCTATTTTAATATTTAGCTCCTAGATTGATTTATATACAGTCATTAGTTGTTAAAAGTATTTATTATCTGCCTTACATGATTATTGATCAATTGTCTATCTTAAAAAAGCACATTTTTAATAATATAAATTAAGGTCGTTGCCCAGCCACAACTAAGTACAACATGAGCATCTTTAAATTACTATTTCATTGTGTAAATAACTTCAAGCTTGTGTCACGAGGTTTTAGTGGGGTTGTAATGATAATGGAAGAATAAATCCATTAGATAAGATAGAATAATATTTGAGATGCCCGAAAAATATTGGAGGCATGCATTCAGAGATATAGCTAGACTTAGTTCAATTGGGCTCGTTTAGCGAAACAATTGTGGCGCATTATTGACAATTATTCATCTATGGTGAATTGCGTTCTCAAAGCTAAATATTTCTTTCGTGGCTTGATATTAGACGCGGCTTTCGGAAATCATCTATGGGTGATCTCTGATATGACACGAAGACACGATAACACGATACGAATCTGACCTGAAGTTACTGAGAAAAATCTGAACATGAACATGTCTTACACGAATCTGACACGAAGTTACCAATTTGTCTAAAAATATAATATCTTAAATTTTATTTAATGTTTTATGTGTTTTCATAACCCGAAATTGACCCGAAACTAAACACGAACACGACTCGATATCCCGAATTGCCACCCCTAAAATCATCCATCTTACAGTTGGCAGAGTATTATTTGGGGAGAAATTTGTTACGCGTTGGTTAATTTATAATGACCCTTGGTTGCCTAGGCCAACCAGTTTTAAACATGTTACTTTAGCAACAAAGGTGAACCCCTGTCTAGTTGTTAATTTAGTGCTTGTTTGGAAGCACTTTTTAGATGAACTTTTGGATCTAAAAGCTCATTTTATTATTAATACATGTATAGTGATTAATTTAAAATTAACTTTTGGATAGGTCACTCCTTCAGAAAAGTCCATTACACGGAAGTTAGGACTTGAGGCTTTTTGAGAAGTCACTTATTAAAGTGTCCATTTTCTAAATAGACTTTTGCATAAGTGTCCCAAGCTAGCATTTAATTTCCAAGTGCGAGTGGGATGTGCAAGCTATTGATGGCCTCTTTTGGGCAATTGATTGGGAGTTGTGACTCCATTTTGAAAATTCTGCTTGGACTTATTGAAGTGTCAAACGAGCTTATTTGGCATTACGAAGCTTCTGGAGTTTATTGAGTTCGCTCTGGTTATAAAATTGCACTATAAAATAATGTGAACAACCCTTCAACAAGTTACTCTCACTCTCCCTGGTGGCGTCGCTTGTAGAACCTTTGTATCCCAAGTAAAATTCGATGTGTTTTTATAGTTTTTTATCATGCGCTACATGAGAGTTGAGACCATAGAAGAAGGTTTTAACTACTCCATTACTTGCAACTTATATGGAATGTATCGAAAATCCATTGAGCATTTGTTGAGGTATTGCAAGGAGGTGGATGTTGTTTGGGATATCAGTGGCTTTAGCCTTTAGCAACATAATTTGCAAATTGAAGCAAAACCTCTTTCAAGGATTTATGTTTATGTATTGGGGTTTGCCTCTCTCTTAAATTGACGAATTTGAACTCTTTGTTACAACTTTTTGGCAATTTGGTTTCCTAGGAACAATGGTATGTTCGATGACATTTGGCTATGTTCGGAAAATGTTATTGAGCTTGATGAGAGAATCATTAGTTCATATATGCCAACACTTCTGGAAGGTGTTAGGGTTACACACCCCATACCCTTTGTGATGTTTTGATTTTGATGAACTCTATATTTTGCTTTTCTAGACTTACTCCATGATTAAGAAGATTTTAATTGACAATGAAATATTTGTATTCTAAATGTCTAAACTATGATATATCTTACTTGGTAAGTTTTAGTCAATCTTGGACATATATGACTTAGGATTTGATATTGATATGGTAACGATATGTTAGGACTCTTTAAGATCATATCTTGCTTCCTAACTCAAGATTTACTCATCACAATATTGTGTATATCTTGTTTCTATATTTTGTAGGTTTCTTTAGGCACAGAGGACACTTATATAAAAAGGAGGACGTCCATTTCATTCATACACATGAAAATAGGAGTGAAAAAGCAAAAGAGATCATATATATACAAAGATTAGGAGAAGTCTGAATAAAAAATGCATATTATTGAAACAAGTGTTATTCGATGTATCATTAACATCTAGAATTAACATCTAGTCTTGTTGATGTCTTTTTATTTGTTTTTCGTTCTTATTAGTTTATCTTTGAGCATTAGTGAGTTAAACACATATATTATTGGACAAGTTGATTTATAAAGCATCGTTCTACTCACGTGAGGAGTTTTTACTAGACTAGCGATACTTCGAGAGTTGTCTTGTAATGTGTTGTAATTAATATTATTCAACGTTTTTTCTATTCCGATGTGTGCAACGGTTGGTGTCTTAATATCTAGTTTAACATTTACTTTGACTCCTGGTATTTCTGAACGTTTTGGGTCTGTAAAACTTTCAGAAGAGATTGAAGGTGTTTATAGATGCCAATCGATAAACGGATATCATTGAATCACCATTATTTTGGAGAGTTGAAACTTAACATGGATGCCTGTGTAAAATCAAATCAAGCTTTCTTCGGCATTGAAGCTCTTGTTAAAGAGCGTGAAAGTGTTGTCATAGCATGCAAGGGCGTAGATAGGGGGGCCACTCCGGGCCCCGGCCCTCCCATTTAAAAAATAAATAAATGTACACTGTAAATTTTTTTAAAAAAATTTAATTATAATTTATATGATTTTCGTGTATCGGCCCACCCCATTTTCTTTCCTGGCTCCGCCCTTGATAGCATGCATAACCAAATAGTATCGCGGAAACCGATAGGCGCTAATTAGATGGCTGTTCCGGCGCCTAGCCACACAATAATATTTTTTAAATTTTAATATAGGCATCTAGGCTCGATTTTTGGCGGAGACTATTTTCCACCGATTTGGACACAATCACCTCGACCTAGGCGGGCTCCGGCCCCCTACGCCAATTTCTACAACACTCATTTCTATTTATAAATAATCTAAATTTTAAAAATTTGAGTATACATAAAAAATCGAGTATACATATTTTAAGTATTATTAATTATTAATTAATTCATTAGAATGATTTTGTCCAAAATTAAATTTAAACTTAAATACAGAGAGATAAATGTTACTTTTGATAAGTTTATGCAGATGTCACGATTAGCTTTATTTGTATAGTCCGTCCTTCCCGTTTTGCCCCTTTCCCTCCCGTATTTTCCCGCCTGCAAATTTACAGTTAATCCCTCTGCAGACAAAGAGACGAGTTCTTAGAAGTTAGGGCTTTCGATTTTCTTGACAATGAGACTCGATGATTACAAGTTTATGCAAATAGAGGATGCAATATCTTGCATTAATCAGAGAGTCAATCTTATCGGCGTTGTCATTGAGACTAGTCTTCCCAAAAAAACCAAAGGAACCGGTAATATTTCCTTTTTAACTTCTTTCTGCTTTTCTTTTTAGGCCTGTGTCGTACTTTCTTCGAATTGTTCCTCTGAAATGGGTTTTATTCTTGTTTTTTTTGGCTGTTTTCAAGATTTTTTTTGTTCAGTAAGGATCATTGATGAATCGCGTCCAAGCCTTGGGATTTACATACATTTTTTTGCTGAAAGTATGGAGAAGCTTCCTTATGTTGAGAGTGTTGGAGATATAGTTATGGTTTCTCATGTTGTGGTAATGAACTTATTGTTTTTTCTTTTCCTTTTCCTTTTTCTTCTTGCCTGCAGGTCGAAGTTTTCTGGGGACTGAACTTTGGTTTTTTAGGTCTTTGGGGACCAATTGCTTGTGTTGATTAGTATTTGTTTCTGTATTGTTTGTACAGGTGAAAACTAGGTTTCCAGAGGTTTATGCTTTGTTTAACAAGAAATTTTCGTCGTTTGCCTTATTTGAAGGGAGAGACTGTATTAGTAAGGAACCTGTGCCTTATCAAATTTCATCGAGGTATAAACGTAGAGATCAGGACAATAAGTTCATAATGGCGTTAAGGAAATGGTCCACCCAGCACAAAATTGAAGGTAGGTGTTTGCATTCATATTAGTCTAAACATTCAACACACCTCTTTAAGGTTTTCAGATTGTTGCAAATGATGTTCTTATCCTTTTTAGGCTAGTTACTAGTTTTCTGGTGACAACTACTTGTTCCCCACTAATTGGGATCCCTTATTAGCTGACAAGTAGTTATTACTTTTTTTTTTTTTTTACAATTTTCTGTTTACCATCTTCCGGAGTGAAACATTGTACTTGAAATTAAGCACATTGCTTTTTCTGGATTTTGTATGTATAATATAGGCTTGAAGGAGTCTTTGTCACTGAGAGAGATCAAGGAAGGCGAATGCGTCAATCTGCTTTGCAAGGTAATTCAGAATTATGCAGAGATGCATTGAAACAGTTGGAGATTGTTCTTTACTTTTTAAATGGACTTTACTAGTAAATAAATACTCTCGAGGAAAAAAATAGTGATATCATGTCCTTTTGTTTGCCCCACTGCCAGATTTTGCATGTTTGTGAAGTCAAGGAGGATGAGTGGATGCTCTTTGTTTGGGATGGAACAGACACACCACCTGCTTCTGTTGAAGCCAAGTTAGTGTTTCTGTTTTCTTATACATCATTAGTAGCTGATTGGTTTCGTCTCCCTCCTCTTTTGGTTTAATATGCTCTCTCTCTCTCTCTATATATATATATATTCAGCCTGGTCGATACTGAAGGTTCTTTATTATTAACTACGATAGCTATCCCTTCTTATGCATGTGGACACATGATATGTGGGACCCAACAGCTTTATGATTTTACTTATGTGTATTGATCGCCTTTAACATGTTTTTTATTAGCAAATCTTCTCGTCACATTGAGAATAAGTCATAATGTTTTACTCTATGTATAGTACTTAACTCCTTTTCTTGCTCATTGGTATCCATGAGTAACAAAATTGATGGCATGTTTGTTTTTGTTTTTTATTTTCTGATTCTTTTTGGGAAAATGCATTGGAGTGAATGTCATTTGGGAGAATGTGTCGGAGACTGTATGTATTAGGAGGAGACTGTAATGCAGTGTTTGATTGCTTTGGGAAAGTAAGAGTGAAAAGGGGGAGAGAAGATGATACCAAAATAGCATTGAAATTTTCTACAGCAACAAAGAATATCTGAATTTGCTTTTCTCCTTCATTACTTTGTTAACATTCTGCTCCCATCTGCTCTTACTTTTAGTTACTCAAATGGACCTTGCTGCATGAAATGGTTGGCACCAATAGCCACAGAAACAAATATTGTCTAACGAGAAGACTAGATCATATGTTATGAAAACAGGTTAAAACCTTGTTAATTTATCCTGGACCTCAAGTTTGTCTTGCTATTTTGCTAGAATGGTAATAGTAAATCCATGCCTTTCCAGCTAGAAATCCTCAAGTTGCTTGACACTTTACCGGAAAACTATATATTACCACAAGGATGAGACTTATGGTCAGACTACATTGGCGTGTCGGGTTATTGATAATGTAGGATAGAGAATGTGATCCATTTCTTCCTCTAGTGGCAGTTGACATCGAATAGGATTCCAACTTTTCTGATGGGCTGGATGATGTAATCAATATCGAAATAATGTTTTGATTGTTTATACTGTTCCTTTTAAATTATCTGTTTACTTAATAACCTGGCCACTTGAAAATCTGCATTTTGCATATCTAGAATCTTGATCTGAAATCCTGTGTTCTTGTGATCTACTATTTCAGACTAGAAGATGAGATGGAACATTCACTTCCTTTACAGTTGGAACCCTCTCCTTTGTCAAGAGAAACTTTATGTACCTTTCCACCTGTTGGAACTGTCTTGAGGATGATTGTTGACCAAGGCAATGTGCAACTTGGCATTAAGTTTTTAAAATCAAATAGATGGGTGAAATTTGTTAACATAAAATGTGAAGTTCGTGCTGCGTTGTGGCGTGCTGTGCTGATGCCCTTCTCTAAGCTTTGCTATTTGCCTGATGACGACAACACTGTAATAGAACGCCAAAGGTCATTGCTACTTAAAGTTGATTCATTATGTTCTATAAATTTGCAGGACATGTTTGGGAAAATCTCATTTTCATTTTGTTGAGATGAGATTTCAACTTTTAATTGGTTTCGTGTGAAAATGAAAATGTGTTTGTTTATATGAATTCTGATGCGCATAGAAATGAGAATATATTTGGTTTACTATCTTCCTTTTCTTTGTCCCTTTTTATATATATGTTTTTCCACAGAAAGACAATTTATTAGGATGATATGTAAGTGGTGGGTTTTACTGAAATGATGTTGCTTGAAAATAATTTTATTAGTTAGATGAAAGGTAGTGGTGTGGTCCACTTTCAATATGTAGTTTGGATATGGTAAATTATTACGATGATATGTAGGTGGTGAGTCCTACTGAGATTTTGTTGAACAATAGTATATTAATTAGATGAAACTTGTAGTAACTCCCAAGGGTTGGCCTAATGGCCTTGAGGTTGCAATTGCACCTCAAGGTCCTGGGTTCAAACTTGACTATCGCGGAGTGAGGGGTTGGAGTTTTCCCCTCCTCCCCCAGAGATTAGGACCATCCCTGGGAAGGACGAATGTCCCATAGTCCGAAGGAAGTGTGTGGTATGTGCCCCCGACTGGTGTGGGATACTCAGGGTCGTCAAAAAAAAATGATGAAACTTGTAGTGGGTCTACTTTTAATATTTAATTTGGATATGATAATTTATTAGGATGATTTGTAGGTGATGCATCTCATTGTAATCGTGTCTATTGTAAAAGTAGTATGTAATGTAGACAGGTTGTAGTGAGGGTTGAAAATTGGGAATATAGAGTTGGGAAGTGTTTTTGGGTGGGAAATAGAAAATAAAATGGGCCATTTTGAATATGATTGGATGAAACAAATTTGATAACTGCATCTGGAGAAGTGAAAATGGAAAATATCCCATTGAAAACTTAACCAAACGAGGCCGTAGTGTGATATCTTTGCTTGTTTGCTGATTTACTCTGGTTGTATAACAAGCAAAACATGTAATCTGATGTCTATTTTGATAATTTATCAATAATCATTTTCTCAGTTTTAATGACGAGCAAAACATTTAATGTAATATCTTGGTTTAATAATTTACTAATGATCTATATGGTTCAGGTCTTATAATGAGCGTGTCGCATCCAAATGGGGTAGGATGCCCTTCACAAGTTTTCCTTGGCCTTCTCACATAACAGGTTTCAACGCGATGGAGAATGAATGACGTTATGTTTGACTTCTTAATGATAACATAGTGTTTATTTTACCCTTCTCTTTTTGAATTTCAGAGACCGATCATCCCGATGTGCCTTTTGTAACTTTGATGAATGTCCTCGCACATCCAGAGGTACCTTATCTCATTCAATCTCGCAATCTATCTGCTACACATACATTGTGCCACTCTTATAACGTGTATGAATTGATATCTATACATGAACATTAATTTAAAATATTCAGCATTCCTTGGACCTTTGCGTGTGGATTACACCTCTTTATTGACTATGAAAGATAAAGGCCTTGTTTGTTTATGTTTCCAAGGCCACATTTCCAATTTCCAACTATTCATAGAAATGGAATCATGTTTGTTTCTGAAATTTCCAATGGAAATCATCATTTCCATTTTCCACTTTTCACATAAAACATCATCTCAAACCTACAATTTCAATTCTCAACCCTATACACTACCCTACATCACTTATCAATCACTATTCTTATTTTTTAACCCAATTATATATGTGGGACCCTCCATTACCAACTTTATCTACTTAAAATACTACTATATATATCTAATGGGACCCACTAGCCTACAATCTTACAAATATAATATTATATATTCAATTAAAATATTCCACCACTATCAATTTTTTAAATTATTATATACAAAAAATACTATTTCAAAACTACTTAACCAAACATAATCTCATTTCCAAACCTACATAAAACTCATTCTCATTCACTCATCCAAACATAATTCCAGTTTTCACACGAAAACCAATAAATTTTGAAAATTCATTTTCCAACACTAGAAACTAGAAATAGTCCATGGAAACATAACCATACAAGGCCAAAAGCTCTTGAACTTATGGCCTTTCTATTATTTAATTGGCTTGTTTGCTGTTATTGCAAATGGTTTCTTGAAATTCCTTCACCTAGAAGCACTTTCTCCTACATCAACTAATTTTTTGAGGATGATTATTTGCTGATTGATGTGCATCTTGTGATTCTTCTATCCAATTTTGGAGATACTTCTATCCCTTTCTCTAAAAGAAGTTTTAAATATGTCTTGGATTAGCCATTTTGGCCTTTAAGTGAATTATACTTACTTTATACTTTTAAGAGTGAAGCTCTACGTTTGCTAGATTATCCAAGGCATATTCATAAATCTCTTCGTGGCCTTTTTTTGATTCCCATGGAATAAAATGCGAATATGACAATCTCCTGAATGTATATGAATGGTCAAAAGTTTTAAAAGGATTAATATAATTTAATCTCATACAATTTAAATGATCAAGAAGAAATTTGGATCTAGATACATGTAGTATCCGTGAGTCAAATTAGGGATATGCCTGTTTGCGGCACAAATTGTCTTAATCATGAGTTGCAGATAACTTGATGTGATTTCCAATTTATGAGCTCTGTCCGTTGCAGGTGACATGTAAATTTAGATGTGTAGTTCGGGTTGTTGCAATATTCCCATGGAGGGTTGAGGACTTTCGTTCTCCTAATGATATTTACAGAGTGAGGTTGACTCTGGAGGATCCTACTGCAAGAATCCATGCTTTTCTTTATGCAGAGGATGGGGTAAAGAGTCTAAAGACTTTTATCATTTTATGTGAAAATTTTTCCTTTTTTTTCTTGGGATAATTACCAAAAACCGCATGAGGTTTGAGCTAATTACAAAAAACCCGGAGTTTTTGAAAATTACAAAAATCTCCTTTAAGTTTGATTCTGACTTACGTTTCCCCCTTCATAAGCAAAAAACATTTCAACACCCTCCAAACACATTTATATAAGTATATAAGTTACCCTGTAAATTTAAGACAAAATCAAACCTCAAGGAGGTTTTTGTAAATTTTAAAAACCTCCGGGATTTTTCTGTAATTACCAAACATTTCAGATTTTTTTTTTGTATTTATTCATTTTTTCATCTATATTGGTTTCATTATACGTTATTGATTAACTCATATATAAGTGTGTGCGCGTGTGCGTGTGCGCGTGTGTTTGTTTTTATCACTCATAATGGTCAAATCTCAAAATTGAAGTCTTTCATATGCCAAGCCTTTTGCTTTGCTGCGGAGATCGACCAAAAACCTAATATATACAAAAATATGTTGTACTAACATGTCATGCATTTATTTTGGTACACAGATTAAATTTTTTGGGAATTGTCACTTTGTTGATATGCTGACAAAGAAGAGGAACATGCTGCTTGGAGTGGCTAATGAAGACGGGGTGACGACAGTGAATAATGTTTCCAGAAATCCACCATGGATACAATGTTGCTTGAAATCTTATTATATAGACAAAACTGATATATGGGGGAGTAGGAATTATCGGATATTTGGCACTACATTTGCTGGCTGATCACAAATATTTCCGATGGGTCGATAGATTTTAGCATTTTTTGTAGTATATTGTACAAAACTGTATAAAATGTAGCTTGTACATAAGTTGTGGCTTGGCTCGATGGTTTAAAATCTATGGCTTTCTGTCTCTGTAATTGTATGGTTCTGAATTATTAAATATGGGGTTGTTAGTCTAAAGTTAACCTTTATGTGAGTATACATCCTTTCTGTTCTCACCTTAACAATCATTCTTGTACCTCGTCATGTTGCAATTTTTGAACTTTCAGAAGTTGTGAAACAAATACTTGTGTTAACATTGATGTTTCGCTAAGCTAAAAGATTTTATAAACTTCTACATTTTATGAGATGTTTTAAGAATTTAAGATATGTTAGTAATGATAATTTTGTAATTAAAATGATCAAATTCATAAGAGGCTATTAAAATAAAATATTATTTTGAAAATAAGTTAGGATTCTCCACATTTTTTTTCAAAACAACTTCTAAGCTGAAAGTGCCTACCATCTAATTTTGAGACTTTGTCTTAGCTCAAGCTCCTTTTCTTTCTGGGTATGGAGGTATCGTCGGTCAAGTATAGCTTGTGAAATTCCGTTTTCTTCCATTTATTCCAAGACAAGAATTCATGGGCTTACTTAAAAAATTATTAAACACTTCTAAAGAGCTTACAAGTTCTCTTATTTAAAAGATCTTATAAGCTCCTATATCTTATAAGATGTTTTTAGAGCTTATAAGATGATTGAACTTATTTTGAAAATAAGTTGTTAAATTGGTTGAATATAATATAATTTTTCAGATGTTAGTAATGACATGTTTATTATTTAAATGATCAAAACTAAAGGAAATTATTAAAATAAGACTTATTTTCAAGAAAAAAAAGTTGGGGTTTCCTACACTTTTTAAAATGATCAAAAACAAATTTCCTAATGGGTGGCGCTATTTGCACCCAATATTCGATTAATACACGATATTTCTACATACACCCCATCCCTATTTTACAAACCCATCTAATTACTAAATGCACCACACCTATATTTCCAATTTTACCCTCCAAACTGAAAAACCCTAACTTAAAAAATCAGCTTTTTTTGGGGAAAAAGAGAAACAACTTTTTTTGGAGAAACAAAAAGGTTTCCAACATTTTTGGAAAAAAAGCTGATTCCAGCGTTTTTTGGAAAAAAATAGCTTTTTCTTGGAAAAAAAAACTGGAAAAAATCAGCTTTTTTGGGGAAAAGAAAGTTGTTTCCAGCATTTTTTTTTTTTGGAAAAAATCAACTTTTTTCGAAAAAAAAAGCTGGAAAAAATCAGTTTTTCTCGAAAAAAAAGCTGGGAAAAGTCATTTTTTTTGGGAAAAAAGAGAAACAACTTCTTTTGGGGAAAAAAGCTGTTTCCAGCATTTAAAGGAGTGTATTTACACTATTTTATTTTATTAAGGGTATCATAGTCTTTTTAACTTATGACATTTTTGTAAATATTGAGAGTTGTGTGTATTAACGAAATCTTGGGGGCAAATAGCGCCCCCAATTATACAATCCAAATATGATTTTTGATTTTGTTAATGAATGTTACAATTACTTGATGCAATCAATTTGACAATCATTTTTTTAATGTACTAAAAAATCATTTTATTTTATTTTTTGTTAAGCAAAGAACAATCAGCAAACTAGGCCAAAGAGTGTCAAGAATTGTCCAACAGTCACAGTGAGGAGCTGGGGGTAGCTCATTCCGGTCATCATCATGTCAATTGAGATCAAACTCTCTCGATTCAACCGAATCTATCGCCCCGATGTGACTCTCTCTCTCTCCCTCTCTCTCTCTCTCTGCTATATATATATACTAATATAGGTATCATTGCATATGATTTAATTGATTTTTTTTTTTTTGGTGAACTGATTAATTTTTGAAAAATGAAAGGAACCCCTTGAAGGCAAGGTCGTCACGAGGTTAAATTCTGCAATCTCCTATCAATCAATTCGACTCACTGTTAATGGCGCCGTGAATTTGCAGGTTCCTCATTGTTTCATGTTTTTTTCTTTCCCTTAAATGTTATTGAATTTAGCTCTTTGCTATTCTTTTGAAGTACCATATTGTTACCAAATTAAATTAAGAAGTTAGATATAAGGATTTATGTGGCGATTATCCATGAATGTTTAGGTTCGCGGGGGATCAGCTGGAGTAATCGAGTCTTTGTATGGTGTTATGAAGCCAATTCCAGTTGTGTAAGCTTCCACTGCTCATATGTGTGAAATGCTGTTAAAGCTATTGTCTGGGCAGTCTGGCATTTGTGAAATGCTCTAAGCCCGTACCTTTTTATCCTAATAATTGATGAAATCACTAAACACTTACAAAAATCCATCCCTGAATGTATGTTATTTGCGGACGATATAGTTTTAATTGATGAAACAAGGGAAGGAGTAAATGCAAAATTGGAAGTTTGGAGAGAAGCACTAGAATCAAAAGGTTTTACTATAAGTAGGGCTAAAACAGAATACATGGAATGTCACTTTAGTAAAAACAACAGGAACAATGAGACGAATGTTAAAATAGATGGACATGAAGTGAGTATAACAAAGAGTTTTAAATACTTAGGATCTATAATTGAAGAGAACGGAGAAATCAATAAAAATGTCACACATAGGATCCAGGCGGGTTGGAATAAATGGAGGAGTGCATCTTCTATCCTTTGTGACCGTAAAATACCATTAAAATTGAAAGGAAAATTTTATAAAACGGCCATAAGGCCCGCAATGCTTTATGGAGCAGAATGTTGGGCGACTAAATATGAACACGAACAAAAAATGAGGGTAGCAGAGATGAGAATGCTAAGATGGATGTGCGGACACACTAGATTAGATAGAATAAGAAATGAACACATTAGAAACAAAGTGGGAGTAGCACCAATAGACGAGAAAATTAGAGAAACACGATTAAGATGGTTTGGACATGTTTATAGGAGACCTTTAGATGCACCTGTGCGACGTTTAGAAGGTAGAGAATCACTCACACAAATCAAAAGAGGGAGAGGTAGGCCTAAAAAGACTTGGAAAGAAGCTATTAAACATGACATGTTATACCTAGAAATAAACGAAAATATGGCTTATGACCGTAAACGATGGCGCGATATGATCCGTATAGCCGACCCCACGTAGTGGGATTAAGGCTTAGTTTGTTGTTGTTGTTTTAGTTCACGTCGAACGACCCAAAATCTTGAAGTAATTTTGCTTCATATTCTCACTTCTACTTAGCTGTAGAAGACAAATGTTAAATACTAGGAAGGTTTAAGGTTATATGGGTTGGACATGGATTTTAGTGCACTTGACACGAGCATGTTGCCCTTCTTTTGGATTTTCAATATGAAGATAAGAGTTTTTGCTAGACTTTCATGACCACAGACCAATGACAACTTAAAATGTAGGCTGACAAATGTAGTTCACTTAATTGCACTTTATCAATTTGCTTTTGCCATTATGCTTTATGTGATTGATTCTAATGATGCATGAGCAGGAAGAAGGTTGTTGATGTCCGATCATCTGGCAAGATTGCATCAGGGATCACCGAGGTATAAGCTGGGCCGCATAACATCAATTTGATTTTGTTTGGTTTTGAAAGCTCTACTTAAATGTTACCAGATACTCAGTTAAGACATTTATGCGGGCAAAGACTTCTGAAAATTAGTGTTGTAACACTGCTTGTTAGATTATTGGATGTTGGAAATTGGCTACATAAGATATCAATAATCAGTAGATATGATGCACTTGAGTTCGGGTGAATTCATTTGGAGAAGCTTAAGCTTCTTGTAGCATTCTCATGTCATGAATATCATTTTTCAACTAGCTTCAATGGTTTCATATCAGTCAAACATTTCAGTGTTCATTTATGGAATATAATTTATATATTTCTTCTTGTAGATACCCTTTTCTGTGATCCTGAAAGATCCGAAAGAAGAGAATCTGGAAAAGTTCTATGAAACCTTCCATGGAGGCAATATCAGCATCCAGGTAATATTACTTGAACTTTGTGTGTGAACTTCTTTTCTAGTGCATGTCCTGCTTTGTTATAGTATCCTTCTGTTACTGTTAGAGAGATATTCACTTGCTAAAATTTAATAAATGCCATCATAGTATCTGGTAACTGTAGATGTAGTGAGAGGATACTTACAGAAACCATTGTCAGCAACAGTGGAATTCATTGTCGAAAGTGAAAAAGGTACGAGCGCATTCCATTGTATATATGGCCTTACCTATGCTTGCCTAAATTTGAAGGTGCTGACTCTTTTTTCTGTTACTAATTACAGACAATCTTCCACAGAAACCTGTTTCTCCAGAAATGGTCATTTTTTATATCACACAGGACACTCAAAGGCATGCATTACTTCCTCAACTGAAATCAGGTCAGGGGTTCATAGTTAGTTTCTCTTGTCTGTTTTCAGTTTAATTTTCTGGACACGTCTACTATCCTATGACCATGTTGATTCAGAGAACCTTTGTTTTGGTTCTTAGTAACATAGACATATCCGTTGGATGTTCTAAATCGTTCCCGCTGCCATTTCTTCACGCTAATTAAATTTGTCAGATTTCCTTGCATTCTTGATACTAGTTCTCTATTGGTATCTTTTCTTTTTCTCTTTATTAGCCCTACAAAACAAATCTCTCTTTACAGAGGAACACACTAATTTGGTGCGGTTTCATCCTTCTTCTGTTAGTACTATCTTTCGATTAAGATTGAACGGATTGCCTTCTCTGAAAGATATCAATATTAGACGTACCTGGCCTTTTTTGTTTGCGACTAATTTCTGTGATCATCACCCACATTTTCACTTTAATTTCCTTAGCAACACTCTATTTCATATTTTTGTATGCATGCATATTCTGATTACTATGACAAGCCTCAGATTTCTGGTGGAGCCTCGTGTTAATCTGCATAACTATTAGATGTTTACACAAATCATACTGGTTTCGGCAAACCATATGTATATGGTTAGGGATTGTCGCCAAGTGTTAAAGCTCTTAAAAACAGCCATCTCGTACTTAATTGGAGGATCCATGTGGCATACCCCTTCCCAATTATTAAATTCCTCGTGCAAATATCTTAACCTTAAACAGCTACAGTAATCAGTTTTATGGCACAATGGAAGTAATTATGGGGATTACTTGGCTGGAATATATACCTTAATACCTATCCATCTGAATATTTGAACTTCAACTTCCATTGTTCCTCTACTTTTTTCTGCTTAGCTTTTCCATTCGATAAAGTAGAATTGGAACATCATGTCGTTGAAGCTGACATATGTGTTGTTTCTTTTAGATATCAATAGGCAATATGATGCATCTGGGTTTTTGTGAAGTCTTAACATATTGTGAAAGCAATAATCATGGTCACCAATCTGAATAGGTGGTTTCCGGGTGACGGGAAAAATATGTACTCAGTGCTCACTGTCGGATCCTATTGGTGGAGAGTTAACTGTTGAAGCATCTGCTGTTCCAATTCAGTCCATTGATATCCACTTGCTTCGAGTGGAGTCAATTTTGGTTGGAGAAAAGATAGCAACGGAATCATCTTTGATTCAAACAACTCAGGCATTTACACTTTTCCTTGACTTGTGTATATTTCTGTTTGACATGCTGTTAAAGGTTCTTTCTCTTATTAGATAGCAGATGGAGATGTTTGTCGTGGCATGACTCTGCCCATTTACGTCATTCTTCCCCGTTTATTGACTTGTCCAACCATTTTTGCTGGGTAGGTGTTTGATTGCACAATTTCTCCTTTTCTTTATGTATTTGGTTTCTTGTTACAAACATGACACATGAGAATGCCAATTATACGCTGCTGATCATATGCATGCTTTCATAATGGGTATGAACAAAGAAATTAAAATTTCCAGCTGCAGTGAAGGACAATTATCTTAAAGTTAAAAATTTGGCAGCAAAATGAGAACAATTGACATAATAAACTAGAAGTAAATATTTAGAGGAAAAGGAAACCTCAGAATCGTGCTCTTTGAAAGACTTGAAAATGAAGTTTCTCCATTTAAAGATGCAAAACGTCGTTCAAGATGTTTTTGCTCTATTGGGCGCAGGCTTATAACGTCTTCCTTATGGGTTCCTAGAATTTGAACAAGTAATGTAGTTTGTAAAATTATGTTGAAATTAACATTTCATAAATAGACCTCAACAAGACATGGAATCCGAATTTGAAGGGAGGACACTTAGAGATGGAAACTTAAACCTCCAGACTGTGGATTCTTCTCCAGTTCAAAGGATAAAATTGGATGATGTTATGATGATACTAGGTATCATAGATGTCATTATGGGATAAACTAATTGTTGTTATGTAATTAATACAGCAGCAACACGAGCTATCAATATTTATTGTTTTGTTGCTTAAAATTCAATTTGAAGACTGGAATCTTTAGAAGCAGTCTACGTGAACATATATGGCTTTTACTGACCCCAATTTGTTGTTTTATATGCAACAAAATTTTAAGGCTGCTCTGCTTCGGTTACTTTATCATGCTCAGTTTTCTAATATTCTCTTGTGACCCCATTTCTTATCTCTTGTTAATGTCTGAAATCATCTCTTTTGAGATGTGATACCAATCCTTCTGAATGTTCACATAAAACTATCTAACTTCGTAGTTATTAACTGAAGTCCACTTTGCAGTCCATTTTCAGTAGAGTTCAAGGTTAGCATTGTGATTACTTTCCTGTCAGATCTATCTAAGAAGCACTCGAAAGCTGATCCGAAAGCTCCTAAACCATGGGTATACACCAACTCTGTATTGTGATAGGCATGAGCATCGTCATGCTCTGCTTTTTATTAATTCATTTATTCTGAATGCACCTCTTTGTCCTATTTAATTTGTTTTCGTTTTCCTCAAATTTAGCTGGCGATGGAAAGTGTGCCATTAGAACTGGTCCGCACAATGTGAGATTATTCCACTAGGTAACCTTTTCATCAGTCTCTTGTGTTCCAACAAGATGAAGTGGACTGAAAACCACTTCTTGAAGCTAACATTGTATTTCTTCTATTTCTCATCAATATGCTAATATCTAATTTTCACGATCAGGTTTTGACGACTTTAAATTTTCGAGGACATGGTTTTATCAGATGTGCTGGGTAAGCAGTAGGCTCCAACAGGCAACATAAGAGGTCAGAGATGTTCAGGACTTATGTAAAACATTAACATTATGTTGGTGATTTTTGATTATGTGAAATCTTGTATTCTAGTCATCGAATGTGCAATTTGATTATTATCTGAATCAGACACTATTACTTTCGATTGATACTGGATGCGTTATAGGAAGGCTCCTTTGGAGCCATACCATTTCTATCTAGTGGCTTTAAACCAGGCTCACTCAAGTTTAGTTTCACACACAGTACACAGACATGTGGATGCAGACTTTCACTGGCATTAATCCTATGTTTGGATCCTGATTTTGGTGAGGAGAGGGAAACTAGAATGAAAAGTAGCATAAACACTAAAGAGTAAGTACTCCCAGTTAAAGATAGCAAATAGTACAGTATTGATCCTGAATTGATGAAAAACAAAACCTGTTGAAAGCTGAATTTGAAGTAATATCCTTGTGTTCTACGAGGGCTCAGGATGAGCAAACTAGGACTCAATATTAAAGCTGGCTTTATTGTTAATGGAAACATGTTTCAAGATTGCTGAACACTACCTTAAATGTGCCTCCAGGTATTGCAATGGAAATATAAATTTAAAATTTCCATTCTATTTAATGGATATCATATGATATTTTCGGGTCTTATTATTTGATCTTCAAATGAGATTTCTATCAATAAGATATTTTGCCGCTGACAACAGATATTGATGAACTAGCAATTGTGAAGTATTTAGGTTGCAAATCTTCCATGCCTTTTTTTTTTGTTGGTCTTTGATCTTCACCAACTCCTACCAGAAGAAAGAAAAAAAGGCTCATTTCTAATTTTCTTTAATTTTTCCTACCTTCAAATTCCCCCATTTTTTAACCTGTATTTTCAGACTACAGAATGTGTCTCTCGGTATTGTAAGACCTCGTATCCTAGGCTCTCTCTTTGCTCTGATATTTTCTCAATTGATATCCGAAGGTTAGGCTTTATCGAAGTGCAAAAGGCGGTCCTTTGTACTATGATCACTTGAAGCGTTGGGATTTCTGCAAAACCCAATGGGATCTCCTCCAGGCGCGGCTTTTTAAGTAGTAGGAACTCGAGACTTGGAAAATGGGTGTCGTCTGCTCCCCATATCTCCAAGTCACATTGATGAATCAACAGGTATTTCAATCGACAAAATTCGCCTTCAACTGGATTCCACTCTTGGCCATGGGCTGCATTTCGAAACAATTTGAGAACTTCAAGATTAGGCAATGAACCAACAATGGACATGTCTTCCCAAGGAATTTTGCAATCTTTTAGCAACTTTTTAAGTGAACTTGGGAAGGCGATGTTCCCACACAAGGTCCCTGGTCTGCAGAAGATGTAAGAACATTCTAGCGTAAGTGATTCAAGTTGATGAAGATGGAGAAGATTGTTTAGACAATAAAACCCAACTCCTTCTTCTCCATAACTATATCCCAACTTCCTTAGATTCGGGATTCTTTTTAATGCATTCTCACACCATCTGAAATTTTCGAGCTTTGACAACGTCTGTAGGTTTCCAAGAGCTATGCCATCCAACTGGGGAGGATCAGGGATAATAACCTTTTTCATCTTGATATGTCTAAGCTGTGGCATCTGCCATATTTCGGGTGGTAGAGTACAACATCCATCAAGAATTAAGGTCTGTAGGCTCCAAAGTAGGGATATAGAAGACAATGCGTGCGTACCCCAATGCATGGTGCAAGCAACGTATCGTGAGTTAATCATCTGTAAAATCTCATCTTTGGAGTATTGATCAACCACATCCAATACCCTTAGTAAACTAAAACCACGAGCAGTTAGCCTCGAATACCATTCAGAGTAGCTTAACAGAGATCGATTAAGTGTTGCTGCCTTGAAGAAATCACATACCTTCATTTCCTCGGTGCTATAATCAACACTGAGGCGACGCTCCCTTCCTAGGTATGGTGAAATATTGAGGTTGTCAAGCTTTACGATGCGTAAAAACCTGTCTTTGTGAGCTTCTATTTTGCATAGGTCCCTTAATAGATCGTGCATGTTGCAGGTCTTCACTTTTCCATTACTCCCTAGCTTACGAACCAAAATGAGATTTCTATCAATAAGATCCTCCAAATACTCCTCTGCAACTTCTTCTAAGGTTTTAGCACTAGTTGGTTTGATAAATCCTTCAGCAACCCATAACCTGACGAGTCTGGACACACCAAATTCGAAATCTTCAGGAAACACCGCCAGATAAAGGAAACATGGTTTTATGTACACAGGTAGATTACTGTAACTTAATGATAATATCTTCATGAAAAGCTCATCATTATCATTTCCATTATTTACTGCTGAAGCTACATCTCCTTCAATATACTCCCAATGTTCTCTTGTCCTTTTCGATTTCGCAAGAATCCCACCAATCACAACGAGGGCTAAAGGAAGTCCCCCACATCTTTTCGCAATACGTTTCCCAATTTCCTCCAATTCAACGGGGCAACCATCTCGAGCAAATACCTTTTCACGAAGAAGATCCCAACTCTGTTCTTCATCTAAAAAATCAATTTTATAAGGGCTACATGATCCCAAATTTACAGCCAACTTTAATAGCCTTGTAGTTACCAAGATTCGACTTCCGTTAGAATTACATGGAAGGAACCTTTTTACCCTGTCCCAGGCCTGTATGTTCCACATATCATCCATTACTATCAAATACTTCCTCTCAAATAGTTCCTTGTACAATACTTCTCCTAGCTGATCATCACTTTTCTCTCCCATTTTATCGGCGAATGTGGCTAAACTCTCACTCCTCTCTTGCTCGTTTGGATCTGTAACAACTTGATGCAAAAGCCGTAAAAGAAGCTCTCTCACTGCGTATTCTTGAGATATTGTAATCCAAGCACGAATGTCGAATTGTTCCACAATAAAAAGATTGTTATAAACATTTGCAGTGAGTGTAGTCTTACCAATGCCACCCATACCCACAATAGGAATGGTTCGAAGATTAGATTCATCGGTAGTGAGTGCACTCATTATTTCAATCAAGTGCTTTTCAAATCCCACCATTGTATTATTCTTGCCACTTGGAAGAGGCCTTGATGATGAAGTAGCTGTTGTGGAGATTTTCGGCCGTAGATCTTCCATGCCCTTCTCGTCTTTGATCTTCACCAACTCTTTCTTGATGGAAAGGAGTTTTACTATTACTGTTTCTACACCTTTTCGTAAGGCAGTTGAGGGCTTTTTCCTATCGGTTGCAGATGTTGCAAGAATTTGTTTCATCATGTTGGGTTCAATGATATCTTCTGTTTCATAAGCTGCATCAGTGATCCTCGTCTCCAAATCTTCAATTTCTTTGTTGTGTGCTCTAATGGGGTAATTTTCTAGAAATTCTATCAAGAAAGTAACTCTTTTTCTTAGAGACACAATCTGTTCTGTATTAATAATGATGTGATGCGTAGGAGGTGGGTTTAGGATCTGGTTTAGAGTATGAGTGAGAGAAACTAAAGCTGCATAAGCAGCCATTTATGGGTTTTGATATTTCAATACACAATAAATTTGCTTCCTCAAAATTTCAGAAACTGAAACAGATTATGGAAGTAGTTTACACTGAAAATTTAGTGAAGAGTGAAGTAAAGGTTTTGCAAGAGAACCTAGGATTCTGTTTACAGAGTATTATTTCCAGACAAACCTAGAACTTATCAACACATGCCTGCTTTGCTGTTGAATTTTGTTGGAATTCGATTCCTTGACTATGTTGCTGTGAACTTTCAGGTGCCTGGACATGTTTAATATAATATAGCTGCAGTCAGTTAACTATGGTTGGTGTAATTTAATCTAAGTTGTCCGTTACTTAATCAGCACTGCAATCTTGATTAATTAATAATTTAAATCATAACCATATCCCATATATTGTATGATTATGCTTGGATGAATGAATGATAATAAGTTTTATGTAAATTTGGAAATGAGATTATGTTTGGTTAAGTAGTTTTGATGTAGTATTTTATGTATATAGTAATTTGAAAAGTTGATAGTGGTGGGTTCATTTTCAATATTTTAATTTGAATATAATATTATATTTGGAAGATTATAGGTGGTGAGTCTCATTAAATTAAATTTATGTTTGTTTGGTGATTGTGGAAAGTTTCTGGGGGAAGAGATGTTTGATGTGATGTATTGAAAAATGTATGTATTAGTAGATAAATGCATGGGGAAGCACAATGTATATTTTCTATTTCTCCTGGCGATATAGCGTGGGACCAAACTAATGTGTGATTGAGGAGGATGAGAAAATAATTGATTCTTTATTTCTGTCATTTGATTCTTTATTTAATTTCAAAATCATCATTAAGTAATTTTTTTCCAAGAATTGAGATGGTGATCGTATGATCAGTACATTTAATTGATGTTCCACGTCATATCACGATTCAAACTGATGTTCTTTTTTCTTTTTTCTTTTTCTAAAGGTTTGATCTTTGTATTGTTTTAGTTGTATAATGTGATTTTTCACTAATTTTCTTGTGTAAGTTCGTGTCCTAAATGATTATCATAAACACAAAAATTTATGTGAGACCGTCTCACGGGTCTAAATCTGTGAGACGGATCCTCATATGTGGTCCCCATCCTTCTTATTTTTTCTCTCTTCTCTCATTGGCTCTCTCTCTCTCTCTCTCTCTCTCTCTCTCTCTCTCACACACACACACACACACACACACGTGTTCTTTAATTGTTCCCTTATTTCTCTCTCATCTTATTGGTCCACCCTTCCTCTCTAATCACTTGGTCCTTGCTCTTTCTCCTGATGTCCATCTCTCTATACACACATTTTACATATAATAAAAATCACAAAATCCAAATTGTTCAGAAAATAAATACCCAAATAAATGATACTTTCATGGTATGATTGATACTTTTTTTAAAAAATTGATATTTTTTAAATGACGAAGCAATATTTATTTTAATAATAAGTGATACTTTTTTATTACGAAATGATATATTTTTAATACGAAATGATACTTTATTAATATGAAATGATATTTTTTTTTTAATAAAAGGTGATACTTTTTTTAATTAAAATAAATTTTGTTTAAGTAAAAACGTGATACTTTTTTAATAAGAAGTGATACTTTTTCCTAAAAAAAATTGATACTTTGTTTTAATAAATTTTTTAATAAAATTGATACTTTTTTAATAAATAGTAATACTTTTTTAATAAACAATGATACTTTTTTTTTTATAAGAAGTGATACTTTTTCCATAAGAAGTGATACTTTATTTTAATAAAAAGTGATAATTTTCAAGTCTAATGTGATACTTTTTTCATAAAAAATGATACTTTATTTTCTCCATATTTTTCCTTTGTTTCATGCATGTAGAGAGAAATAATGATGATAGACGTGGAGAGAGAGAGAGAGGGACCACAAGAAGAGTTGGATGAGGAGGGAGAGATGATGGACCATGAGAAGAGTGAGATGTGAGGAGAGAGAGAAAGAGGGGGACGATAGGAGGAGTGAGAATGAGGAGGAAGATAGGGACACATGAGTATATATAAAGAAAGAAGGAGCATGTAAATTTTAAGTAATGGAGCTCCGTCTCACGAGAGACCTTCCCTACCATAAAATGGACCAAGAGAACTATTTTTCTTTTGCAATTTATTGTGAAAGTCTTTTAATGTACGTGTAAAATGTAACACTTTTCTTCGCATGGTGATATTAATTGTAGTGCTTATTTTTGTAATATAAAATTAATTATATGTAACTTTATTTAGTTAAATTAGCGATATAGAATATAAGCTATGAAATAATTACATAAACAAATAAGTTGATTATAATTACAAATTAAAAAAGTAAGAATAAAATAATCGTTTGATTTGAAATTTGGTGTAGTGGGTTAGAGAAGATTTGGCCAAATTTAGGAAGTGTTTGCAAATACTTCTTCTTTTAGAGTGATCTAATTTATTGGAGCAGAAGAACAACTTTTTTAAAAGAGATTTATTGTTCCAAAAGAAGGGGGGAAAAAAAACAGATTCAAAATGAGCTTTTAGATAGAAACAAGAAAAAACAGTACCCTTCCTATTATTAGTAGACCAATATTATATAAAATTTTACTTCATTTTATTTACAAAAATACCAAAAACACTTTTCCAAAATCAGATGCACCCCGCTGACAGCTTTTAGAAGCGAAAGCAAAATCTCGCATTTTAAAACACTAAAATCTTATTAGTAGTGTATTCAACATAAAAAAATGAAGCAAGGTATGTTTACTCTTGATTATGATATTCCGAAAATCATGAAATTCTAAGGCTGCGATTGGATGTGAGCGAGAATCCATTTTCGTTCCGTTGGAGAATTTTTTTTGACCAAACATGCGATTGTTTATGAAAATTTTCAGAAAATATATACTATTCTCTTACTTTCATTTTTTTCTCATTTTTTCTTTCACCAATCACATCTACACATTTTTTCACAAAAACTAATCATTATTACACATTATCCCATAAATTTTACTATTCATTCACTCACATTTCTAACTACCAATCACATCCAATCATTATTTTACTATTTTCACATCAAATTAACTTTAATCATTATTTTTTCATCTCACATCCAATCACACTCTCAAAACTCATCTTTTTTCTCCCAAAATTTTTTTTCACTACTATTCTCTAGCAAAAAGAAAATTTTCAAAATGAAAGTATATCCAATCGCACCCTAAAAATCTTAGGCATTATCGCTTATGCAAATTTTAAGTTTTGATTTGCACAACTTAAGAATTTTCTTTGACAATTTAATGGGGCAAATTAATAAAACCTTTATTTTATACATCTGGTCCGAGTGTTTTGAATCAGCAAGTGCCCTTTGACATAATACAAACGTTGAAATATGCAGATGCACATTTTTAAATGTACAAGTTAGGTGTCTGATCATGACCTTATAGTTCTTAAACTTGATCAAGATGTCATTACTGACTGAGTAATTAGACAACTTGGATTAAACAGATAATTAATTCTTTTGCAAGCGTTTACTTTGCTCTTCTATCTTGTTAATGTTTAAGAAATCACATTATTTGGTACTATCTGAGAAACTTGAAGAAATAAGATTGTCTATTGAAAGATCAAAACCAGATATGGCTACTTATGCAGCTTTAGTTTCTCTCACCCATGTTCTAGACCAGATTCTAAACCCACCTCCTATGAATCAGATCATTATCGTTCGAGAACAAATTGAATCTCTACGAGAAAAGGTTACTTTCTTGCAAAGTTTTCTTGAAAATCATTGCAGTAGACGCATCAAAGAAATCGAAGACTTGGAGAATCGGATCGTGGATGCAGCTTACACGGCAGAAGATATCATTGAATCCAATGTCATACAACAAATTCGTTCAAGACCCGCAATCCGTAGAGAAAAGAGCCGTCTCTTACGTCAAGATATACAAACGATAATCGAAAATTTTGATTTGATCGAGAAAGAGTTGGTGAAGATCAAAGACGAGAAAGACATGGAAGATTTGCAACCTAAAAACTTGACAACAACTAGTTCATCATCAAGACCTCTTCCCAGTGGCAAGAATACAATGGTGGGATTTGAAAAGCACTTGATTGAAATAATGAGTGCTCTCGCCACGGATGAATCTAATCTCCGAATCATCCCTATTGTGGGGATGGGTGGCATTGGTAAGACTACTCTTGCTACAAATGTTTATAACAATCCTTTTGTCGTGGAACATTTTCATGTTCGTGCTTGGATTACAATATCTCAAGAATATAGTGTGAGAGACCTTCTCCTAGGCCTTCTGAACCAAATTACTAAAATTCCAACACATCCAAATAAACAAGAAAGCAGTGAGAATTTAGGCACAATCACCGATAAAATGAGCGAAAAAGATGATGATCAGATAGGAGAGCTAGGAGAAATGTTGTACAAAAGATTATCTGGGTGGAAGTATTTGATAGTAATGGATGATATGTGGAATACCGAGGCTTGGAACGAGATAAAAAGATTTCTTCCAAGTAATACTAATGGAGGTCGAATATTGGTAACTACGAGGCTATTCAATTTGGCTGTAGATTTGAGATATCGTAGCCCTTATAAAATGGAGTTTCTAAATGAGGAACAAAGCTGGGATCTATTATGTGACAAGGTATTTGCACAAGAAGGTTGCCCCGATGAATTGGAGGAAATTGGAAAATGTATTGCTAAAAGATGCGGAGGACTTCCTTTAGCTCTTGTTGTGATTGGTGGGCTTCTTGCAACGTCCAAATATACAAGAGAACATTGGGAGTATGTACAAAAACATGTAACTTCGGTCTTAAACTATGGAAATGATGAACACTTCATGGAGATATTGTCATTGTGTTATGATCACTTGCCGATACATCTGAAACCATGTTTTCTTTATCTAGCTGTGTTTCCAGAAGATTCTCATATACGTGTATCGAGACTGATCAAATTGTGGGTTGCTGAAGGATTTATTAAATCAAATAGGTCTAAAAGCTTAGAAGAGGTCGCAGAGGAGTATTTGAAAGACCTTATTGATAGAAATCTCATTTTGGTCCAAAAGCAAGGCAGTAGTGGAAAAATCAAGACCTGCAGTATTCATGATCTTTTAAGAGACCTATGCACAAAAGAAGCTCACAAACACAAGTTTCTACGAATCGCAAAGTTTGGTAGCCCCAACATCCCACCTTATCTAGAAAATGAGCGTCGTCTAGTCATTCATTATAGGACAAAAGAAGAAAAGGCATTTAAGGTCGGCTTGCAATCAATGGCTCTTACTCGGTCTTTTGTAAGGTACTTTAGTAATTGGGAGTTGCAGTTCATTACTCATAGGCTTGGTTTACTACGAGTACTGGATGTGGTTGATGATTATTATGCATATGGAATCCAACAGCTAACAAACTTACGTTATGTTGGTTGCTACATGAATCAGGTTCGGAATTCGATATCATCTTCTATATGCCGCCTTTGGAACCTACAAACCTTATTAATCGATGGGTATGTCTCTCTGCCAGCTGAGATATGGCAAATGCCACAACTTAGACATCTCAAGATCAGAAAAGGTAGGCTTCGTGAGCCTCCAAATGCCCACATGGACGGTCAAAATACTGTAGTTCTTGAAAACCTGCAGACACTTTCAACATTTAAATATCTCAGATGTAATGAGCAGGTAATTAAAAGAATCCCAAATCTAAGGAAGTTGGGACTTACTTATGGATCTGTATCCACGGGGTTCGAATACTACTATCTAAACAATCTTGCCCATCTTTATAAACTTGAGTCACTTTTTCTAAAATGTGACAAGAAATTCTTTAATAACATCGCTTTCCCTAGTTCACTTAAGAAGTTGAGCTTAAGTAAATGCAAGATCCCTGGGAAGATATGTCTATTGTTGGTTTGCTGCCTAATCTTGAAGTTCTCAAATTATACTCACACGCTGCCAAAGGATTAGAGTGGAATCCAATTGAAGGGGAATTTTGTCGACTTAAATTCTTGTTGATTGATAAGTGTGAGTTGGAGATATGGGGAGCAGACGACACACATTTTCCAAGTCTTGAGCGCCTAATTCTTGGACGTGTGAGCCTGGAGAAAATCCCAAAGGATTTTGCAGAAATACCAACGCTTCAAGTGATTGAGATGAGCTGTAGTTTTTATTGGAGTAGCAATTCCCTTTGGACATCAGCTAAAGAAATATCAGTACAACGAGAGAGCCTAGGGTATGAGGGCCTGCAACTTGTATTATTTTACCGTTAACGCAAATAACTACAGATCAAGGAAAGTGATAAATTTCAAATTTAGGAGGGGAAAAAGAAAAGGAAATAACCTTTTTTCTCAATGTTTATTTCTAGTTTCTCATCTTTATGCTTATTCATTGTGGTAATAGTACAAAATAGTCATTTAGAAAATGTAAAGATTAAAAATAGTCATGTTTTGTAGACACATCTTTTTAGCCATCTTGGGGTGTAAAATGACATTCATACCCTTCTAGCATGTTTGTTTGATATTTGGGTTATTTCTTTCTCTTTTACTTATCTCTAGGTATCTTCTTACTCTCTTTTTTTCAAATTTTTTTTAAGAAATTGAACCTGTATTTTTCATTTTTAAATATGCAATATTGGTGTTGAATTATAGCTATTGAAAAAAGGATTAATTTGATATATTATACATGCAAAATGGATTTAAAACGAAAAAGTTATGTGAATTCAAAGTTTTTTGGAAAAAAAATAATTGGGTATGTTGTAACTCAAATTCGAGTCACTGTGACTCGAATTCGAGTTACAGTGTCTCGAATTCGAGTCATTACATGACTCGATTTCGAGTCACTCAGTATGTTATATATAACATAAAGTTCGTTATTATAACCAAAAAGTTTGTGTGGCATTAGAGCTGTCAAAACAGGTCTGGCCCGCCCCGCCCCACCTAAGGTAGGGGTGGGTTAAGTATTTAGTAGCCCGCCAAAGGGCGGCCTAAACGGGCTAGCCCGCCGCGGGCCGCGGGCTTGGCAGGTTGGGTCGGCGGGCTAGCCCGCCATAAAATAAAAAAAAAAAAAAAAGAAAAAAAGTGAAAAATTAGATAAAATAGACAAAAAAAATAGTATAATTGATATTTTATATTTTTATCTCTTATAAAAGTATGTATAATATTTTTATAAAATATATACTTGTTATCCATTAGTATATTTAATTCATTAAAATTAATAATATGAATAAAAAAATATTTTTTTAATTGTTTCCATTTTTTTATTTTTTGGCGGGCGCCCGCCCAACCCGCAACCCAAGACGGGTTGGATTGGGTTGAGGTTTTCTCGGCCCGCCACCTCGGCGGGCCGGCCGCTAAAAAAAATTGGGGTCAGTGAGTATTGATACCATGACCTAATAGTGAGAAAACATTGGACAAACTGCTATGCCACACAAACCTTTTAGTTATAATAACGAACTTTATTTTATATATCGTACATTGAGTGACTCGGTTTTTTTTTTAAAAAAAAATTATTTTTTTTTTTTTCGAGTCACACATGACTCGAATTCGAGTCATGTGTGACTCGATTTTTTTTTAAAAAAAATTATTTTTTTCGAGTCACACATGACTCGAATTCGAGTTACAGCATACCCAGTTATTTTTTTTTCAAAAACCTTGAATTCACATAACTTTTTCGTTTTAAATCCGTTTTGCATGTATTATATATCAAATTAATCCTCTTTTCGATATCTATAATTCAACACATATATTGTATATTTAAAAATGAAAAATACAGGTTCTATTTCTTAAAAAAAGTTTGAAAAAAAAAGAGTAAGAAGATACATAGAGAAAAGTGAAAGAGAGGGAAATAACCCAAATATCAAACAAACATGCTAGAAGGGGTATGTATGTCATTTTACACCCCAAAATGGCTAAAAAAGATGTGTTTGAAAAAGATGGCTAAAAAACATCTTGGTTTGTTGGGAATGACTAAAAAAAATCGGCTCTTATTCATTTGGATGATTTCTTTGTTTTTCTTATTTGTGATTTTGCTGGTGCGCCACTTGGTTTATCACCACCTTGTTGTGGTATTTTTTCTTATGTAGACCGCCAGACATATATAACAAATCAGATTATGGTTTTCAACAAATTGCAGATCTATAATCACAGGTATTCTAGGTACTATAGAATTTTTAAAATTGTAGGCTTTAAGCTTATTTTTGTTATTAAGTTAGATGTTATGAATCTTTTCATAATTTCATCTTTGATGGTTTTTAACATATTTGTTTCTGTCTTCTATAGATATATTATGATTTGGAATTAATTAATTTTTCTTGTCAAAAAAGTCTTTTTGTTATCCTATTTGCAAAATAGCAAGCAATATGACTAGAAAGTGAATTACTAATGTAGTGGGATGATATATTTCAACATAATTTTTATTTAAAAATATATATATATATATAATTTTATTTTCTACTAATATATGTTTTTAATTTTTTTACTATTTTTATTTATTTATTCTTGACATGGTTGGAAGATCTCTCCATTTTTCATCTACATGGATGACTATTTTTTTGAAAAAAAGGGTAAAATAGTCATTTCAGGCAAAAATAGTCCAAACAAGGTGCAATTTAGTCCAACTCAGTACTATATCCGTCAACTCAGTATTTTAGGAATAAGATATCGTCGAAATTTTGAAATCGGACCAAATGTGCCGGTTTAGAAAAGTTAGTGGTTGCCAAATGTCACCCATAAAAGTTAAAGGACTAAATGCGAAATTGAGCCAACTTAATGGACCAAAAAAACAATTTTGCCGTAAAATAATTGTAAATGAATATTTATCAACATAGTTTAACTGTTGATAAATATTTAAAGTATCTCTATCGGTAAATTTAAAAACTATCAGTAATTTATCATTAATTAGTCGGTATAGTTTGGGGAAAAAATATTTTTTATTATATAAACGACTGTAAAAATTTAATAACAAAATCATGTTTGTAAGTAAATTCTATTAGTAAACCGTAAACTTGAACCTTTTTGTGGTGGAATATGTCCGATTACTCAGTCAGCATTGGGTACTTGATACCTGAATAAGTCATAGTCATACAACTACCTCTAGGAGCGTAGCTAGGGGGCCACTTGGCGCACCCCAATTTTTTTTTTTCCCGTTTTTTCTGTGGAAAAAAAAAATTATATTTATTTTTTTAAGGAGAAAAAATAGTTGAGTTAGAAGAAAAGAAATTTGGGCTAGGGATAACCAGTCGGGCTGGCTACGCCCCTGACTACCTCCTACCTCTCATAAATTGTACTGATGTGAAAGGACCTTCCTGGTTCTTGATGATCAGACCATCTATTTTTATTCCAGTTGCTAAAAATAAAATAATACCAAACTTTATTGGCTACTAGGGTGATATTTATTGGCCAAGGAGTTGCAACAGAATCTTCCTCTACAACAAAAAACCCATGAGCTTTGGGCTAATAAAAAAAATCCAGAAATGTTTTAAAATTACAAAAACCCACTAGTTTGATTATATATTAAATTTAAGGGGTAATTGTTGTATTTTTATAAATATCAGGGTGTTTCTGATATGTCTTATGCTTATGAAGTGAGAAAATGTAAGACGAAATTAAATTTCAAAGAGTTTTTTTTTAATTTTCTAAAATCTCTGGGTTTTTCTGTAACTAGCCCAAACCTCAGGGGTGTTTCTGAAATTATCTCTATATTTAATACATCCAAGTTTCCAACCACAAGTCTCTCTGAAAATATCTCCAGTGTTCAGTATGCTCTTCTAGAAAACCAGAAAGATATTTTTTCCACGAAGCCTACTTCCATAATCTGTTAGTTTTTGCAATTCTGAAAAAATTAAAAATATAATACTGAAAGATCAGAAAGCAGAGATGGCTGCTTATGCATCTTTAGTTTCCCTCACTCATGTTCTAAACCAGATTCTAAACCGACCTCCTACATATCATATCATTATTAATACAGAACAAATTGAATCTCTACAAGAAAAAGTTAGTTTCTTGATAGAGTTTCTAGAAAAATATTATTCAATCAGAGCACACAGCAAAGAAATTGAAGATTTGGAGACGCGGATCGCAGATACAGCTTATGAAGCAGAGGATATCATTGAATCCTACGTGATTGACCAAATTCGTGAAAGAAATTCAATCAATAGAGAAAATATATCCATTACTAATTTATGTGAAGGTGTACAAACAATAATAGAGAAATTCCATTCAATCGAGAAAGAGTTGGTGAAGATCGAAGACGAGAAAGGCGGCGTGAAAGATCAACGGTCTAAAATCTATACAATGGATACTTCACCATCAAGGCCTCTTCCCAGTGGCAAGAATATTAATACAATGGTGGGATTTGAAAAGCATTTGATTGAAATAATGAGTGCACTCACCACACACGAATCCGATCTCCGAATCGTCTCTATTGTGGGGATGGGTGGCATTGGTAAGACTACTCTTGCTATAAATGTTTATAATAATCCTTTTATCGTGGAACATTTTCATATTCGTGCTTGGATTACAATATCTCAAGAATATAGTATGAGAGACCTTCTTTTAGGGCTTTTATATCAAGTCCAGAAAGATATTCTCAATGAAAAAGAGAGGAGTGAGGATTTAGCCGCGTTCGCTGATGAGATGAGCGAAAAAGATGACGATCAACTAGGAGAACTATTGCACAAGGAATTATTTGAGAGGAAGTATTTGATCGTAATGGATGATATGTGGAATATTGAAGCATGGGACAGGGTAAGAAGGTTCCTTCCAGATAATTTTAATGGAAGTCGAGTCTTGGTAACTACGAGGCTATTAAAGTTGGTTGTAGATTTGGGATCTTGTAGCCATTATAAAATGGATTTTCTAGATGAGGAAAAAAGTTGGGATCTATTACGTGAAAAGGTATTTAATGCACAAGAACGTTGTCCCGTTGAATTGGAGAAAATTGGAAAACGTATTGCTAAAAGATGTGGAGGGCTTCCTTTAGCCCTTGCGGTGGTTGGTGGGCTTCTTGCAAAATCCCAAAAGACAAAAGAAGATTGGGAGTATGTTGAGGGAGATGTAGCTTCAGCTGTAAATAATGGAAATGAGGAGCTCTTCATGAAGATATTATCATTGAGTTACACTAATTTGCCTATATATTTGAAGCCATGCTTCCTTTATTTCGCCGTGTTTCCTGAAAATTTTGAAATCCTTGTGTCCAGGCTCGTCAAATTGTGGGTTGCTGAAGGACTAATCAAACCAACCAGGAACAAAATCTTAGAAGAGGTTGCAGAGGACTATTTCGAGGATCTTATCGATAGAAACCTCATTTTAGTCCGTAAACGAGGGAGTAGTGGAAATGTGAAGACATGTAGCATTCATGATCTCTTAAGGGATCTATGCAAGAGAGAAGCTCACAGAGACAAGTTTATGCGAATTGCAAAGCTTGACAACCACAACATTTCACCGTGCATAGAAAGTGAACGTCGCCTAAGTATTGATAACAGCGGAAAGGAAGAGAAGGTACGTGAGGTCTTAAAATCCGCAAGATTTAACCGATCTTTGTTATGCTACTCTAAATGGGACTCAAAGCCGATTGCTCGTAGTTGTAGTTTACTACGGGTATTGGATGTGGTTGATAAATATTCCGGAGACGAAATTCTACAACTAATGAATTCACGGTATGTTGCTTGCTCCATGAATAAGGATTTGGATGCATTGTCTTATATACCCTTACATTGGAATCTACAAACCTTAATTGTTGATGGATGTTGCACTCTACCACCAGAAATCTGGCAGATGTCTCGGCTTAGACACATCAAGATCAAAAGAGTTGTTATCCCTGATTTTAGCTTGGCAGATGCCCACAATATCGTGGTTCTTGAAAACCTACAGACGCTGACAACAGTCAGAAATTTTAGATGGTGCAGTGAGGAGGCTTTTAAAAGAATCCCGAATCTAAAAAAATTGGGAATTGGTTATGCTGTAAATGGTCTAAACAATCTTGTCCATCTTCATAAACTTGAATCGCTTGCTATAGCAAGTTACGGGTTGAGGGGCATTGTTTTCCCGAGTTCACTCAAAAAGTTGACTTTGAAAGGATGCAGGGTTCCTTGGGAACATATGTCAATTGTTGGTTCGTTGCCTAATCTTGAAGTTCTCAAACTTTTGCGGCGTGCTGCTAAAGGATTACAGTGGAATCCAATCGAAGGAGAATTTTGTCGACTGAAATTCTTGATGATTTATGATTGTGAGTTGGAGATGTGGAGAGCAGACAACACCCATTTTCCAAGTCTTGAGCGCTTATTCCTTAGAAACCCGAGCCTAAGGAAGATCCCCTTGGGTTTTGCAGAAATTCCAACACTTCAAGTGATCAGTGTACGAAGGTGGATCTATGGCGCTTCGACAAGTTATAAGCTTCGGAGATCAATTAAGAAAATATCAAATGAACGAGAGAGGCTTGGATATGAGGTCTTACAATTCTAGCCCATGCAATCTTTACTCTGAAGGAACATGTCAGAGGAAGAGAGGATTTTTCCTACGAAAGATATTAAAAAAGAAAGGCTTTGTTTATTTCTTATTTCTATCCCTTTTGATTTTGCAAGAGAAACCAATATGATTATGGAGTGGGATCAATATATATGTTTGTAGTAAAATAATTTTCAAGTTCTATATTAGAGATTGAGGATCGGGGACCTACTGGATGTTTAGTTCGCTCCCTCTGTATAATATGGTGGAAATATTTAATTTGGATTAACAGATGTTAATTAAATGTGCATAGTTGTCTTACGATATAATCCAATTAAAGTGATCTATTAAATTTTTAATTTTGGATTAAAAGGGTATCAAATTTTCATGCTAGGATTAAATGTGTAGATACTATTAATAGGAGATTTTCTATTTGTTGAGAGACCAAATAGAAAATAAAGGGGATACTTATCCAAAACGGTTATGGTCCCCAGGCACCAGTTCTTAAATAAGAAAAACGTTTGTTCTCCTTCAACATAACGTAATACAGAGCTTTACAAAGCTCCCAAGAGAACTACTCATCTAGAAGGCCAAAACCAGATCCAAAAACCAGATCCAAGTTTCTCACAAACCCTAATGGATCTAGATACGCTTCCGCGATTCAAATTAATTTCTTCCTCTCTCGGATTATCATGGTAGATCAGCTCATCCAAGACAGATCACTACTAATGTAATGGGATGATATATTGATCGTGGCCTAAAAAAATGAATTATCATTATTAATTATTCGGTGAATTAAATAAATTAATATTTTATAGTTATGTGCTTGTGTGTGTATATTAATGTGCTTATGGATATCGAAAAATTTATGTTATTAATATGATTTGATTTTTGTATATAAATTATGTTATATATATGTATGTATATATATATATAAAGAGAGACTATTCTCAAAATAGTAACCTAAAATTTTCCCGCCTATTTTTTATTGCTATAAAAAGTAATAAAAGTCTAGGGTAAAAGATAAAAAAAAATATTTGTAATTTTATGGTTTCCAAATCTATGTACTACATTAATTGATTTTTCAAGTATGTGTGGGCACTGGATTAATTATTATATTTTTTTATTTTTAAAATTTAATAAATTTTTATTTTTTTATTATTTTTTATGTGTAATATATCAAATTAATCATCTTTTTACGATCTTCAGTTTGACATCATATTACATATATAAAATAAATAATAAATAATAAATATAAAAGTGTTCACTTGGGTTTATACCATTGATTTGGGCTTCCGATACTAGAGTTTTGTGTTGTTTTTGAGTATTTTGAATCGTTTTTGTTCTATCTCATAGGTTAGGCATTAATTTCCATTGTTTCGAGTCATTTGAGGGGCCAAGCTATGTTGAGAGCCAATTATATTGAGTTTATAGTCATATTAATGAATTGTGTATCAAAAGAAGTACGAACGAGCAAACAACGAGAGATTGATTTGAAGAAAAGTCCAAATGCGTCTGGAATTTCTAGCACTGGCAGGGTTTCGTATTTTGGTCATAACTCTCGCTACAAAATTGATATTGAGCTGATTCAAGTGGCTATAGAAATCTAAGAGATAGGGCTACAACTTTTATGAAGGACGGAAAACCAAATTTGGACATTTGGTGGGCGAAAAAAAAGGGCGAGCTACTGCAAGCAAAAAAAGAGCGACCAATTGCAATGATTGGATGGGCGGCTGCGGCTTTTCCAGGCGACTATGTTGCACTTAATTGCTTTGGCGCCAGCGCCCGGGGCGGATTTTCCTTCTATGCTAAGCCTACTTTTTTCTTGGATCTTTGTGGGGTTATAAATAGAGACATGAGGCGTGAATTGGGGCATCTTGGACCATTTGGAAGACAACAAAACAACAAGAAGACAAGGAGAAGAATAGAAACATCTTGGGACAAGCTTGGAAAGAAGATTGAAGGCTCTTTATCATTTAGAAATAGAAGATACCTCAACTCTTGTTCTTATTTTGTTACTTTCTCCATATTTTGTAAGATGTATTGTTGTATTCTTATGGATTCATTTTCTTTAATCATGAGCTAAACTCTATAATTCTAGAGGGATGATGTAATCTATGTTTGAACTTATGTTTTGAAATTGTGGTTTGTCAATCTAGATCTATCAATTTATTTGTGCTTTTTTGGATCTATTGCTTCTAAATTACTTGATCAATAATTTAGAGTGTTTGGTGTATTTGATTTGACACTTGAGAGAGGTAATTGAATACATGACATTGGAATAAAGCATAACTTTGCTAGATTTTATAGAATTGAGAAATTTGTGAATCCTTTGAAGTCATTTATCAAGATTCATAGCTTTTATTGAGATTTCAATTGGTGATTTTTATAGAGATATTGATTTCCCAATTAGATCTAAAATCATTTGGCACTCGAGAGAGGAAATAATTATTGTAGAAATCTTGACTTATAAATTGATAATTGATGATTGATAAACCATATTGATAACATAAGGGATAACTAGATTCATCATACCTCTAGAATTCATTTAATCATTTGAATAAACTCATTGATATTTTCATATTCTTGATTTAATTTTGGTATTTTAGCATAATCAACTCCATCAAACATTGAATTTCTAAATAAAGTTAGACTACTATATTATAGTACTTAGCGATAATTTGATAATTATTCCCTGTGGATTCGACAACCCTACTTCTCTATATTAAAACTTGACACCGTAGACTTGCGCTTAGAAAAATCTCTAACAAAAAGATATATTCACTCAATATTATATTTTATAGTGGGTTTTAAAAATTATGCATTCGGGCTATTGAACAATCTATATATTCATGTATTTTGACTATTGTAATTTCTTATTTTCAGTAAATCGGGTTTTTACCCTCAACATAATTAGGTATGCTCTGATATTAATGTAAAATTATTTTGACAATAATTTTTACACTTTCTTGATTTAAAAAAATAAAAATTTCTTAGTTTCATAAATCAAAATTTCACATAATTCATACTTTCCTAATTTAAAATTAATAATTTTATATTTTCATCCCCAAAAAATAATATAGATCACTGTATAAAAAGTAATATGAATGCTTATATTTTTAATGGTAAACATTTCGGGATTTCGGCATATTCTGAATCATAATATAATTCTTAACAACATATTGTTTTATTAACAAAAACAATATTTATTTTCTTACCAAAAAAGAAATTTTGTTGGAATCGTACTTTTTCTCATAAAATATCTGATCATAATTTAAAAATAAATCCAAACAATACCCAACTAAATTTGTAATATAATCAATATTCTGAAAACCTGAACATAAAATAGAAATCTGGACAACAACATTAAAAATTAAAAAAAAAACTATCTTAAAAAAAGGTGAAAATATATAAGGTTTAGATATGTATATATATATAGATAGATAGATATAATTGTATGCATCTATGTATCATATTTGAGAAAATAATCCACCATAAATATTATATGAAATCCTCGAAATATGAAAATCTTATACGTGCGTAATTCTTCGTATCTATGTATTTTATCTAATAAAATAATACAATATATAATTATTGTATGAAATGCTTGAAACATTAAAATGATATATATATATATAATTGTAAAAAGATTCAAATTATATGTATATATTTTAAATATTATATTGTGTATACTTTTTTGAATATATAATAAGTAAATATTTATAACTTAAAAGAATTTCTATTTATTTGTTCTATTACATACTTATGTTATATTTATTTGTTATTATCAAACAATAATCCTTTATGTTATAAGATAGTTTCTCAAATAATCATGATTTGAGTATAATGATGTTGTTGAGAAATCAAATGATACTCTAATTTTATTTATTAAATTAACAATGATATAGTAATTTGTTGGTATAAATTTCAACTATGTCTCAATTGATCTAATTTAATTTAGTTGTCCAAAATTATTAAGTAAACATATAATTTTTAAAGTTTTAGACAACTCAACAAATATTTTTCAATAGGTGTATAAACTTTCTTCAAATATATAATCGATTTATTTGTTTATTTATTTAATTTTGTAAAGTTTTAATTTATTGTCGAATATTTAACATAACATTTTGTGAAAATATATTAAATTAGTATAATAATAATAATTTAACAAATCTTAAATTATTTTGTTCAGGTCAAGATGTATCATACTGTAAGGTTACAACTATTACCCAGTTCAATGGACATGGCCAGGCTAGGATGGGCCTTGAGACACCCGTCTTGCCCCCTCCATTACCATTCCTATAACATATTAATTTTTTAATATCAAATATTATACAATACTTTATTATATTACATTCCATGCATCACACGAGCGATATACTAGTATGTATAACGAGATTAAGATACAAAAACAAATTAAGTTGGTCCATCATGAAAAAACTAATTAAAATTAGGATCCTATTTAAATTATTATTAGCATGGTCGATTTATATTAATAATGTAATGCGGGCATGGTGTTGTGAAGGGTACTACGCGAATAATTGCAGTTTTGGTCAAGGGGACCAAATTAAATTTGGCAAAAAAAAAAAAAAAGAAAACTAACGGCGGGACTAATTCTGTAGTAAAACAATTCTATTAATGAGACTATGTATTTTGAATCATGGGACTAAAACCCCAAAAATATCTAATTTTATGGAACCAATAGTGCAATTTTGTCGAAAAATTATCACAATTTGCTCCTTATTTAGAAATTCGAATAGATATAATATAGCTACAGTCAGTAACTATGATTTAATCCAACAATACAAGAAAAAATAAATTTACCAATAGAAAAAGTTTCAGGCAATATTAATATAACTGTAAAGTGTAAGTAAAATCATTATAAGTGAATATTTATCAATATAATTGAACCGTTGGTAAATATTTACAGTATCTCTATTGGTAAATTTAAAAATTATCGTAGTTTGTCGTTAATTGGTCGTTATAGTTTGGGGAAAAAATATTTTTTATTATATAGAAAATTATAAAATTTAATAACAAAATCATTTTTGCCACTAAATTCTATTAGTAAATTGTAAACTTGAATTTTCTTGTAGTATAATTTGTCTGATTACTCAGCCAACATCGGTTACTTGAAACCTTAATAAGTCATAGTCATACAACTACCTCCTACCTCTCATAAATTCTAGTTGCTAAAATTAAAATAATACTTTATCCGTCTCAATAAGATAGACTACATTTCATTTTTCGTCTGTCCCAAATTATAACTTGTTTTCTTATTGAAAGTATTAATTACACAACAATATATTAAACTATTCCTATTTAATTCACTTTGTTTGAGACTAACAATATACTTTCATTTAATGGAAGAGCAAAATAGTAAGAATACGGAAAATTATTATGATCCCAATTATATTTATTATACGAAAACTCTACTTGTCTATTTTATTGGTACGAAGGAAGTATCAAACTTTATTGGCTATTGGCTATTAGGGTGATATTTTTTGGCCAAGGAGTTGCAACAGAATCTTCCTCTACAACAAAAATCAAAAAAATAATATCTTACATGACTAACTTTTATAAAGCTAAATCTTACAAAAATCAAATATCTGATTCTGATGTGAAAGTCTGTCTGAAAATATCTCCAGTGTTCAAGTATACTCTTCTAAGAAATCAGAAAGTTTTTTTGCACCAAGCCCACTTCCATAATCTGTTTTTAGTTTTTGCAATTTCGAAAAAAAAAAAAAGAAATTAAAGATAGTTTGTTGAACTAAAGATCAGAAAGCAGATATGGCTGCTGCTTATGCAGCTTTAGTTTCTCTCACTCATGTTCTAAACCAGATTCTAAACCGACCTCCTACATATCATATCATTATTAATACAGAGCAAATTGAATCTCTACAAGAAAAAGTTACTTTCTTGATAGAGTTTCTAGAAAAATATTATTCAATCAGAGCACACAACAAAGAAATTGAAGATTTGGCGACAGAGATCGCAGATGCAGCTTATGAAGCAGAGGATATCATTGAATCTAACGTGATCGAACAAATTCGTGAAGGAAATTCAATCAACAGAGGAAAGAGCGACGATATACAATCGGTAATAGAGAAATTCCATTCAATCGAGAAAGAGTTGGTGAAGATCGAAGACGAGAAAGGCCGCGTGGAAGATCAACGGCCCAAAATCTCTTCATCATCAAGGCCTATTCCAAGTGGCAAGAATAATAATACAATGGTGGGATTTGAAAAACACTTGATTGAAATAATGGGTGCACTCACCACAGACGAATCTAATCTCCGAATCATCCCTGTTGTGGGTATGGGTGGCATTGGTAAGACTACTCTTGCTACAAATGTTTATAATAATCCTTTTATCGTGGAACATTTTCATATTCGTGCTTGGATTACAATATCTCAAGAATATAGCATGAAAGACCTTCTTTTAGGGCTTTTGTATCAAGTTCATAAAGATATTCCAAACGAAAAAGAGAGGAGTGACGATCAACTAGGAGAACTATTGTACAGGGAATTATTTGAGAGGAAGTATTTGATAGTAATGGATGATATCTGGAATATCGAGGCCTAGGACAGGGTAAAAAGGTTCCTTCCAGATAATTTTAATGGAAGTCGAGTATTGGTAACTACGAGGCTATTGAAATTGGTTTTTGATTTGGGATCTTGTAGCCATTATAAAATGGATTTTCTAGATGAGGAAAAAAGTTGGGATCTATTACGCGAAAAGGTATTTAATGCACAAGAGTGTAATTGTCCCGTTGAATTGGAGGAAATTGGAAAACGTATTGCTAAAAGATGTGGAGGGCTTCCTTTAGCCCTTGCCGTGATTGGTGGGCTTCTTGCAAAATCCGAAAGGACTATAAAACATTGGGAGTATGTCGAAGGAGATGTAGCTTCAGCCGTGAATAACGGAAATGAGGAGCTCTTCATGAAGATATTATCATTGAGTTACACAAATTTGCCTATATATATGAAGCCTTGTTTTCTTTATTTCGCCGTGTTTCCTGAAGATTTTGAAATCCGTGTGTCCAGGCTCATCAGATTGTGGGTTGCTGAAGGACTTATTAAAGAAACTAGGAACGAAATCTTAGAGGAGGTTGCCAAGGAGTATTTTGAGGATCTTATTGATAGAAATCTCATTTTAGTTCGTAAACGAGGGAGTAGTGGAAATGTGAAGACATGCGGCATTCATGATCTCTTAAGGGACCTATGCAAGAGAGAAGCTCACAGAGACAAGTTTATGCGCATTGTAAAGCTTGACAACCACAACATTTCACCGTACATAGAAAGTGAGCGTCGCCTAAGTATTCATAATAGTGGAAAGGAAGAGAAGGTATGTGAGGTCTTAAAATCCGCAAGATTTAACCGTTCTTTGTTATGCTTCTTTAAATGGGACTCAAAGCCGATTGCTCGTAGTTGTAGTTTACTACGGGTATTGGATGTGGTCGATAAATATTCCGGAGACGAAATTCTACAGCTAATGAATTCACGATATGTTGGTTGCTCCATGAAGAAGGATTTGGATACATTGTCTCATATACCCTTACATTGGAATTTACAAACCTTAATTGTTGATGGATATTGCACTCTACCACTAGAAATCTGGCAGATGTCTCGGCTTAGACACATCAAGATCAAAAAAGTTGTGATCCCTGATTCTAGCTTGGCAGATGCCCACAGTATCGTAGTTCTTGAAAACCTACAGACGCTTACGACTGTCAGAAATTTCATATGGTGCAATGAGGAGGTTTTTAAAAGAATCCCGAATCTAAAGAAATTGGGAATTGATTATTACACAAGAAAAACTCTAGCCGATTTTGTCCATCCTCGTAAACTTGAATCGCGTCCAACCTATTTTGTCCATCTTGGTAAACTTGAATCGCTTGCTATAGCGGGTAACGGGTTTTGGGACAATATTGTTTTCCCAAGTTCACTTAAAAAGTTGACTTTGGAAGGATGCATGGTTCCTTGGGAACATATGTCAAATGTTGGTTCGTTGCCTAATCTTGAAGTTCTCAAACTTTTGCGACGCGCTGTCCATGGATTAGAGTGGAATCCGATCGAAGGAGAATTTTGTCGACTGAAATTCTTGATGATTCATGATTGTGAGTTGGAGATGTGGAGAGCAGACAACACCCATTTTCCAAGTCTTGAGCGCTTATTCCTTAGAAACCCGAGCCTAAAGAAGATCCCGTTGGGTTTTGCAGAAATTGCGACGCTTCAAGTGATCAGTGTAGAATGGAGCATGATTGTCCTTTCGACAGACTATAACCTTCGGAAATCAGTTAAGGAAATATCTGATGAACGAGAGAGTCTTGGCTATGATGTCTTACAATTCAGTGCCACACGATCTTTACTCTGACGGTACATATGTTAGAGGAAAGAGGATTTTCGAAGGTAAGAAAGATATGAAAAGAAATTAAAAGAATAAATAAAGGCTTTGTTTTATTTCTTATTTATGTACCTTTTGAATTTGCAAGAGAAAACCAATATGATTATGGAGTGGGATCAATGTATATGTTTGTAGTAAAATAATTTTCAAGTTCTATATTAGAGATTGAGGATCTCGGACCTATTGGTTGTTTAGTTCTCTCTAGGGCTGCAAATGAACCAAGCCGCTCGTGAGCTATTCGGAGTTCGATTCGATAAAAGCTCGTTCGAGTTCGTTTAATGAGGCTCGTTAAAATAAACGAACCAAACTCAAACTTAGAGATATTCGGTTCGTTAGCTCGTGAACAAGCTCGTTAGTAAGCTCGTGAATAGGCTCGATAATAAGCTCGTATAAATTAAACTAATAATTTGATTTTGATTTTAATTTTTCATATTTTTACTTAAGATAATATAAAATTATTTCAATAAAATTAATTTTTTGAATAAAATTATAAGTTCTAATAAATATATTATGAATTTTAAATATAAATAATTTTATTTTTTGTAATAAATTGAAGAATAATATAATTTTTAATTAATATTTACTAAGCTCGTTTAGGCTCGATTAAGCTCAAAAAAGTTCGTGAGCCATCAATATGTTCGATAAATTCAGGCTCGAGTTCGACTCGATAATAAACGAGTCAAACTCAAACACTCAAAAGCTCGGCTCGGTTCGGTTCGATTGCAGCCCTAGTTCTCTCCCTATGTATAATATTGATGTTGATTCACTCCATACTCCAGCGATGTTATTTTTCTGGATGTGTCTGTTGAGCGATCCATATCCGCCTCGGTCAAAACATTTATACGAAGCCTACATATGTTACCTACCACTAGGGGTGTCAATCGCATCGTGTTTTGTGTTTGCGTGTCGTGTTTTCACACGGATATTGCAGGTTTGACACAAACACAACCCGCTTAATTATTTGTGTCGAGATACACGACATGGACACGACTCAGTTATGACACGGTTAACCCAACACGACACAGAAAACCTATATAATTTAAAGTCGACACGAAAAAAATGGAAAAAAACTAAAATTACATATAAAAAATATATTAAATTATTAAAAATGCATTGAGTAATTTTTCCATCACATATAACCAACTAAAACATCACAAAATATTAAAATATTATGTCACTATAAAATTAAATGGGTTAAATAGGTTAATCATGTCGGCACGCGGGTCGACCTGACCTATTTATTTTTTGTGTTAACCGTGTCCAACCCGATTTTGACCCAAACCAGTGTTATATTATATCTCTATCTACTAAATTCGTGTTAGGTTTGTGTCGAGTTATCCACAAATTGACGCACCTATGATACAACTACAACTTATAATCAAGCGGTTCAAGCCACATCCATTTCAATGGATTTGGCATAGCACGTAACTTAGAGGGTGTTTGGCTAAGCTTATTTAAAATATCTTATAAGCTCCTACATCTGATAAGTTGTTTTAGGAGCTTATAAGATGTTAGATCTTATTTTAAAAATAAGCTGTCAAAGTGTTTGGATAAAATAAGATAGTTGAGCTTATAAGCTGTTTTTATATCTTATAAAATTATTAAGTATATTTTTGTCTTTTGAATGTTTAAAATAAAGAGTTTATAAGCTCTTTTAAAAAAAGTTGGGGTGAAGGTACTTTTTTTTAGGAGCTTATAAGCTCTCTGGCAGCTTTTTTTTAGAGCTTATAAGCTCTTTTGGAAAAAAATTACCAAACACATTTTAAGAGCTTATAAGCTCTTAAACATCTTATAAGCTATTTTTAAGAGCTTATAAGCTCAGCCAAACACCCTCTTATGCACGAATTTTCATCCAACATTGCCATAAATAACCCTTCATAAGCCAAGAATTTTATGCTATTAATCTTGACGATAAATTATGTCAAAACAAGCTTTACAAATTGATCAATGTTTTTTTTTTTTTTTTTTTTTTTTTTTTTTTTTTGATAACTCAACTGTGCTTACGCCGACTACGCCGAGGACAACAAACTCCGCTCCTCATTCTTTGCCGCTGGTGAACTGCGGGATGTGCACGCATCGCCGTTGTTACGACGGGGTCTCACGACGTACAAACCGATCCTCCCGTAAAGAGAACAATTATGTTCGACCCAATCTACTAATAACGATCTCTCCCGAATCGAACCCACACGGATGCTATTCAGTATGAGTTCCCACCAAATCTTCACCAGCTCGCATATGCCCCGGGGAGCAATTTGATGGAGTAGGGATATGAACCCCTGACCGCCTTGATCAATGTTACATGTAGCTCTATTACGTATATCAACCACAATTTATAAAGACAATAATATAAAAATATATACTCTTTGGGAGCAAGTCACATCACTTAAGGATATTCCCTCTTCTTGCTCCTGGGATGGAATACTCCTCGTAGGGTTACGGTATATTGAAAATGTGTTCATCTGGATGTCTGCAGAAGGGACCTCCTAGCTCGAGCTGAGCCTCTATACATTGATCATCTCGAGATGGTATTCATAACTCTGAGATTATCCATGCTACTCTTAAAGCTAGTTTCCGCAGTGTCTAAACCTATTCCCACAGACGGCGCCAAATTAATGAAGCCACTAAAATCCGTTAATCACTCCAATCAAGGTAATTAGTCCAATCATTAAGGTAACTCCGTACATCACGTGGAACTGGTCTGCAACTCGAATATAGAATTAGGTTAGAATCCAAAGAAGCCCTTCTGAGATTGATTCAAGTACTAAGATTGATTCAAAGTGGAAATGAATTTAAGTAGTAAAAATGTGATTAACTTACAAGTGAATGGAGAGTGACTATTTATAAATGGAAGCTTTGAGCCTCTTAGCTTTGAGTAATGGCTTGGGTCTCATGGCCAACTGATAATAGTTTGACCCAACAATTAATAATTATGTTAAACAAATAATTATTTTTCCTTAAAAAACAAATAATTAATTTTAGAGTTAAATAATGAAATAAATTGACAATAATATAAAGTTGATTTTATTCCATCATAAATTATAGAAATTTTAAGATTGCTCAGCATTACCGGTGTTTCTGGGGTTATAATGTAGCACAAACTCCATAATCAATTAATCATATTGGTTCTTCATACAAAATTTGATGAAGAATTTATGTGGTATGAAAATTTGGAATTATATTTGTTTAATATGTTGTTTTTTTTTTTTGAATTTTTTTGAAGGAAAGTGTGATAAGATATAATATATATGATATGTAAGTGGTCCGGACCCACTTAAATGATACTGTTGGTAAAGTAATAATGTATAACTAGATGAAATGATATTGGTGAGGTCCAAATTGAATTTAATTTGAAAAATAGTAATTTATTTGAATGCAGGTGGTAGTAGTAAGTCTTACTTGTATAATATAAGAGTAAAGTTGAGTATGTGGTGGTTGTAGACTTGTAGTAAGTCCCGCTAATTTAATATAAAAGTGCAAATTGAGTAATATAAGTGTGAGAATCGAGAATATATGATTTATATTTTTCAGTCAGTAAAGTGTGGTAACATATTATTGCAGACAACTCTGAATCCGTTGATAATATCACTAGATCTACTAGATAATAAATTTGATTTTATTTTATTATTAGTATATATATATATATATATATATATTCTGGAGGTTGTAGCATTATGACTTTTTTCTTTTTGAGTTAAAATGAATTTTATTCATTCAACAGAAAAAACTTACAACTGATTACAATATCAAATATAAAATAATTGCAAGTCTACAGATCATAGATCTACACAGATCTAAAACAAATTTAAACCTAACAAATCTAATTAATCTATAGATTCAGAACTTCGCACCAAAGGCGCTGAACAAAACACGTATCAAAGAACTTGATCTCGTTTTTGCTGCATATCGTCGATTTAAAAGTACATTTGAGTCTTCTGATGAAAAATCACAAATGGGACAAAACAGGCCGATTATTATGAGGCCACTTATTATGACTTATAGATTTATAGTTTTTTTTTTTTTTTTGAGAACGACTTATAGATTTATAGTTGCTAATTATTTGATCAAGATTCCAAATTTCCAGTGCTGACTGATTGTCGGTTAACTCGTATTAAATTATACCACCCATAGTTTTTTTTTTCTTTGAGCAAGATACCACCCATAGTTAACTCATAACTGACGTCTGACTTTATCTAGCTATATTATACTAGGGGAATTACAAAAATGCCATGAGATTCGGGCTAATTACAAAAAATCCAAGGTTTTTCTAAAATTGCAAAAATCACTGTCATATGCAAAAAATTATTTTAAATATCCTCTGATATTTCTAGAAACATTACAATTACCCTCTTAAATTTAAGGCATAATCAAACTCGAGGACATTTTGTAATTTTGAAATTTTCTTTTTTTTATATTACCTTTTATAAACAAAATTATAATTAATAGTTATAAGTAATTTTGAAATATATATGGGTTTATTTGTAGTTAGACCAAATTTTAAGGGGTCTTTTGTAATTATCCCTTATATTTTATTTAATGTAGCAGGCACATAGTCGATGCATCGAATTCCAACAATATTAGAGAAATGAGTAATTTCTTTTTAAAAAAAAATTGGGGCGGGGCCGGGGCCAGGTCACCCCCTGCCTAGGCCCTTTGCCATTTTCAAAGGCCAGCTTATATGGAAATACTCTGTAGACCGATATTATTTATCCTGCAACAGTGCAACCGTTTACTTTGCTCTTCACCAAATTTTCAATGAAATTAAACTACTTCCATAATCTGTTTTAGTTTCCGAAAATTCAAGGAAAAGCAAATTTATTGTCTACTGAAAGATCAAAAGCCAGAAAGAAATGGCTGTTTATGCATCTTTAGTTTCTCTCACTCATATTCTAAACCAAATTCTAAACCCACCTCCTTCATGTCATATCTTTATTAATACAGAAAAAATTGAATCTCTACAAGAAAAAGTTTCTTTCTTGATAGATTTTCTTGAAAATTATTCCATTAGAGCACACAGCAAGGAAATTGAAGATTTGGAGACGCGGATCGCAGATGCAGCTTATGAAGCAGAGGATATCATTGAAACCAATGTGGTTGACCAAATTCTTCTAGGGTTTTCAATCAACAGGAGAAAGAGCAAAGATATACAATCGGTAATAGATAAATTCCATTCCATCGAGAAAGAGTTGGTGAAGATCGAAGATCAACGGCCTAAAATCTACACAACAACTACTTCATCATCAAGGCCTCTTCCCATTGGCAAGAATAATACAATGGTGGGATTTGAAAAGCACTTGATTGAAATAATGAGTGCACTCACCACAGACGAATCTAATCTCCGAATCGTCCCTATTGAGGGTATGGGCGGCATTGGTAAGACTACTCTCGCTACAAATGTTTATAACAATCCTTTTATCGTGGAACATTTTCATATTCGTGCTTGGATTACAATATCTCAAGAATATACTTTGCGAGCTCTTCTTTTAGGGCTTTTGCATCAAGTACTTGATACAAATCCGAATGGGCAAGAGAGGAGTGGGGATTTAGCCAAATTGAGTGATAAAATGAGCGAGAAAGGTGATGATCAACTAGGTGTACTACTGTACAAGCAATTATATGAGAGGAAGTATTTGATAGTGATGGATGATATGTGGAATATTGAGGTCTGGGACGAGGTAAAACGATTCTTTCCCGTTAATAATAATGGAAGTCGAGTATTGGTAACTACGAGGCTATTAAAGTTGGCTGTAGATTTGGGATCGTGTAGGCCTCATAAGATGGATTTTCTAAATGAGGAACAAAGTTGGGATCTGTTACGCGAAAAGGTATTTAATGCACAAGAGTGTAATTGCCCCGTTGAATTGGAGGAAATTGGAAAACGTGTCGCTAATAAATGTGGAGGGCTTCCTTTAGCCCTTGCCGTGATTGGTGGGCTTCTTGCAAAATCCGAAAGGACTAGAGAACATTGGGAGTATGTCGAAGGAGATGTAGCTTCAGCCGTGAATAACGGAAATGATGAGCTTTTCATGAAGATATTATCATTAAGTTACATGAATTTGCCAGTATATCTAAAGCCATGTTTCCTTTATTTGGCCGTGTTTCCGGAAGATTTTGAAATCCGTGTGTCCAGGCTCGTCAAATTGTGGGTTGCCGAAGGATTTATTAAACTAACCACGGCGAAAAGCTTAGAAGAGATTGCAGAGGAGTATTTCGAGGATCTTATCGATAGGAATCTCATTTTAGTTCGTAAACGAGGGAGTAGTGGAAATGTGAAGACATGCGGCATTCATGATCTCTTAAGGGATCTATGCAAGAGAGAAGCTCACAAAGACAAGTTTATGCGCATCGCAAAGCTTGGAAACCGCAACATTTCACCGTACATGGAAAGTGAGCGTCGCCTCAGTGTTCATTATAGCACAAGGAAAGAGAATCTATTTGATGAGGTCTTACAATCAGCGAAACTCAATCGATCTTTGATAAGCTACTGTGAATGGAACTCGGGTGTCACTGCTCGAGGTTTTATTTTACTACGGGTATTAGATGTGGTTGATAGATACTCCAAAGATGAAATTCTACGACTAATCAACTCGCGGTACGTTGCTTGCACCATGAATTGGGGTGCGTGCACCTTGTCGACTATATCCCAACTTTGGAATCTACAAACTCTAATTCTCCAGGGAGATTGCATTCTACCACCAGAAATGTGGCAGATGACCCAACTTAGACACATCAATATTGAACATCTTACCATCCATGATCCTCAAGATGCGCAATCGATCAATGGTCAAAGTATCGTCGTTCTTGAAAACCTACAGACGCTGTCGATGGTCAGAAATTTCATTTGTAGGGAGCAAGTATTTAAAAGGATCCCGAATCTAAAGTGTTTGGGAATTGAATACCGTAGAAAAATAGAAAGACGTCACTGTCTAAACAATCTTGTCCATCTTCGTAAACTTGAAACGCTTTCTGTAGCGTGTGTAGGTATCTTCCATCGTCCATTGACCTTTTGCGGGAACATCGCCTTCCCAAGTTCGCTTAAAAGTTGACTCTGAGAAATAGCATGGTTCCTTGGGAAGATATGTCTACTGTTGGCTCATTGCCCAATCTTGAAATTCTCAAGTTATTCCGGAAAGCTGTCCTCGGTCGAGAGTGGAATCCGATCGAAGGGGAATTTTGTCGATTGAAATACCTTTTGATTCATGAGATTGAGTTGGAGATATGGGGAGCAGACGACACCCATTTTCCAAGACTTGAGCGCCTAATTCTTGGAAGTGTGAGCCTGAAGGAGATCCCAATAGGTTTCGCAGAAATACCAACGCTTCAAGTGATCGAATTTTATCGGATCAACCGTTCACTTTTGGAATCTGCAAAGGAAATATCAGAGAGCAACGAGAGAGCCTAGGATATGAAAGCCTTCAACTTCCATGATTACCTTATAATACAAGTCAATGAAATTGATAATTCTCTGTGTTCCTGCTTAATTGCATTAGTTTGGTCCAACATTATAACCTCAAACATATATTACGTTTTCCAATGCATTTCTATACTAATACACACATTTCCCAATACATCACATCAAACTCACAGAGTTCAAAATTCAGTAAGCTTTCCTCATTGGGTTAATATCCAAGTATACTTCACAAAAGCAAGCATACAAGGAATGGTACTGTGCAAACTTATCCAGAAACAAACCGAACAGTTATAAACGATGCTAAAGCAAAAGTTGCACTGCAATTCAATATGTTCAAAAGTCGATCACATAATTCCATATAATACGCAGGGATAATTATAAAAACACCCCTAAGGTTTGGGCTAATTACAAAAAAACTCAGAAATGTTTCATAATTACCCAAATAAAAAAAACCTCAGCATTGATTCTGTTTTTAATTTAAGGGAGTAACTGCAATATTTTTATATATGTCAGGTGGGTTTCTGAAATGTTTTTTTGCTTATGAGGGGTGAAATGTAAGACAGGAACAAATTTCAAGTTTTTTTTTTTTTTTTTGCATTTTTCAAAAATCTCTGTATTTTCTTGTAAATGGCCCGAACCTTAGGGGTCTTTTGTAATTATCCCTAAAACGCAATCTGCAACATTAAGTCTCAACATCTCTTAGTGAACAAAGTAAATACTGATATGATCAAACGAGACGAAGAGTTGAACTAGATTCACTTCAAAACACAGAGTAACCCTACTCAGCTGAAAATTCAAACAACATGCTATGCTTGTACTTCTCACCCGGTCGAACAACAACAGAAGGAAAGTTTGGTTGGTTGATTGCATTCGGAAACCCCTGCGTCTCGAGACACGCAGCCGCATGCTTTTCGTACACAGCACCGCCTTTGCCCACAATTCCATTTACGTAATTCGCAGTATAAAACTGCATACCAGGAGCATTAGTCCACAAATCCAGAGTCCTCGAGCTAACAGGATCCTTTAATTTCGCAGCATGCTTCAAGCCGGATTTCTCCTCCCCACAGTCGAGCACGTAATTATGGTCGTAGCCTATGCCAACCTCGTTTATACGGCTGCCGATTTTATTTTCAGCCGTGAAATCAAACGGAGTGTTTTTAACGGGCAAGATTTCACCGGTCGGGACACTGTTCTGATCTACTAGCGTAATGTGATTCGCCCAAATCTGAATGGTATGATCGAGAATGTTTCCAGAATTGTGACCGGCTAAATTCCAGTAGGTGTGTTGCGCTAAACTGATTGGTGTTGGCTTGTTTTCCGGGACGCCTTCCATGTCGAGCCTCATTGTAGTCTTGGATGTGAGTGTGTATGTCGCAGTGAAAGAAACGTCGCCTGGATAGCCTGCATTACGGATGATAAAAAGAAGTGATTATTTGCGTGTGTGAGTGCAATCGAGAATAATATGTGTGAATCGGATACCTTCTTCTCCATCGCGACTGTGATACTTGAAGGTAATTGATGGAGTATCACCCTGCTTATATTCAGCAACTTCCCAGATGACCTTGTCGAATCCCTTGTGTCCACCTATTAAGGAAGTGGTGCAGAACAGATCAGAGAGGGAATAAACATCCGATAATTGTAAGGTGGACGAAAGAAAACGAAGGGACTCGTTTATTTGACATTAATTTTACAGAACATTTTCTGTTCAACCAATAAAAAGTGTATTTGCCTTAGTTTTTCTCCTCATACTTTGATTGTTTCTAAAGACAGCCTTATCAAACATGTAAAGAAAGCTACAGCTTAAAGTCAAAAGTCTACATCCAATTTTCAGAAAACAATTCCCTATTTTTTAGGGATAATTACATAAAACCCCCTGAGGTTTGGACTAATTACAAAAAAAAAACAAAGATTTTTTAAAATTACAAAAAACCCCTTAAGGTTCGATTCTGCTTACATCTTCCCCCTTCATAAACAAAAAACATTTCAAAAATCTACCCTGATATTTGTAGAAATATTAGGGTTAACCCCTTGACAAAATCAAACTTGAGGGGGCTTTTTGTAATTTTGAAACATCTCTGGATTTTTTTGTAATTAGCCCAAACCTTGGGGGTGTTTTTGTAACTATCCCTTTTTTGTTTTTAAACTGTTTATCATATGTTTAAAAACAAGTATATAAAACATGTTTTCTTATTGCTTATCAAATCAAACTGCAACTCAAATGATCAAACATTACAATTACCATTCTAATACATTTTCATTTCGCACACCAATTTGCACGATATTTTCATGATTTGAGTTGACATCCACAAACATTCCAAATTAATCGGAACTGAGTTGAGAGTTTTATAAAAATGTATAAATTAGGCCATTCCAGTGCAGACTTTCTTTACTTTCCTTCACCTATCTAATGCAGCCATAGCTGATAGCTAAGACACGATGCATGTCCAGTTAACTACATTGTGTAAGATACGGATCACAGACATTTGTTTCAACTTATTACATGTCAAGAACAACAGTTCATACCAGTAAAAGAAACTAATGTGAAAAAAGGATTGGAGAGAGTAAGACAGTACAACGGAGATATACAAATCACAGCACGGATAATGCACTGAAATAGAACTCATCATGAAACAGTACAAAGGAGCACCACAGAGAAGAAAATGTTCAACTTGGTGTCAATTGTATGACTTTGTTATTCAGCAAACAAGCCACTGACCGTACAGCAAGTGAAGGGTCTATTTGTGCAATTTCGTTTGATCATTGTAAATAGGGATAATTACAAAAACTACCCCTGAGGTTTGGGTCAATTACAAAAAAACCAGAGATGTTTGAAAATTACAACAAAAAAACCCTTGAGGTTTGATTCTATGTTAAATGTAAGGGAGTAATTGCAATTTTACAAATGTAAGAGGGGGTGCTTGAAATGTTTTTGCTTATGAAGGGGTTAAAGTGTAACACAGAATCAACCTCACATTTTTTTGTAATTTTTAAAAAACTTGTGGTTTTTTTTATGTATTTAACCCAAACCTCAGGGATAGTGTTTGTAATTATCCCTTGTAAATATGGTCGCATACAATTCTACAACAATAAGGAGATTGTGAATGAAATAAAGGTCCATTACCAGCATAAAAACACAAAAAGCTTCATAAATCCTTATTCTAGTTGGAACCATTTAATGATGAATAACTTTAGCAGTTTAGGTAGCAACAATGAAAGCACAAACACCGCAGATAATAGTCCCTTACGAATAAAAAAGAAAAGACTTTCATGAAAAACCGACATCTGCAGTTGAATAAGTAGATCAGAGAACATCGTCTTCAAGAAGTGATATACATAAGCTTACTAAACTGTACCATTCATTGATAACTTAGTTTTTGGCTCTAGTTAGAGGTTGAAAGACCATTCTCTTAGTACTAACAGGACCTAATTTTAAAAGAAAGTTTACTCACTGTATTTAAAGGGGTCATCAAGGATTGTCTACAACATTTGGCTGGAATCAGCATGCTGCTCAATGTGGTTCCTCTATTATTCTTCTTTCATATAAACTTCACTGATCAATATATAAAGGAATAATTACAAAAACTACCCCTAAAGTTTAGCCTAATTACAAAAAAGCTCCAGTTGTCTTTCAAAATTATAAATACCCCCTTGAGGTTTGTATTTAACTAACAAATACTTCCCTCTCGAGGCTGCATTTAAGATAAAAACAAATGTAATGGGGTATTTGTAATTTTAAAAGATAACTGGTTTTTTTTTTGGTAATTAGGCTAAACCTCAGGGGTAGTTTTTCTAATTAACCCATATATAAATGCATAAAGTGGTCTGAAGATCCAGTTGAATTACATTGTTTCCTTTCATTTTAGGTCTTGTGTTAGTAAAAACCAATTAACTATATCGTCTTAAGCATTATACGACTAAAGAAGAAACATATATCGATTTTCTTCCTAAACTATTTATACTACATTTATCACTAAATGCAAAGCATTGTTCTTTATTTTTTAAACCCATACCAATTTTCATTTTTCTACCAATAAACTCGAGGCGTACCGATCCGAAATCAAAATCTGGATCAATAACCGTACTAGGCTCGGTAAACAACATAAACAAGATCCCATTTTTGCAAACATGAGATCAATATATAAGGAAATCAAAAGAAAATTCACTTGAATACCATGTAGACTGTTTGGTGGCTTGTTAACAGGCAATGAGTACTCAACTCCATTCAGTGTAAACTTCCCATCTTTAATCCGATTTGCCACACGACCCACAATGCACCCAAAGTAAGGAGCAGCACCTTTCTGCACAAAGAAAACAAAAACCCAAATTAGGGAAATCAAATATATACATCAAATCCTCAAACAGAGAACAAAAATGGGTATCTGCATATGGGCTGGCAATGAGTGACACGACACGACTACAAACATGACTACACAGACAAAAAGCACGATAGAGCATGACATGGCATGGCACGACACGATATATGACACGAACATGAAATTGAAAATTAAGTTAAAATTAGAATTATTGTTATATTTAAGATCAAATACGATATATAACGAAAATACAATAGTGTGATACGAACACGATACGATGACACGATTTGCCACCCCTATCTTCATATTCCCATACTAATATGTCAAGATTGAATTTTCCCATTATACAAAAACACATAATCAAGACTATAATTAAATGGGTTTCAACAATATTTTGGTATAAAAATGTCACTGACCTGATATGGCTCAATTGTGTCAAATCCAAGAACAACATCAGCTAATTTCCCTAAACAAATTCAAACATAAAACATCAATAATCAAACATTTACACTTGGAATTTAAAAAAAAATAAAGAAAGGGAAAAGATTGGATTTTTATACGAATTAGATGATGGATTTACCATCTTTGTCTGGTACAAACAAGGAGGTGATGGTGCAACCAAAATTTGAGACTGTCACTTGCATGGTGCCATTGTTGAGTTCGAAGAGCTTGGCCTCCGCCATTGAATGCTTAAAATTTTTTTGATCCCTTTGTTTGTTTTCGGAGTTATGATCGATTGAGGGAAAAAGAGGTTACAGAAAGGTGACACGATTCAATCGGATCCGGCGTAGCAGTGACGTAGAGCACATGATGTATCAGATTTGTCTTTATCTATAGCTATAAGCTATAATTACTTTGGATTTTTTTCTTTATTTTTTATTCTATTGGTTGGGTATACTGTATGTCTAATATGGGGGAAATTGTTGAAATATTGTAAAAATTAAAACCAATTGTCAAAATAGTATAAAATTGAGGGTAGCCGTTTATTTATGTGTTGGTGTATACCTTAACTGCGCGAGACTATTTTTTTTAGTTTTTTTAATATATTGGCACACATATATTGTGCGCCAACAACATAGAGTGGGGTGGGTGGGTCACATCTTTTGTGCGTCACCCCCAAACATAAAGTTTTTTGGTGGGGGTGGGGGTGGGGGGATGGGGTTGAGGGAGTTATTTTTATAATTTTATATAATAATAAATTAATAATTATCTCATGTAATTAGTATGCATGGAAAATTCATACGTAACTTTTTCGTTTTTTATCTGTTTTTAACATGTAATATATCAAATTAATTATTTTTTTACGATCTTTAATTTGACATCCATATTGCATATTTTTGAAAGAAGATAAATACATAATAATAAATTAGTCTCGATTTGAGAAAAATATTATTGTGCAAAATTATTAGCTAGGTAATAGAAAGTTAATATTGAATTTATTTTTGGATAAATTATATTCATAAAAGATCATTTTTAGAGAAGAAAAAAACTCATGTCAAACGGTATAACAACAGGCGGATCCTAAACCCAAACTTGGTGGCATATTTCTAATATTTTGGGGTCGCTGATATTTTTGTAATATAGGTGATGTCATAATATCACTCGTGCCGATGGCCATGGGCGAAGCTACCATAGGACGAGTGTGGTCGGCGAACCACACTCGATCTCGGAGTGACCCTGTTAAATTTGAGTTGATCCACACTAAAAAAATCAACTTAAGGTCTAGTTCATATAAAAAAAATTGAGTTAAATTTTAAAAGTCAATAAACCTTGTTGTCATGGCTCAAAATAAAATATTAAGATTTATCTGGTTCAGTTAAGGTGTATTAGTGGATAAATGATTGTCTTGTTTGTTATGCACATACATGTATGTTCCAAACTTGATAATGAACAGTTTTTTAGAAGTATTTTTAAATGAATTTTTGTATATAAATCTATTCCATAATAATAATATTTGTTTGGTAGTTAATTTAGAATATATTTTTTGAAGTTACTTGTCCAAAAAGTTCATTATAGAGAAATCATAATTGGAGATTATGAAAACCCACAAAGAATTGTTGTAAGGTACATTAACATTCATATTTGTCTCCTTTTTCTATTTTTTTTTTTTTCAATTATTGGTCCAACATTCATCCTGCCAAAATGAAAGAATTTTCTGACCGCACTTGCTAGAAATCCTGGCTACGCCAATATTGGTGTCTATTTGTAATATTAAGTCGTGAGATACTATCAGTCTATCACTAGAGCTTGAAAAGTACTAGCAGTTCCTCAAAAAAATATTAGTAGCTCCTTGAACAATATTTTAGCAGTCTTCATGAAATATATTAGTTTTTCCCCAAAAAAATATTAGTAGTCCCCTTAAAATATTTTGATAATCCATTTATAAATATTAGATTTTTCCCTTGAATATATTTAGTAATTTTTCCTAAAATTATGGACTTGTGGCATCACCAATAAAGCGAAAAATAACGAGAGATAGACCATTGAAGAAGAGAAGGAAGGGGGGGACAAACGAAGGTTTCGGTCCGACGATGGGTGCGGCGGCAACGATGGCTAGCAGCATAGATGGAGGATTGAGGAAGATAATGGAGGCAGGATACACAGGAAGGACTAGGGAGGATGAGGATGAGATCAGACAAGATATGGAGTGCTTGCTTGTGAAAAAAATTTCACCCCTTTCATTTTTTGGACAAAATTTTGCATGAATATATGATTGCTTGTAAAACTTTTCAAAAAATATATATTATTTTTTGAAAAAGTTGAGAGTAGTGGTTAGAGTTGATGGGGTAAATTTCAAAGATACTGAAAGACACAAGGTTCGAACTGTGGTCAACACTCTTACAATAAAAATATATATTATTCGCTTTTCACATTTTTCAAATTATCAATCACATCTATTTATGATTTAATTAAAAATATCACATCAACTATCATAATTATACAATCATATCACAAATATATTATTTATTCTCTCTTATTTTTCAAATCACCAATCATATATGATCACTATCATACTTAAAAAACTATCACATCAACCATCATCATCACATTTTCATCTTATATACAATCACACTCTCAAAACTCATTCTCATAGCATATATATTTCTTTTTTCTTTTTCTAGATTTGGGTCAGGTACTCCATCTAATGGACTTAGATCAATTAGACCATAGACGTGATTTCGTTCACGATGGATTATTTAATTGTGAAAATATTAAAACTAATAAAATGTTGCGAGCAGTTTTTTTTCCCACCACAATACAACAGATATTACATTTCATTGGATTTAGAGATGGAAAAAATTCTTAAATTAATTATATATAATGATTAAATTTGAAAATTTGGTCCGCTAAAAATTGAAAATAATTTTATTATTTCTTCAGAAAAAAATTAATCTCGCCGCCATGTTTTCATTTAATAGTTCCTATCTCTAGGATTGCAATCGAACCGAACCGAGCCGATTTTTTGAGTGTTTGAGTTTGGCTCGTTTATTATTTAATCGAACTCGAGCCTGAATTTATCGAACATATTGATGGCTCACGAACTTTTTCGAGCTTAATCGAACCTAAACGAGCTTAGTAAATATTAATTATAAATTAAATTATTCTTCAATTTATTATAAAAATAAAATTATATATATCTAAAACGCATAATATATTTACTAAAACTTATAATTTCATTCAAATAAATAAGTTTATTGAAATATTTTTACATTTTCATAATTAAAAATATGAAAAATTAAAATCAAAGTCAAATTATTAGTTTAATTTATACGAGCTTAATATCGAGCCTATTCACGAGCTTACTAACGAGTCTGTTCACGAGCTAACGAACTGAATATCTCTAAGTTTGAGTTTGGTTCGTTTATTTTAACGAACTTCGTTAAACGAACTCAAACGAGTTTTTATCGAATCGAGCTCTGAATAGCTCATGAGCGGCTTGGTTCATTTGCAGCCCTATCCATCCCTAGTTATTTTAAAATCTTTAGCAAAATAAAGGCATAATAACAGTAATATTAATAAAAATTATAACCAGACAGCAGACATGGCTTCTATATATAATATTGGAATCTTAAATATAAAAAAAATAAAAAAATGCTGAACTTTCTATCTTGGACGAGACATGGCTTCTATATATAATATTGGAATCTTTAAATATAAAAAATTTGCTGAAGTTTCTATCTTGGGCTGCAAGAAAATTTTTATTCCAGAAAAATGCTAGTCCCATTTTTATATCGACGTAGTAGTTGACCAAAGAAATATTTTTTCTTGGGTCCCAAGGAACACGGCCATGCTACAATTTTCTTGATTCGATTGATATTCCATTAATATAATTTGATAATGATATTCCATTAATTCAAAAATAAGTAAAATCAAATAACAGAATTAAATAATATTTATATTTTCTCTTTCTAACTTGCAAATATGGGCAAAGGAGTAATGGTTTTTTAACGGGCTAGCTAGCTCACACATTTATAAAAATTAAAGACTCGTCAAAATAACAAATGGCTAGCAAAGGCTTGCTAAAATCTTCAATCCTCTAGATTAACTTTTTTCTAATTTTATTTATGCAAAAAATGAAAAAGAAAAAACTAACTTTGACTACCCAATAAGTAAGTACAACTTTACGATGGTGTGATTGACTTTTTGCCTCTATAAAAAGGAAAGAGAACGCACAAACAAAACCAACACACAAAGAAGAAAGCAAACATAGTTCTATAATTCAATTTCATTTGCTGCTTTCTTCTTCTTATTAAGCACAAAACTTTTATCACTTTTTGTTTTCTGATTTAATTAGGTGGAAAAGAAAAAAGAAAAAGAAAAGATGGTGTCCCTAAGATTACAAAAGAGGCTAGCTGGTAACATTCTCAATTGTGGGAAAGCAAAGGTGTGGCTGGACCCTAATGAGACCATTCATATTTCCATGGCCAATTCTAGTATGTTTCATATTTTCTATTCTTTTTTTCTTTCGTTTAATCTCTTTTTCTCTTTTTATGCTTTCAGAGCTCTTAAAAAGAGTAGCATTAGAAGCGATTTATTGCAATAGAATTAAAAGTTGGCGAGAATGGTAGTGTTTGCAAATAGAATCAGAAATTGAGAATAATTAGTGGCAGAATTATAAAATGATTGTTTGTTAGTAAAAATCAAACCAGAAGCACAATCAGAAATTTTAGAAACTCATCTTCCTATATTTAGATTCCGATTAATTGTAACAGAATCTGAAGTAGAAGTTGGTATCACTACAAGAAAAATTCAGTTTACCTACATAAAAATATGTAAATAAATATTAAGATAATTGTAAAGTGTAGGTAAAATTGTTGTAGGTAAATATTTACCTACAGAATTTAAAACGGTTGGTAAATAACTATAGTATTTCTGTCGATAAACTTAAAAATTGTTGGTGATCTATTGGTAATTTGTTGGTATAATTTGGGATTTTTTCATTATGTCAATAATCTGTAGCTAACTGTAAAATTTAATGATAAAATTATTTCTATCGGCAATTCTGTTGGTAACCGAAATTTTCTTGTATTGTATATATTTGCTAACATTAAAAAGTAAAATTTTAAGCTAAAAGCTAAATATTTAAACACTTCTTTTAGCAATTGCAAACACTCCCATTATTGATTCTCTTAATGTAATTTTGGGGCTTTTAGCTAAAAAAACCCTTGAGGTTCATGCTTTTAGCTAGACTAGAATTTAGGGGCCGGCAATTTTTGTATTGTAATTTGTATCCAAATGTATGTTTATCGTTTCCATTGAAATTTAAAGGGTTGAATGTGAGGAAGCTCATACAAGATGGTTTCATCCTCAAGAAACCCCATAAACTCCACTCAAGATCGCGCGCTAGAGAAGCCATGGAAGCAAGGAGAAAGGGGAGACACTCGGGATACGGTAAGCGAAAGGGGACGAAAGAAGCTAGGCTTCCGTCGAAGCTTCTGTGGATGCGTCGGGTTAGGGTTTTGCGTCGCCTATTGCACGCCTATCGAGGCTCCGACAAAATCGACAGCCATATGTACCATGAGATGTACATGAAGGTTAAGGGAAATGTGTTCAAGAATAAGCGTGTGTTGATGGAGTATGTTCACAAGTTGAAGAGTGAGAGGAAAGGGTCAAAAGCGTTGCAAGATCAATTCATGGTCATCAAGGAGAAGAAACTTATAGCGAACTATCATTGATTAATTATAAATATGTTTTTAGATTATTGGAATTTTATTTTATAAATTTGTTGCGTGTATGTTTTGAATAAAGAGGCAAACGAAGCTTAGGACAGATGGATTTAACGAGATCTATCTGAAACAGTTTGGATCCTCTATTGTAATGTTTTATTGCATTTTGTATTTCATATAATTCATGTATTATGTTGTGTATAAAATATGTATTTTCTTATATGTATATTTATAATAAACTATATAGTAGTTGTATACATGCATTATACATACAGGCAGTGGCGGATGCAGGATTCGGGACTTGGGAGGCGAAAATATTTTGAAGACCTATATATATGAATTTTTTTCAAAATTTTGGGGGGGCAAATGTAATTTTTCATAAGTATAGGTATATTTTTAAAATAAACACAAGTAGAAAAATCAATTTTTGAAAATTTTTGGGGGGGCAGTGGCCCCACTTGCCTCCCCTTAGTTCCGCCTCTGCATACAGGGACGGAGGCACCTTGTGGTCAAGGAGGTTACTAGTCCCCCTGAAATTTTGAAAAAAAAAATCTAGAGGTATTTTGGTAATTTCATTTTATAATCTTAAATAAACTTTTATTTTCTTGAGAAAAAAAAGGCTATTATCAAACACATTAAGCACATAAATACAGTCTTTAATTCTTTCATTCTATTATCCTTCCAATTTGTGAATCTTGAAAAAGTTTTGAGTCTTTCATTTTGTTTTTTCTCTTTAATTCCAAGGAGACTAATTAAAAAATATCTCAAAAACTAAGTTGCATGAGGACTAATCTCTCACACAATTAGACTCAACTCTCAACCCTCAAGTTGAATTTTTACTCTAGTAATGAATTAGGTTTACCGCTAAAGGTCACTACCAACTATTTATTAAATTTGAAATTATTAATTATTGCCGAAAATATTATTAATTATTGTTGGGTCATATATAATTATGATTAAATAGTTCAGCCCAATCAATCAGTTATAGCCCTTGAGGCTCACTTTATCATATTAATAACATGAAACTCATCTCTATGTGTATAAAAAATCCCTCATTATTAATTTGTAAGTATCCTAAATTAATCCGACTTAACTATATTTACTTAATCCAAATTATTATCATATTGTTGTTGACTTAAGTATCGGAGGGACCTCCATGAAACAACTTTAGTGCCCTACTAACTTTGTATGTATATTGTAGGCTAGTTTGTACTCGAAGACTACCAGTTTGCACTCGAAGACTACCTTAACTTTGGAGCTAGGAGGCATGAACACTCCTGTGAAGATGTCGTCTCGTACTGGATATGATACTCCATCTGATATGTATCTATATATACCCCTAAAGTGTCCAATTGAAAAAAAAAACACCCACTTTTTTTTAAAAAAAAAATTACATCATATGATTCTTTTTTTTTTTTTTTGATAATTCAGATATCCAGGTTTTTACACCTGACTAATCCTAGACCTGCTAGTATCAGAGGCCCCTTGACCTACATCATATGATTCTTATAGATCCACATGCTTGGAAAATATGAAATTTAACGAAAACAAACAGAGTGTGTAGTTGAGTGTTGGGTAGTACAAATGTTTATGATTTAAAAATAAAGTAATTGATTTTCTATTACTGATTTTTTCAACATGTTTTATGTATGTCTATGCGAGTTATCACATTTGAGATTTGAGTACTTATGAAATTTTTAATTTTGTTTCTGGTTGAAATATTTTCTTAACTATACTTGGTACTGTTTGATAAATGGTTTTATCATGATTTTGATGATTTTGATTTTACACCAAAACAATGGTTTTAAAGGTTGTCCAAATACTCCTAAATGATTTAAAATGGTTTTAATATTTTCCAGAGTATTTCTTCAAGTTTTATTTTCGACAAAATTGGACAACACTTTAATGATTTTTTGTTAATGTATTTTTACACCAAAAACAATGTTTCTAAATGTTGTCCTAATACTCCCGATCGGTCTAAAATGTTTTCACTATTTTTCGGAGTATTTCTTGAAGTTTATTTTCGATATAAAATTGGACAACACTTTTGTTTTGAGGTCAACCTATCCGCGTATAGGGCAACCCGTACTGAAAGTTGAGGAAAACAAAAACTTCATATTTGCGAGAAAATGGTCAGGCAACCGTCGCCCTATAAGGCAAATCGCCGCAGGTGCCGTCGGCCGACTATAGGGCGACCGATGCACTGGAGCAAAATTGAAACGAACGTTTTCTTTCTTCAAACCCATGAGGGGGGACCGGTCGAGGTAGACGTCGACCGTCATCTACGCCTGCCCTAAATGTGTATTCTCTTTTTCAAACGTCTATTTGTGTGCGGCCAGGTATGCCTTAAGCTTGAGCAATGAAAAAATATAACCGTTGTCGCAAGACATCTTTTCCTTAATTTGTGGGATTGATTTCTAACAGCTCTTTTCTTCAATTGTCTTGCAATTTTTTACAGAATTCATGTCCCCAAGAGGAGCATATCATGTACAAGACATCTTTTATAAATAGAGGAAGAATTGAAGCAACACAATAAGAGAGAAAACTACAACACAACAAGATACACTCAAGAATACACTTGTTCTTACATTGTCTTATTTCTTGTTGTAATTTGCCTAGCTATTCACTTTCACATTCTTGAGGTCTAGGCTATTCTTGATTACATTTGCACTCAATTGTATAATTCATTATCGAGTTGTAATCTTGAATTTTTGGGTAATCATTCAACACAAGATATCCTTGTGAGTGTTCTTGTGGTAAGAACACACTTGGGTGATCTAGGTGTTAGGTGTGAGAAGATTGTGGTAATCTTTTTGTTGAGGTGTTGAAGAATTTGGTATTCTTCAAGGTTGAAGATTGTGGTAATCTTCACAAGGTGCCGTTGGAGATTGTGGTAATCTTCAAGTGAGATTGTGGTAATCTCAAAGGTGGTGTTGAAGAAGAGTGTGGTGCTCTTCAAGGTGTTGTTGTAAGTTGGTGTTGTATTAATTTGTGGTAAATTAATAAAATCTTTTTTTTTTTGAAATCCATCCGGATATCTTGGGGTGGTAAAGGATTAGGCCCTAGGTGTGTTGAACCTCTATAAATCGACGTGTGTTGTTTACATTCCGCACCTTTATTATTGTGTTTGAGCATTTGGTTCGAAAAAGAGGGCGAAATCGAAAAGATGGAGATAATCTATTCACCCCCCCTCTAGATTATCGTAGCCGCTTGGACTTACAAGTGGTATCAGAGCCAAACTCTTTGGCAAGCTCGTTTCACATCGCGAGTGAAGAGAAACGATCGTCGGCTACGAACGAAGCTCATCTATCTGGCACCTCCACCACCAAGCCACCTCGGTTTGATTCCAAAAATTTTATATTTTGGAAAGAAAGAATGGAATGTTATTTACAAGGTTGCGGGTTTGATATTTGGAATACCGTCATAAATTGAGAATCCATTCCAATGATAGACACACCACACACCTCCAAAGGTCTCAAAGAGCTAAATGATGAAGAGAAGAAAATTATCTCCTTAAACGGTAAGGCTCTAAATATTTTGTATTGTTCATTTACTAATTTGGAATATGAACATATTGTAGGAATTCGATCGGCACATAAAGTATGGCAAAAATTAGAACCCATCTATGGAGTATTTGAAAATGAAAGGAGCAACTCAAAAGCATCTACTTCACAAATGGATACAACATCAAATCCAACAACATGGGATGAGCCTTCTACAACCTCCCATGATGAAGAAGTTGAACAATGCCTCATAGGCATCGAAGAAGAAAACGAGGTAAGTTCTAAACCCTCTACTTCCTATGATAATGATTATAGTGATTTGCAAAATGATTTTGATGAACTACAAGATGAATTCCAAAACTTACTTGTTAAATACAAATATTTGAAAAAGGAATTCATTGTTTTAAAGAATGATAAGGATAGTTTATTTACTTCCTATGAATCACTATCATGTGCTCACACCACCACACTTGACAAGGTTAGAAACCTTGAGAAAGAAAATAGTACTCTTGTTGAGGATATAAATTGCTTGAAAAATGATTTATCAAAATCCAACTTGAGTACCAATAAAATGTCCAATATTGTTGATATTCATAATTGTGATAAAGGACTTAATCATAAGCCTTATGTTGTTAATCATATGAAAAAAGATCAAGTCACTATGCATATTGGTCATTTTGCTCCTAGAATTATTACTTGTTTTTATTGCGGTAAAAAATGTCATACGGCTAATTCTTGTCGAGCTAAAAATAGCTCTAATTATTGTTGGAGACCTAAAAGTCTCAAGACTAATCCTAAAGGACCCAAACACATGAGGGTACCACAAAACAATGTCATATTAGGTACTCGGCGTATTAATGATCGAAGTAAATTTATACCGCCAAGAAGGCATCAAATGACCGATTCATTTGATCAAAGAAGGAGAAATTATTTTCAAAGTCAATTTCCAAGAAGAGGATATAATCAAAAATGGGAAGAACAAAATCCTTGGAAATGGAGTAATCAAAGAAGCCATCATCAACAAAGGGAAAGACACAACCCATGGAAATGGCGAAATTGGTAACCCGTATCTCCCTATTTAAATATGCATTTTATTTTGTTATTATGCATGCTTTTAATTGTGTCTAAATTGCAAAATGAGTTTTCAAGTTTTTATTTTTTAATTAAGGTCTTCAATATATATTTGTGCTTTTAAAATATTGTTGAAAAATAAGACCTTATATGAAGTTTTTAAAACTCTTGTGCATTTTTGTAGACTAAAGTGTGTTATCATCTCTTATGGATTTTTATGACATGAGCTTACTTGTGATATCTCTTAGCCTACACTTTTATCATTATGATTTGTTTTAGATTTGTTTTAAGAATTGTGTAGGATTTACATATTTTCATAAATGGCCATTTACGTCATTATTTGTCAAGAAAGGCATTAATTATCGAGGTACGTTTACTTGTGTTATTCTTACTCTTATAGACTCGATATATGTATTGTCATGTGCCTATGTGCTTGTTTTTCATATTATTTCATACAAGTGCCATTAAGAGGATTTTAAGATTTTTTTTAAAGGCACTATTCGATATTTGATTGCACATATTTGCTTTGTCAACTCTTGTTCAAATACTTCTTTTAAATGAGGTCTCAACTGTATGTTATCGGATTTTCAAATTTCAAAAGAGACCTTTTATAGCTTTCTTAAGATTATTTGAACTTGCATGATTTATTAGACCCTTGATGATATTCTAAATGCATAGTATGTGTTTCTTGCTTCATGGTCTATACATATAGTGTCTATTTCTACTATGCTCTTATGCAAGATATTTTGTGATTGATGATTGAGGCATGTTTTTACACTTGAGCTATTTTTCTCTTGCTTTTATAAGCGATGCCGTTAATGAGTTTGTTAAGTTGTGTAGATGAGAAATGAAGTACTCCAAATATTGGTTACCTCAAAATATTTGGATGTATATTGTGAACACCTTAGACAAATCGGATGCCCTATGATGATAGTAATGAAGAAGACAAAAAGGGTATTCCGAAACAAACTCGATGACCAAGGCAACATTGGTCGAACTAAGGCGAGGTTAGTAGCTCGAAGGTATTTTCTAGAAGAAGGTAATTGATTTTGATGTAACATTTGCACTCATAGTTTGATTTTTTGGGATAACAAGTCCGGTGAAAATTATTCAAAACATAGTTCGTCATCATCGAACTAAACATATTAAGATTCGAAAAACTTTCTAAGGGATTGCGTTTTTAACAAAAAAAACTTAAGATGTGTCTAAATCCCGTCTCAAAGTTAACTCGCGGACATTTGTTCATTTACCGCTGAGTATTTTACCTCATTTCGAGTTTGATTATGACATAATGTATATTGAATGAGGTCTACGTTTGCATTTTGCACGTCTTTAAAACTTAGGGGCAAAAATCGGATTTTTGGATCAAACTTCGGTATTTGCAAAATGTAGAAAAAAAAGTGGGCTTCAGGGCAAGGTCGACGGTCGCCCACTGCCGACCGGTCGCCCTAGCCCTTGACCGGTCGCCCAATGTGATTTCTTGGCTTAAATCATCTCTCGTTTTTTACTTAGCCATTTTGGCCCTTTCAACTCTATTTTCGTCCCTTTGCAAATTTCACACACAATTCACTTCAAATGAGTTTTGATGCATGAATTATATATTTTGGGGACTACCTAGCTCGGTTATCATCATTGATGCTCATATTTACCGATTAAATGGTAAGAGTTCTACTTCCTTAATCTCAATTGGGTTGAACCCTTGAGAACTTGGCCTATATGTACTATCTTGATTAAATTAGTATATGTTTGTGATGAGCTTATTGATTGTTGATGAATGATATTTATTAAATTGCATTTGGTGATGAAAAACTTGGCTTGATTTCATTTACAAGGGCTATATATATTCTTTTCAATTTTTGACGTCCGCCAAGTGTTCGATAAAATGTTTCAATGAAAAATTCATCACCTACATGATTCTCTCGATTTCAAAAGTCTTATACATTTATAGAGATCATGTATTGCTTATCAAATAAGTTTTCATAAACCTCTACAAGTCGTATGATTCGACTTTTCCCTCCTATTTGGTTTATAAGCTTCAATGTTCAAATAGCTCGATACATCGGTTTAGTTGCGCACTTTGATATGAATATATGATGTATTTATCTTGCTAACATTCTTTTTGATGATTCCAAAGGGGGAGAAACATGTTATAAGCTCTTTAGCTCAAAGAAGCTAAGATAAGCGTCACGAAAAGAAGCTATAAGTTGTGGCTATGTAAAGCCATAAGTTGTGGATCATATTATGTCCACTTGACTTATTATGGTTATGTATGATTCTTGGTCCATTGGTTGTAGTATGAACGTATTTATGTTTCTAATGATGTCTCTTTGACAGGGGGAGCTTTTAAGTTATTGATACTTAAGCTCAATATTGAAAAGCTAAGATTTTAGCTTATGTTTAAGTTGATTCTATATAACTCTTGTTGTGCATATTGATAGGGGGAGCATTTGTAATATATGTTTGAATATCTCTACTCCCATCCTTGTGTTTATTGCACGGAATGTTGTCGCTCACAACGGATAGTTCTCTTTAACCGGTAAAATTGTTTTGTTTTCAAAATCGACCTCATTAAAATTGTTTTGGTTTGTAATCATCAAAAAAGGGGAGATTGTTTGATAAATGGTTTTATCATGATTTTGATGATTTTGATTTTACACCCAAACAATGGTTTTAAAGGTTGTCCAAATACTCCTAAATGATTTAAAATGGTTTTAATATTTTCCGGAGTATTTCTTCAAGTTTTATTTTCGACAAAATTGGACAACACTTTTAATTATTTTTTGTTAATGTATTTTTACACCAAAAACAATGTTTCTAAATGTTGTCCTAATACTCCCGATCGGTCTAAAATATTTTCACTATTTTTCGGAGTATTTCTTGAAGTTTATTTTCGATATAAAATTCGACAACACTTTTGTTTTGAGGTCAACCGTGTCGCCGTATAGGGCAACCCGTGCACTGAAAGTTGAGGAAAACAAAAACTTCATGTTTGCAGAAAAATGGTCGAGGGCAACCGGTCGCCCTATAGGGCAATCGGCACGTGCCATCGGCCGATCGACTATAGGCGGCCGTGCACTGGAGCAAAAATTGAAACGAACGTTTTCTTTCTTCCAAACCCATGAGGGGGACCGGTTGAGGCATAGGTCGACCGGTCGAGGTAGACGTCGACCGGTCGCCTGTGTAAATGTGTATTCTCTTTTTCAAACGTCTATTTGTGTGCGACCGTGCATGCTTAAGCTTGACAAAAATGAAAATGTAACCGTTGTCAGGCAAGGACATCTTTTCCTTAATTTGTGGGATTGATTTCTAACAGCTCTTTTCTTCAATTGTCTTGCAATTTTTTACAGAATTCATGTCCCCAAGAGGAGCCTATCATGTACAAGACATCTTCTATAAATAGAGGAAGAATTGAAGCAACACAATAAGAGAGAAAACTACAACACAATAAGATACACTCAAGAATACACTTGTTCTTACATTGTCTTATTTCTTGTTGTAATTTGCCTAGCTATTCACTTTCACATTCTTGAGGTCTAGGCTATTCTTGATTACACTTGCACTCAATTGTATAATTCATTATCGAGTTGTAATCTTGAATTTTTGGGTAATCATTCAACACAAGATATCCTTGTGAGTGTTCTTGTGGTAAGAACACACTTGGGTGATCTAGGTGTTAGGTGTGAGAAGATTGTGGTAATCTTTTTGTTGAGGTGTTGAAGAATTTGGTATTCTTCAAGGTTGAAGATTGTGGTAATCTTCACAAGGTGCCGTTGGAGATTGTGATAATCTTCAAGTGAGATTGTGGTAATCTCAAAGGTGGTGTTGAAGAAGAGTGTGGTGCTCTTCAAGGTGTTGTTGTAAGTTGGTGTTGTATTAATTTGTGGTAAATTAATAAAATCTTTTTTTCTTTTTGAAATCTATCCCGGATATACTGGGGTGGTAGAGGATTAGGCCCTAGGTGGGTTGAACCTCTATAAATCGACGTGTATTGTTTACATTCTGCACCTTTATTATTGTGTTTGAGCATTTGGTTCGAAAAAGAGGGCGAAATCGAAAAGATGGAGATAATCTATTCACCCCCTCTAGATTATCGTAGCCGCTTGGACTTACAGGTACGTCTACATTTCCAATAATATAAAAATATATAATTTTATATTTATTTCGTACCTGTATCTTTAAAATCGCAAAACATGGCGTATCCCTATATTGTATCGTATCGTATCGTATCTCGTACCCGTATTATTGTTTCATGTTGGAAGGGTGGTTTACTGTTTTCGAGAAATGGCTAAAGTGTTTTGGCTAAGTCGAGACATGTATTCTATACAGTCTTCGCAAGACGAAGACGCCCCGTATTCGAAGTTTTTACAGTTCCGACGCTCGTCTCTAAGATACAACGACTTTTATCTGTTTCGACTAGCAGCACTTGCAAAAGTCAAAACTACAACGAACGTAAAGTGTTTGAGGCTTTCAAACTTTGAATGGGAAGGATATCAATATGCAGATGCAATGACTCGATTATTAGGTTGATTATTTTCGTATCTTATTTCATCTGCAGGGGTTCGTATATATAGGCATTAAGGTGCCCGATGGAAAGGGCATGTCTTTTGGCTTGAAAAGACATTTCTACAGCCAAAAAATGCATCTGATTGCTCGACCAGGTGCATCAGTTTGAACGTGCGCGTCTGCGCACACCTGCGCGCGTGTCTATTTATGTTCACTGTCTGCGGTGCGCGGCGCGGGCACGCACACGCAGTCTCGCAGCACGCCTGCGCACCTCAAGTTGGAGAAAATTAATTATTTAATTAAAAATGATTAATTAATTTTAAAGGGTTTTAAATAAATTTGGTCCAAAAAATATAAGGGCGCCCAAGCCTATGCCCAGGCCGAGCCAACAGCGGCGCGCGCGCGTGTATTTTGAACCAAATCCACAATCATGTAGGTCATCACTCCTTTAAAAACTTTGATGCCCCCAAGGGCCCAAACTCAATTGTCCAGCTTGGGATTTATTAATTGAGCAAATTGGTTATCTACTCTATGTGGGATGGAGTATTTCTCATTCCCCATATTTTTCATTTTCAATACAATTTTCTAATTTTAAGTGGCTAACTTTTAGCATTAATTCTTATTCACCCGGAATTGGTTTTGAGAAATTTCAAATGTTATTCTCATCTACTCACTTAGTAGAATTTTACAAATAATTTAATTTCATTTTTTATTAATGGAAACCACTTAAATATTTGGTCAAAATCGGGTCAACACCTATTTTTCCAAACCAAATTCCAACATCTCTTGGCTTTGGAGCTATCTTGACTTGATTGGGGTTGGATTGCGAACTCTCGAACTGTTTACATTGAATGGCTCAAACTGTTTATATTGAATCGGAGTGATCTGCATTTTGTAGCAACAATAGTTTTTACTGCAAATACCAAATTTAATTTTAAATTATTTATGAAAAAATAAAGAAATCAAATAAACAAGTGGTATGAATATGATTGTACAGTGTGCAAAACAGCAAATCTGAACAGAGTAAAAATCATTTTGCAGCACTATGAGGAAACAGTCAAAAGGTTTCCTTTACATGTTTATCATTATTGCACCAAAATCATCTTGGATTGCTCACTGCCCAATCTAATAAGTAATAACCATATATATATATATATATATATATATATATATATATATATATATATATATATATCTTTAACCTTTAAAAAGTAAAGGCCTTGTTTGTTTTAAGGGCCTGTTTGTTTATGTTTCCATGGTCCATTTCAGGTTTAAGGTTGGAAATAAATTTTGAGAATTTATTGGTTTTCGTGTGGAAATTGGGATTGTATTTGGATGAATGAATTGAAATGTGTTTTATGTAGGGTTGGAAATGAGATTGTGTTTGGTTTGACGCTTTGAAATATTATTTTATGTATATAATAATTGAAAAGTTGGTAGTGGTGGGGTCCACTTCAATATTTTAATTTGAATATATAATATTATATTTGTAAGATTAAGTTGGTGGGTCCCATTAGATAGTTATAATTTAAAAATAGTAATATTTTAAGTAGATAAAGTTGATAATGGTGGGTCCCACATATATAATTGGGTTAAAATATGAGAATAGTGATTGATAAATAATGATGAGTGATTTAGGGTAGTGTATAAGTTTGAGAATAGAAATTATAGGTTTGAGATGTTGTTTTATGTGAAAAATAGAAAATGAAAATGGTGATTTCCATTGGAAATTTTATGAACAAACATGATTCCACTTTTATGTATAGTTGGAAACTGGAAAGAGGCCATTGGAAACATAAACAAACAAGGCTATGTTTCCAAGGCCCCATTTCCAATTTCCAATTATTCATAGAAATGAAATCATGTTTGTTTCTAAAATTTACAATAGAAATCATCATTTTCACTTTTCACTTTCCATATAAAACATCATCTCAAACCTATAATTTCAATTATGAACCCTATACACTACCCTACATCACTTATCAATTACTATTCATATTTTTTAATCCAATTATATATGTGGGACCCCCCATTACCAACTTTATCTACTTAAAATACTACTATATATATCTAATGAGACCCACTAGCCTACAATCTTACAAATATAATATTATATATTCAATTAAAATATTCAACCACTATCAACTTTTCAAATTATTGTATACATAAAATACTATTTCAAAACTACTTATCAAACATAATCTAATTTCCAAACCTACATAAAACTCATTCTCATTCACTCATCCAAACATAATTCCAGTTTTCACACGAAAACCAATAAATTCTGAAAATTCATTTTCTAACACTAGAAACTAGAAATAGTCCATGAAAATATAATCATACAAGGCCAAAAACTTTACCAAAGACTTCTAACAATAAATCTCATTTTCCAAACTTCTCATCTAATACACACACACACACATTCCCACAAATTTTCTCACCAAATAAAACACAGCTCACAGAAACCCACACACACACCCCGTGAGAGAAGACCCATTTCACACTTTTACACGCATCTTCCCCCAAAGCCCATTTCTCACAGCTACACACAGACACACACTTCTAATCTAAACCCAATTTCACACACACACACACACACACACACACCCACCCATTACACACTTTTACACATCTTCCCCCAAAAGCCCATTTCGCACAGTTCCACACACACACACACGTCTAATCTAAACCCAATTTCAGGCACACACACACACACACACACTCTCATTTCACACTTTTACACATGTTCCCCCACACTTCTATCTAAACCCAATTTACCCCTAAAAAAAAAAAAATCTAAACCCAATTTCACACACACACACACACTTTCTCCCCCAAAAAAACGCCTCACAGAACACACATACACAAACAGTGAGAGAAGACCCATTTCACACTTTTACTGTTTTACACACATCTTCCCCCAAAACCCATTTCACATTCGCACCCACACCCACACTTCCAATCTAAACCCAATTTCACACACATACACTCTTTCTCCCAAGTCTAGAAAACACACACACATTGAGAGAAGACCTATTTCACACATTTAGTCATTTACACACATCTTCCCCCAAACCCCATTTCACACCATTTCACACAATTACACACACACACACAAAAAGTGATGTTAAATCCAGCAAATGATGTGGTGCCACCACCCTCCTCCCCCACTATTTCGTCCCTCTCCTCTTCTGATCTCGACACCGAGGTACAAATCTTCACTAATATTCACACCCATAAATTTTAATTTTTCTTTCTTTGATGAAATGTACAAACACACAATGCACACACACATATTCACACACACACACACACTATTATATTGTTAATAAAGTGTTAATTTGTTTTTGTGTGTGTGAAAAATCACAGTCAACAGGCTCATTCTTCCACGACAGAAGCACCACACTAGGCACCCTAATGGGCGTAACCCTCCAGGCGATCACCTTCAGGGCCTCCTCCCAGCACCACCAGCAGGAAAACCCCGCCTCCGCCGTGAACGGCGGCCGGAGAAACAAGAAACCCAAGAAGAGCAGGGCGGCGGCGGCGCGGCAGAGGCGGCGGTGGTGGAGGCTGTGCAGGGACGAGTGCGATTCCAGGCGGGCATCTCTTGGTGAGTATTTGGAGGTGGAGAGGAGGTTTGGAGAAGGCGGCGGCGGTGGTGGTGGTGGCGGGCCGGCAGCGGAGCTTGAAGAAGGGCTTGTTCAGGAGCTGCCAAGAAATGGGCGGGCTTTGTTTGAGGACGGGAGAGTTTTACCTCCGGTGGAGGTGGTGGAAGACTCATCGCCGGCGGCGACGGCGGGACTATGTAGATTCTCGGCGGTGGAGCGGTGGTGTAGTTTGGTGTAGTGTTTTTTTTAGTAGTGTTGTGCAGAGTAGTACAGTGTGCCAGGAACCTTTTTTCTTTTACCTTTTTCGGTCTTTTGCTTTTTCATTTTTTTTCTTTATTCTTATTTAATTTGTCTCTTGAATTTGCCAAGGTGTGATCACGGTGCGGTTTTACGGTTTTTTCAATAATTTTCAAACCGAATTGCTATATGCGGTTTTAGGCGGTGACGGGTGGTGGCGGTCGATTTTGCTAAATAAAATCATAAGTGCAGTTTTAGGCGGTGGCGGGCCGTTTAGCGGTTCAAATCATAAGTGTTTTAGTTCTATATATGTTTTCTCTTTTCTCTTGGACAGTAGCTTAGAAGATATAGTCATTTTTAAATATCAAATCCAAACATTAAATAAATAATATTAATTGTAAGAAAATAAAAATATTTTAAATAAATGAAACTTTCTGGTGCATCACTAGAATCCTCCAATGGTAGACAATTACAAAATGAATTCACTACCTGTATTTAATTGGACACACTATGAAAGATCAACTTTAAAGTTTCAGTAAATGAAATATACACACTTTTTGGAAGAAAATCTTCCAATACAGTGCATTAGTTTTTTAGGAAAACAAAGATGAACTCAAACAACAATACAATATACTCAATACAATATTTTTTTTGAAGAAAAATGTTACAACTGTACTAATGCTATAAGAAAATAGAAAAACAGAGGGCGCACATTTTTGACATTTTTGAGTTGAAGAGTAGAATTAGAATATTATGGTTGTATTATTGTGATATTCTAAGTACATAATTGTCTTTACAACTCAATTCATGTGCGGTCGGTTTTGGCGGGCAGTTTGGCTTCCAAATCGAAAATTGCACCGCTAAGGCGGTGCGGTTTCTGCTTAAAATTCCTAATCGCAATTTTTCTAGTAAATTAATATTAACGGTTCGGTGCGGGGCGGGGCGAACTGTGCAGGCGGTTATTTTAAATTTATGATCACCCCTAATTTGCCCCATGGTCTCATAATACCAATGTGAATTTTTGAGTGAAAATTAAAAATGTAAAAGAAAAGGTATTAGTTAAGAACTGCCTCAATTTAGAGATCATTTATTTCATTTCATTTAGTGTTTCATCGTATACGTATGTCTCATATGAATGGTGTAAATGCACTTATACATATATGATGTCATTATATGCACATGACATGTATTGGTGTACCATTAAGTAGAAGATGAAATATTATATAGAATAGAGGATCTCAATCGTTTAATTTCAAACTCATAGTGTATTTATTCTATTTATTTATTCAATTTTATTGAATGAATAAAATGTGTATAGTTATGATATCATTTCATATACCTAACATTAGGGCGGGATAAACCCTCCATCAAAGATTCAAAGTAGAACAAGGCAACTCTTAAGTTCAATTTTTACTTGCATGACAAATTAGAATGTAGAGGTATCAAATGGATCGGACTGGGCAGATGTTGGTCTATTGGACCAAAAAGAAAAATCGGATCAGGCCAAATTCAATCAGACTGGGTTGGTTTTTACATCACTACTAGAATGTGACCGAATTAAATGGTCCATGTTTAGTTACTGAAATTTGTCAGGAGCTTTTATTTTTGTCCTAGGACGCCCTCTAGGGTTCCTTAGCGCCGCCTCCCCTCACATGTCTGGTCTCTCATAGTTCTACATTGACAGATCCTGTTTAATTCTTCCCGTCTTTTTCGCTGTTTCATTCTTCCTCCCCCCGTTCTTTTCGCCGCTTTATTCCCCTGTTTGTGTAAGTCAAGCGGCTACGATAATCTGAGGGGGTGAATAGATTATCTCCATCTTTTCGATTTACCTCTTTTTTCGAATCAAATGCTCAAGACAATAATAATAAAGGTGCGGAATGTAAACAACACACGTTGATTTAAAGAGGTTCAACCCACCTAGGGCCTAATCCTCTACCACCCCAAAGATATCCGGATGGATTTCGAAAAAAAAGAATTTTATTAATTACCAAAATTAATACAAATTCAACTTACAACACCTTGAAGAGCACCACACTCTTCTTCAACACCACCTTTGGAGATTACCACAATCTCCCTTTGAAGATTACCACAATCTTCCTTCAACGGCACCTTGTGAAGATTACCACAATCTTCAACCTTGAAGAATACCAAATTCTTCAATACCTCAACAAGAAGATTACCACAATCTTCTCACACCTAACACCTAGATCACCCAAGTGTGTTCTTACCACAAGAACACTCACAAGGATATCTTGTGTTTGAATGACGACCACAAATTCAAGATTACAACTCGATAATGAATAATACAATTGAGTGCAAGTGTAATCAAGAATAGCCTAGACCTCAAGGATGTGAAAGTGATAAGCTAGGCAATTTTACAACAAGAATAATAACAAAGAAAGACCAAGTGTTTGCTTGAAGTGTATCTTGTTGTGTTGTATCTCTATTGTTGTATTGGTTGCTCCAAAACTTCCTCTATTTATAGGAGATGATTGATCAAGCATAGGCTCCTCTTGGGGATTGAAAATCTACGAAAAATACAATTAAAATCAAGAATATAGCTGTTAGAAATCAATCCCACAATTTAAGGAAATGTGTCTGCATCAAACGGTCATATTTTTGCTTTGTCAATACACGGGACGGCGTCGCATGACGAAATAGACGTTGGAAAAATACACAAAAAAATAACACGGCGACGGCCGACGCGTCTACCTCGACCGTGGCCGACCATCACCCCAACCGCCCCCTCATGGATTTTGCAAAGATTAAAAGTTCTGCTTTCAAACTAACTTGCAGTGGCCGTCGGCCATTGGCGGCCAGTCGACCGACCGATCGGTCGACGCCCGATGCGGCACGTGGCCGACTGCTTGTTTTTCCTTCCGTCTCATTTTTTTTCTAAAAACATCTTCAGGTCACGGGTTGCCCTATAGATGCGGCCCTGGTCGACCACGAGACAGAAATGTTGTCCAATTTTTGTCGAAAATAAAACCCAAGAAATACTCCGAAAATATAGTAGAAACATTTTAAACCAATCGAGAGTATTTAGACAACATTTAGGAACCTTGTTTAGGAGAGAAAAACTTGAGAAAAACTTTTAATGATATAAAATCATTAAAAGTGTTGTCCATTATTATCAGAAATAAACTTGAGGAAATACTCCGGAAAATATTAAAACCATTTTAAATCATTTGGGAGTATTTGGACAACCTTTAAAAAGCATTGTTTTGGTGACAAAATAAAATCATCAAAATTAAGATAAAAACATGTATCAAACAGTTTGTTCTTTTATTGTTGTCTCTATCTTTGTTGTGTGTTTTTTTTGACTTTGCAGATCCCTCACGTGTTTGACTCCAATGACGGACAAAAAAGCAGAACCCAACGGAGCCATCCCGCCAACACTCGGAAATATCATCTTTGACGACATTACCTCACTATGCGCCAACCTTACCCTCAACAATGAAGAAAACATTCGAGATCGATCGATTCGATACTCACAACAGTTGGATTTCCGCTCCTCTTGCCTCGTTGGACGCGTTATGGCCCCTCGTGTGATAAACTTGATTCCATTGCTTCCTTATTCAAACGGCTCGAATCCCGCCAAGGCCTTGTCTGCAAACCTCCTCGGGAGATAACACGGTCCTTTTTCGATTCACGGTCAAATCGATATGAGAAAAGTAATAAATGGTGCGCCATGGTTGTTTGACAAATCTTTGCTTACTCTCACCGAAGTTGAGGCCCTCCAAGTTGGCTCTAAAATTGAAGTCACTTCATGCCCTTCCTGGTTCAATCGCACGATATCCCTATAGGGTTGATGAATCGAACTTTTGCAGAGATAGCCGAACACAATCGGAAAATTTATCTCCGTCGATGTTGACTCGATGGTTCTTCGATTGGCCGCTTCCTCCGTATCTGATCAAGTTGATTTATCCAAACCACTTCGCCGAAAGTTATCAAAACATCACTCCGTGACATCAATATATTCTCCCGCTAAAATACGAACGCCTTCCTAGCTTCATTATTTCTGCGCGTCATCGCCACAATGACAAAGAGTGTGACTCTCGCATATTGCACTCATCCCCTATCCCTCCACAGAACTCATATGGTCCTTGATCCGGCTTCTCCCCCGATAACCCTTTCTCGGGACCTCGCACTCCACGAATCGCCAGCCCAAATCCCGACCCCCTACACTCCTCGCACCCACCCCCGAGATCGCAAAACGCCCCCTTATCCAACACCACAACCTCTCCTCTTCATTCATCTCCCGCTCGTGGCCCTATCCATAACCCGAACGAACTAAGCTCCTTACCTATCTCACCCACTCCTCAACTCCCTCTTGTCCCTCAAACAGACCTCAACAAACAGAAGACCACACACCCACTGCCCAGCAGTAATCATCTCGAATCACTCGCTCAACAAACCTCCAAAAATATCCCCCAACACCCTGATCATCGTGACTCTGTTTCTACTTCTTCCCAACCCACCGGCTTCACCCCAAACTCCAACGCCGCTATATCTCATGACCAGACAAATCATATCTCTACCCCTCACTTTCAATCACCCACTAAACTACTCCTTCATTCCCCTTCTATCCCAAAAAGCACCCAGTCACCCCATAACCTCGCTCAAGCTATTAATTCTCCCCCCTCACACCGTCCAGTCCTTTCCTTGTACCGGTGAACATGGATCTCGATACCCCGACCCGTAAACTTGCCCGGAAATTTATTTCAGTCAAAAAGAAAATTGAAGCTGCTGATTCTCCCCTCCTCTCCGCACACCCCACCATCCCTACTACATCAAAACGAAAACTCCCCATCAGTTTCTCCCTAACTGACCCGATCTCTCGATATCCCGGTGGAAATAGTTGGCAAAAAAGCAAAACCGAGTCCCGCTTCCCATAATCGACAACGGCGGCGATTGGTGATGACCAATCCCACCGAACCCAATGAGTATCCTCTGTTGGAATTGCCGAGGGCTTGGGAACCCTCGGACAATTCATGAGCTACGTGATTTTATACGTAGCAAAGCTCCCCAACTGGTGTTTTTAAGTGAAACGAAATGTAAAACCCCAGTTGTTGATAAAATCAAAAATTCTCTTGATTTGTTTGGCTTTGCGATCGATGCCCGAGGTCGCTCGGGTGGACTTGCTTTACTCGCATAAAGACACTTCCGTATCTCTTCGTAGCTACTCTGACAGATATATTGATGTTGACGTCGAAATCTTGGGTCGCTCCTTCAGGTTTACAGGTGTCTATGGGGAACCTAACGTCTCCCTCAGATGCCATAATTGGGCCCATCTTCGAAACTTGGCTGATTCCCCGGATAAACCTTGGCTTATGGGTGGCGATTTCAACGAGGTCCTCACCCAAGATGAGTTCTAGAGCTCTAATCTTCGTGGCTTTGATTGGCAAATGGCCCTCTTTCGAGACACGTTATCTCACCTAGGCATGTTCGATCTTGGCTTTGAGGGACCTAAATTCACATGGAATCGCATTGCAATTAGCCCATCCACACAACGGGCTAGACTAGACAGAGTGGTTTGCAACACAGCTTGGCATGATGTTTTTCCTTGGTCCGAGTTAACCATTATCCGCCCTTCTTTCCTCGACCACGCCGCTATTCACATTCAAATCGGGAACAAAGACCCATCCACCCAAAGGCCTAGGAAAAACGTCTCTTTAGATTCAAGCGCTTTGGGTTGAACCTCGGGTTGCGAAGAAGTGATCAAAAACTCTTGGGATTCGGATGTTCACTCTCTTCGGACAACATCAAAAATTGTTCCATTGGGCTCATGAATTGGGGTCATCAATACAAAGACTCTTTGGAAGAAAGTATCTCGACATAAAAAAAACTCACATTCTGCGAGCCGCCACATCTCTAATGCCGCTAAGACATAAATCACGAGCTCCAAAATAAACTTGAATTGTATCTTGATCTCCTGGACCTAAAATGGAAACAACGGGCCAAATTTCATTGGTATAAGGAATGGGATAGAAACACTCGTTTTTCCACAATAAAGCCAAAGAAAGCGAAACATACTAATCACATCTCTCAATTAAAAGATCATTCGCCAATTTCGGACATCCTTAAAAAAAAAATCGAAAGCAGATTATTCTTGACCATTTTGGTAGCATTTTCACATCCTCCTCCCCGCCGGATGATGATATTTCCAAGGCTGCTCTTGGCAGTGACCAGGGATATCTAGCGCTCAAAACCAAACGCTATTGGAGCCTTACACGGAGAGGGAGATTGTTAAAGCTCTTAAACACATGCACCCATTCAAATCCCCCGGACCTGACGGTATGAGTCCTGTTTTTTTCCAGAAATTTTGGCACTTAATTGGCACCGATGTGGTTAATTTTATTCTTAATTTTCTGAACAATGGCGTTTTTAACAGAGATATTAATTTCACTCATATTGTGCTTATCCCCAAGACCAAATCCCCCGAACTTATTACCCATTTCCGACCCATCAGCCTCTGTAATGTTGTTTACAAAATCGCCTCGAAAGTCCTTGCCAATAGAATTAAGATTGTTCTTCCAGATATTATTTCTGAATCCCAATCCGCCTTCGTCCCTGGCCGACTTATTACCGATAATGTCCTGATTGCCCATGAAATCCACCACTTCATGCGTACCAAGTCCCCCTCAAGCATTGGACTCATGTCTATCAAACTAGATATGAGTAAGGCTTTTGACAGAGTCGAATGGGTGTTTATTCGTAAAACCATGCATGCCTTAGGTTTTCATCCAGATTTTATTACCCAGATTATGTCTTGTGTCTCCACTTCGACCTTTTCTTTCCTTTTGAATGGCTCTGAATTCGGTCATTTAACCCCGGAAAGGGGAATCCGACAAAGCGACCCCCTATCCCCTTATCTCTTTATCATTTGCTCGGAAGTTTTCTCATGTATTTTGCAGGATCTACAAATTTGTCAAAAGATACACGGAATTTCCATTAGTCGAGCTGCCCCTCGTATCTCACACTTATTCTTCGACGACACATTATTGTTTGGGCGCGCAACAGTAGACGAAGCCAGGCATCTGAGATTTGCTATCAAACTCTTTGAGCGAGTCTCGGGCCAATCGGTGAACTTAGATAAATCTGGTATCTTATTCACCAGGGACGTGGATCAACATACTAGAGACACTATCTTGGGCCTGCTGGGGTTCCAACTTGTTGAGTCTCATGGCAAATATCTTGGTCTTCCTAGTATCATTGGTCGCAATAAGAAGGAGATTTTTGGGTTTATTAAAGATAAAATCGGCAAAATGCAATTCATGGTTGGTCGAAGTGTCATTTCTCCAAGGCGGGCAAGGAAATTCTTATCAAATCGGTTCTCTAAGCGATTCCCACATACGCTATGAGCTGCTTCAAATTCCCTAATAGCGTGCTTTTGGATATTCAATCTATGATCTCCTCATTTTGGTGGGTAGCTCTCCGTCTCAACGAAAACTCCATTGGTGCTCTTGGAATTCACTAGCCACAAAAATCGGGTTGGAGGTTTGGGGTTTCTGGTCCTTCCAAGCTTTTAACCTCGCCCTCTTGTCTAAACAAGCATGGAGAGTCCTCTCCAACCCTCACTCGCTGCTAGCTAGAGTACTTAAGGCAAAATATTTTAGCTCCTGCTCTTTTCTCGATGCTTCCACTGGACACCGGCCTTCTTGGTCTTGGAGGAGTATTTTAGAGGGCCGTCGGGTCCTTAATTTTGGTTGTCTCAAGCGTATTTTCTCGGGCAGGGATACGAAGATCTGGGGGGACCGCTGGATTCCAAAGCCCCTATTTCTCCTAACATCTCCCCCACCGACTGGCTTCTCTTTTGACAGCACGGTTGTCGAGCTTATTGATCCTCTCACGAACTGGTGGAATTATCAGCTTATCCGGGACACATTTAATACCTCGGAAGCCAAAGCCATTCTATCCATCCCACTTAACGCCTCATCTCATCGAGACACATGGTGTTGGTTCCCGAACAAGAACAGGAAATTCTCGGTGCGCTCCGTATAAAGTGGTCTCGACAATCTAGTGATTTTCCCGTCGGCCCGTCAACCGCCTGGGAGCGACACCTCTCCCCTATCTGGAAAACACTGGAGAACACACTGCTAATCGTATTCTTCACTTCTCTTGGCGCCTTCTCACGTACACTCTCATGCCCCGAAAATCTTGAGCGTAGACATCTATCCCACACTGAGCGCGCCGTTGTGCAACCAACCGGTGATAGACACGTCCCATATCTTCTTCCTCTCGTCCGGTTGTTTCACGTTTGGTATCTTCTTTGGCCTCACTGATTTAATCTCTTTATTCCAACAAAGATTGTGGGGTCCTTTTCGGGCTTAGGGAAATTGTCTTAAATTCTCCTAAACATGTTGTCACATTTTTCTTACTCGTGTCTTTGCTCCATTTGGTATGGCCGAACTTAAAATGTTCTCGAGGATCGACTTTTTCCCCTCAATCGATTGTCATCTCTCGCTAAACAAACCTTGCTCACATTCCACCTACCAAGGTGTGGCGAACGACCATCCAAGTCCCCGAATAGCGCTAACTTGGTTGAAGCTCCCCCCAGGCATACACATCTTTTTTTGATGGCGCCATCTCGACCCAAAACCAACAGCAAAGCTTAGGCATTTTTATTCTCGCAAAACGGAACTTTCATTAAGGCGTCTCAAAAGTTTCCCTGGCATCACCAACCCCGCTATTGCGGAGGCCTCTTGCGCTCCGGAAGCGATTTGCCTTGCTCTCACATTGCCTCATTTGAAAGTCGCTTTTTTGGGGGACTCTGCTATCATTATATCTGCTACCAAAGGGACGTCTGAGTCCCCCCCGAACTGTGATCCTATTCTAGCGGATATTACCAAGCTGCTAAGCACGTTTCAACATGAAGGACTTTTTTGGATTCCTAGAATTAACAATATTGTAGCGCATGGATTTGCTTACTATGCAAAACTCAATCCTTGTACTGCTATGTCGTGGTCTCAACCACCGGACTTTTTGTCTCAATTGGTGCTAGACCATTTCCAGCATAATTAATATATCTTTTCATTCTCAAAAAAAAAAAAAGAATGTGACCGAATTTCTCGCCATCCCTAGTTCAAAGCATTTGATAACCTTTTTTTCATTTTTTTAGATAGCTTCCATAAAGGAAGTAATTTAAGCATCATGTTTTAAATAAATGTTGCTTGTGTGTGACAGGTGGACATGGTACTTTCTATGGTTTTGTGCATGTGGGTGAGACTTTTGGTCTTCTTCTTTTGACTGGAAAGTAGAAAACATCAAAACATCACTCATGTTGTGCCTGCTATTAACATATGGAAGGTAAATATGTTTAGAAGAGTTAGCAAATTATGAACGAGTGTACAGCTTCAAAATTAAGTTTTTATAAGTCTTTCGGTTCAAATTATAAATTATACTGAATTTAGCAGAAAAATGAAACATAAATTGATGACAAAAGAAAAGAAAATAAACATTCTATTAACACGTCTTTTGGTTAATGTAAAATTTGATGGACTTCATTAAATTTTATCCTATTATCTTGCCATTCTGAATTAGTTTTACGGTAAACCACCGTGTTTTAAAAGTATAATCGACCACTGCATGTTTTATAAACTTAACTAATTGCAAAATCATTTTATCAAAAAAAAAAACTAATTGCAAAATCATCATTTTATAATTGAATTTTGAAGAACAACAACAATCAGAAATTTAATCTAGATCGGAAAGGCATTAAATCATGTATATATGTGTAGTTGTATACTTTTTTTTTTAGATGATGTATAGTTGTATACTTAAACCAGCTGCGATTGTGAAACTTGAAGATGGGACCATTTACAATTATCAAATTAATCATAAAGATGAGTAAATTAGTAAGAGCTTAATTTCATTTACAATGCAAATAATTGCAATCTTAGTGGTATAACTCTAGGGACTCACAATCTTAATTTTGTAACTTCTTGACGTGGCAATTACAGTCCTTAAACAATTTTACCCATAGTCAAAATAGTAATTTAGTCCTGTATTTTTTATTGGTCATGCGTATTTTGGGTAATTTAACTAAAAGACAATGGTAATATAAAAACAAATGAAATATTGAAAAACCCTATTTAGACAAAACTTATACAAAATTATGTATGACCAAAATTGCATAAATTAGAACTTATGAGATAAGTACTACACATAATCAAAATCTGACGGGAACAAACTTACTACCTAAAATATTTGCACGACCAAAATTAGTAGCACCCTAGCACCCTATAGTTATGAGACTAATTCCACATTTAAGTGGAACCAAAAGCCTAAAAAGTAAACATATCATCACACATTGAGATTGAAATAATGACTACTTAGGTTACGATTGGATGTGGAAGAGATTCCATTTTTGTTTCGCTAAAAAAATTTTTTGACCAAACATGCGATTGTTTATGAAAATTTTCAGAAAATATATTATTCTCTCACTTTTATTTTTTCTCTTACCAATCACATTTACACATATTTCACAAAAAAATCTAATCATTATAACACATTCCCCCACAAATTTCACTATTCACTCACTCCCACATTTTTAACTACCAATCATATTCAATCATTATTTTACTATTTTTAAATCAAATCAACTTTCATCATTACTTTTTCATCCCACATCTAATCACACTCTCAAAAAACATCTTTTTTCTTTTAATTTTTTTTACCATTATTCTCTAACAAAATGAAATTTTCAAAATAAAAACATATCCAATCGCGGCTTAACTTCCACAACCATAAAAATTAAAAAAGAAATGATAGATAGTCCTCATAAGTCATAACCATTGTAATTTATAATAAAGCCACTCTAGTGTTCATTAAGAACTCTGTATGATCAGTTCCAGCTGTATACATAATTACATAACTTCAACATGTCAATACACCAAACATTAAAAAACCCAAAAACAAAATATTTAATAAAATCATCACAAAAATAAAATTAAAAAAAATATTTAATAAAGAAAAAAGAAAAGAAAAAAGAAAAAGGGAAATTCTTCAAGACCTAAGTATGAGGTGGAGTTTCAATGATGGTTTCCAAAGCAGGCTGCCATGATCTTTGCCTAGAGTACCTTTTCTCATTTACTTCCTCTGAAATATCATCCCCTGCCTTTTTGCCTTCTGAATTAGCACCACCATTAGGAAAAAGACAATTAAACTCTGGAAAAATCTTGGAAAAATTAAGTGTAGCAGCTTGTTTAATCCCTTTGGAGGCCTTTTGACTTAGAAATTTCATCTCCTCATTTGTCAGAACAGAGTACAGCATTTCCATGGGTAGAAGGAAATAAATTTGCCCTTTTTCCAATTCTTCCTCAGCACAAATGCCTGGGATTCTTTGTCCAACTTTTAAGTAGTTGGATTCACAGAGAAATTGGCCTGGATTTTCTAGCATGATTTCTGCTGCTTTAACAGGTGCCCTTGTGTAGATCATTAATCTTCCATCACTTGAGAGGATTTTTATTTCTCCATTGGAGATTATTGATGGAGCACATAGTGCTACATTACCCATTTTTTGTTTTTGTTTTTTTTTTTTTGGTGGGGGGTTTGTGGGGAAAAGAGGAGGGGGTTTGTGGAGGATGGGATGCTACTTTATATAAAGTTTGGTTGCTTGAAACCAATCAGACCATTTGTGAGCTGTCACACTTTTATGTGTCAACTAAATTGTCCTGTTATAAGTATGGCAAAAATTTCCCTGTAAAAATCATCACATTTTACAAATAATTCAAAAAAAGTTTAATTGGAAATTGGATAATGGTCGAATGGTTAAATTCAAATCGGAAGTTTGTGGTTCGATTCTGATGGTCCTCCACTACTAGAGATGACAATTTTGACCCGATCCGCGAGTATCCGTTGTGCCCCATTTGGGTCGCCCCGTCCCGTGACTCGCGGCGGGACGGTCTGAGTATCACTGCCGCCCCGGATACCCGCCCCGCATAGTTGTTTGAATATATTAATATATATTATAATATAATTTTTATCTAGTAATATTATATCTAGTATTTATAAATTGATATAACATTTTTTGTGTAAAGAATATTTTATAAATACATTATAAATATATATATTATATTTAATTTTATTTAATTTGGGGTAGAATGGGTCGAACCACCCCACTCTATGACTCGGGATGGACTGCCCCAGTCCGTTAGAATGGGTTTGGGTCTTTAGATACCCGACTCGACACATTGCCATCACTACCCACTCTAGGACATTTACTACAAAAATAAAAATAAAAACAAGAACAGCTTCCAATTGAAAACAATTGAGTTTCATTTATTGCAAAACGTAATTTTTAAAGGAGCACTTTTTCCAATCCCATAGTTAATTATGGATTAAAATTGAACTGCTTCACATTTACATGTATTTGAGTTGACACTCATATTATTGAAAAAGTTCTTTTAAGGAAACATGTCAAAAATATACATAGATGAATGTGAAGTAACATGCAACACTAAGGTTTATACAATATAAAATTTGATGTGTGTCCAAAACAAGATATTGAGAGGGTGATTTGGTTTGTGCATGACAGATGGTAGTTAAGGTGGGAGTGAATTAGAGGTCTAAATTATAATGTTGGTTATCTGTATCAATCAAAGTATATTCATTAAAAGATTAATTTTTTTGGCAAACAACATCCAATGGGATCATTAAAAAATATAGCAATTGACAGGAAGGTTTAGGAATATTTAAAAGCAAAACATAATTAGTTAGGTAGATATTGTACCATCCTTTTTTTTTTTAAGAGGAAAAAATGGTGCAATGAATATAGATGGTTAGAATAGGTGTAGACAAATTGATATAGATGGCCTCAATCTATTGAGATTGTATAGTTTTATGCCTCTAGAAGTGAACTTTCAATTTCATGTTTTACTTTACCTATTTCATAATTCTATTCATGAGATAAATTATTTTAAATTATAGACACGTGTCATACATTTAAAAAACGAAATAAAAGATAAAAAGCAACGTTGCAAAAATTGCTAGGCGCTAGTGGGGCAGCAACTCAATGCCTAATATATCTAGGAAAACAACTATTTTTCTAAATTTTTGGTCGCCTAGCGCCGATTTTCGGCGGATAGGATATTTCAAAGATTTGAACAAAATCACCTCGACCTAGGGGTACTAGCGCTAGAGCTGACAATTAGGTTGGGTTGAGCCGATCCAAAATTTCTTCAGGCCAACAATTTCATGGCCTAATATGGCTCATGTAGTGTATTCTCTCTCAGGCCAGTCGGGCCGATCGAACCATTAGGCTCGTTAGGCCAGGCCAATAGGCCTAATCCTTTTCGGGCCTGCAAATTCATGGCTCAGTCTGGCCCGGGCCAACCGGGCTCAGATTACTAGCTCTAAATAGCGCCTAGACTTATTTTTATAACACTGATAAAAAATGATACTTGGAACAAGATAATTTTAATATAGAATTGATCATAGAAAGTTGTATTTATTTTGCAAAGGAGGCATATGATGTGATTGTGCTTTCAAATCCATATTTTTTGGCCTAGTATGGTTTGTTTATTCTTGCATGCACATGGTGAGGCACGTAGCAAGACTTTGGCTCTATATCACTAGTCACACAAAGACACCACCAAACCAATTATAGGACATGGTATCACCTTTTTTTTTTTTTTGGTACTATTCTATTTAATTAGCTACCCACCTAACATCATACTATCATAGCACTAATGACAATCCCAACCTATATGTGTAAGAAATAGGAAATCATAATCATGCAAATTTTGAAGAAAAATCACAAGAGCTGGTGAGGAGAGAATCTTATTTCTTGAATAGTATCTAAAGTTATGTGTTAATAAGTTTGTCAATATCCTACTTTCCGTAGGTAGGAAGTCATTATCAAGTCCAATGCTTACTTCATAATTTTGTTTATATTCTATTATACTTGAAATACATGTTATGGTATTCTCAAAAAAAAAAAGAAAAAAGAACACATATTATGGTATGCTATGAGGTAATCAAATAAGTATTTTTTATTTTTTTTTTGAAAAAAATGCCTAAGCAAAAATTTACATCCAATGCAAATCGTTGGATTTTCAATTTTGCCCAAATGATTAGTCAGATGGTGCCCAGTCTTGCTAAATGCTAATGACCCTTCAGAAACTTACAGCATACCTAATTACTTATGAGGATAAGGGAATAGTCTTCTTTTTTGGGTTTTCTTGCTACAACTTCTTTATTTTCATGATTTTCTCCTTTTATAGGAGCAATTTCTTCCCGATCGTAAAAGTAGAGGTGGCAAAAACAAGTCCGACCCAAAGTATGAGCGGGGCATTTTTTTAAACCCCAAAAAAGTTGAGCCTATTTGGCTCGGTTTGATGGCCCGATGGGCCGGGGTTGGCCCGATCTTTTAGCACGACACGACATTTTGTACACAAAGTATATATATGGGTTGGGTTGGGCCAATCATTTTCGTGGCTTTGTTGGGACAATTAGGGATTTTCTTTGTCAGATCTGGAAGTTTGGCTAGAATCTGGATCTTTTGATAATTTTATTTCTCTATTGTTTGTGCGAGTAGTCACCCAATAAAGATCTGTAGTCTCTGAGTCTAATATGGGGCTTCAATATTTTTCAAATTTGTTATGTTTTTTCTCTCTCTTTATTTTCTTCATCCTCTTAGAGCAACTACAATGGTAAGGATTTTGATGAAATTTTTCATAAAAAACCGTGTCATTGAAAATCCTTACCATTGTGAGGGGAAATTTTGGGTTTTGGGGGAAAAACTGGTTTGTAGCTACAAACCGGTTTATGGGTGGATTATGGGGCAAAAGTGGGAGGTGTTGGGCCCATGGGTAGAAAAATAGGTTGAAATTGATTTTTTTTATTTTTTTTATTATTTTGTAAATTGTATGGTGGGACCATTAAAAAGTTGTAAATATGTTTAACCATTGTGGGAAAATGTTTTTAAGATGGTGAAGTTTTTGCTTTTGACGTGGCGGGTGACAAGGCACACAAAAAACTGTGGAAAAACCTTTGAAGGGTTTTTTCCATTGGAGATGCCCTTAGTGTTTCGGTGAGAGAGAATGTGTTTTATTTTGGTAGAGAAGATGTATTACGTGATGTATGTATATTTTTCCTGTATTAATGAAATTTGATTTCTTCTTGTAAAAAAAAAACATGCCTAATTACTCACCACGATATAAATACTTAAATATATGTTTGATACTGATTAGCTAACAGGATGAGATCTTCTATTCCAAAACCGTGTTTTATCTCCTATTTCAACCATGTGGATGATTGACACGTGTATTACACTTACCATTTTAGAACCCTACAATTTCTGCTTGATTTATGCTTGAAAATTAACATGGTAAGTGTAATATACGTGTCAATCATCTACACAGTTGGAATATGAGATGAAACATGGTTTTGGAATAGAATAAAAATCAAGAATTTATACTCATAAAGTTGGTAATCCTTAATTAGCGCGAGTTTCTAGTATTTTAAATTTGACCTATATTTTGTTATTATGAGTTGTCACTCATATTTTTATACTCATTTTATTCTACGTTTTTGTCGTTGATGAAGTTCGAATGCCAAGAAATATTGCTCCGCCGCTTCTTGGTGGTTGCAAAGCTATAATAAACTAATTGAATTTTTTTTTTGAAATCTAAACTAATTGAATTAGTCCTTAGTTAATAAAGATTCCTACTAATTAGTAACTTAATTAAATGTACATAGATTAATATAAATAAAGATGATTATCCACTAATATAACTGTAAAGTGCTGGCCTATGCAATGTTTGATTGTGTAATTAGAAAATAGAAACCGATGGGGACATTCCACACAACTGGCCAATTGAGAATTGAGTTAATTTCTCTTACTTTAATGACTTAAACCTCAAATAATTAATTAGTTACCAAGACTAAAATGTGGAAAGTGTCTATCAAGGAAGTCTTTTGCCAATCGCATGGTATTAGTATTAGAAGAAAAAAAAAATTAAATTGAGATGAATTAAAGTTATTCGACGATCAAGTTAGTAAATTTTCTGCTATGATATAAGGAAATAAATGCTCAGTTGTCAGTAAGTGTAAAATTAATACAGCTCTTACATTTTAATCCTGGAATACTAATTTAATTTAACTAAAATATGATTTTTCAGATAATCTTTTAATAAACTATTAGAGAAATTAATGGTTAAATTGGTTGTTAAATGATACCAAATTACCAATAGTAACTGACACATAATCAAGGGCGTAGCTAGGGGGGCCACCCTGGGCCCCGCACCCTAAATTTTTTTTGTCCCGTTTTTTTCTGTGAAAAAAAAATGAAAAACTATTTATTTGTATTTTTTTAAGGGGAAAAAATAGTTGAGCTAGGGCAAAAAAAATTTGGGCTAGGGGTAACCAGTCGTGTTGGCTACGCCCCTGCACATAATATTGGAAATGGTGGTTGTGTTTGCTAATTAAGTAGCTAAGTTAAAATGAAAACAATATATTATGTAATTACAATTAAAAATAAATAATACGCGAGTTCAAGATTTGGAGTAGTTTGAACACGATGAATTTACTATGATTCTGTGTTTGACCTCGTCTCATTGACATCTCTAATTTTTCCCGTGTTTCTTGAAATGGTTGATTATTTCTTGATAAAAAATTATTTTTTTGGTTTTTTTGAAAGTAACTAAATTTGGTTGTATAGTTGTCGATTATTAAATTCAGGTTCATGGAAATTTTATGTTGTTATGAAAGCTTAATTTTTGATTTAGACTTAAACGGAGAAAATAAAGATGTGAACTTTAAGATATTCAGTATTTCAATGTCTTGAAGTAACACGACACACTTGAAGGAAAACCTCTGAAAAATTTGAGACAAATGGTTCTGGAGGAAAGAGGCAAACATAATTTGGTAGTCAGTGATGAATCAAAAGCTACCTTTAAAACCGTAGGCAAGTGCACCTATCGTTTTATAGTATAGATTATTGAGTACCGAGTGTCATTCCCACGAGGATTATAAGTACTAATAATTACCGTCTTTTTGTTATTTAATCTAACAATTTTCAGAGTTTTTGTTTGATAAAGAATCTAAATTATCGAAGTATAAAAATGAAGTAAAATTTGTAGAATAAGAAATCAAGAGATAGAAGTGTGTTTGAATGTAAATCCCTCTAGAATGTTTTTGTGATTTGACAAGTTAAAAGATTCAACCATAAGCCCTTAAGCAAAAACCAACCTCTTTTAATAAAATCTCATGCTATGTGGACCGTAGAAATTCCCGATTTAAGTTAATCCCTTTCTCAAGGCGAAAAACTCCTAATCTCAAGTTGATTAACTGAAATCTCTTTCTAGTTAAAACCCCCAAGATTGCATTATAACGATTTATGAATTCCCATATTAGGTTTGACCCTAATCCAGAAAGATTATTGCCTTCCTATATCTAGGATTGCATGCAACTCTTTTCACTTATATAAATTCTATTTCACCATGAATCTCTCGATTTCCCGGATGAAAAATAAACTTCAAATCAATATTGCGCATATATCAATTCGAATGAACGAAGCATAATATAAGTGAATCACACAAGACATGAAGATTTTATTAAAAACATACACACCTTAATCACAAATCCATACTAGAGTTCATTACATTCAAACACTAGGAGTTTAGCTACACATGATTTTGACCAAAGAATAAATTACACAAGAAGATGTAAACATTGTAGACATGGTGTACTTATCTTTATCAAAATCTCAATTGACTTGATGATGTTGCTCCAAGCCTTCTTCCCCAATGTTGCCTCAAGCTTACTCCTCCAAGACCTCTTGATCCCAATTCCACTCAAAATGTTAAACAATATGAATCTCTCTATGAGTGAATATTACATGAATGATTTTCCAACTCAAACTCTTGGCTTTTATAAGCACCATCTTGTGAAATACCATATTAACAAATGCCCCATTTCCATGCTTGTTAGTTGAATCATTGTGTGCACACATTCATGGTTGAGTTGGTTGAATCATTGTATACACATGATGATTGAGGGAATATGGGGACATGTTGCAGCAAAATTGGGTGTTAAAGGTGTATAAAAGTGGTCAAAAGGCTTGGTAGGTGAGTTTTCCATAATTTCCGCAAAGAAAAGTTGCAAAAAGAGGTCCGGACACGCCCGTCGCCTCCGACACGGCCACGGCCAGGCCGTCTTTGTTTAATTGTGCAGCACTCCGTCGACATGGCGTGCTTTCCCAACACGGCCAGGCCGTGTTCCTGGACACGGCCAGTGTTGAACACGGCCTGGCCGTGTCGGAGGCTCGTTTTGTGCGAAAAATCGAGTTTTTAGCTCCCGTGAACACGGCCGTGTTGCCCGACACCCTGCCCGTGTTGGACCAAAAAGGCCCCGAAATGACGCGCGTTTGGCTTGGAATTTCGAGCGTTTTTGCATCCTTAAACTCCCGTATGTTTTGACATGAATCCATGGTCCGAAATTCACCAAAATTAGCCCCGAATGGTCAATCTACATCAATAAAAGCACCCGAGTAATATGAACTATGTACAATCAAAAATTTACAAAACTAACAATAAAATAACTCGAATTCTACTCAAATATACACATAAAACGTGCATAAAAAGACCCTTATCAAACCACCTCCAACTTTGAACTTTGCTTGTCCTCAAGCAAAACATTATATCAAAAAGAGGGATTCAATAAATCACAACACAAAATTTTTTTTCTTTTTTTTTTTTTTTCAACACATTGAACACAAGCAAATCAAGTTCTTAGCCTTCTCAACCCGAATTAACCATTCAATAAAAAAAAATTATTTTGCAAAGCGATCGACTGTCAAAAAAAAACCGTAATATGAGTAGGCATTATTGAGACTTGAAATCATCACGCCACAAATATTGATAGTTATGAACAACTTCAATTCAATAATGCTATGAAAATACAAGAACTCAATGGATCATAGTAGTTAGCTTACTAGTCATATAACCAAGCTTTTGATCTTTATTGGAATGAGAAGTCAAGGAGTATTCATTCTCCTTTTTTTTTTTTTTTTTTTTTTTTTTGGGACCTTTCGAGACATGCTTCCACTAGGTTTATATTTTGAATTTCTGTTCAAACACTCCTAGGGTGGTTTCCCATACTCATATTCGTGTCGCCGTTTTACGTAAAAGACAAACATGGGGCTCATGAATGCTCCTAGTTACTAAGCAACAACAAATAGAGAGTATAACCTCGATTGGTCCGTTTTTTTTTTTTTTTTTTTCATTTTTCTTTTTCTCTTTTTTTTATTCACAAGCTTGGTTTAACAACTAGTTAACCACTACTAAATCATGAGTTCTCGGAAGTTCATAAAGACTAAGTACACGTCGTATATGCCTTAACACATCAAATATTTATGGTGTTGGAAATCTCGTCAAAATTTAGCCCGCATCCACGTCAATCTATCCTAGACAATCAATTGCTTCACACTGAAAACACAAATTAACAAGTTAATATAGGTATAATTGGGCCAAGTTATTGACTAGCAAATACTCAATTTGTTAAAAAAAAAAAATCACATCTCTTGAAAACAAACACACAAGCATTCCGAAAATGTTATTGTACCCACCTCCAACTTTAAGATTCACATTGTCCTCAATGTGAAAGAAAGAAATGGACAAACACACACAAAACACTCAAAAAAAAAAAAAACAAAGAAATTAGAATGATATAAAAGAGGTGGAAAAAGAAAAATACGACCTTACTACAATAGTGGAATCGGTGTTGAGCGACCATTGGGTTGTTTTGGTGCGGACCTTCAACGGCATCTTCATACCTAATCAAAGTTAAGCAACACACAACTCGAATACCGTGAAATCTCAAATATTCCCAATTAGGACAAGCAAGAAGAAGCTCAAGAGTTTTTTTTTTTTTTTTTTTTTTTTTATGATTTGAAGATGACTCTAAGGACTTGTGATTATTTTGAAAGAAAAAAAAAAAAAAAATAAAAAAAAAAAATGAAAACAATTGCACACAAACATCGGGTTGCCTCCCTAAGCGCTTCTTTAACGTCGTATAGCATGGACCATTTCACCTAAATGTGAAGATTTAATCGGGCGGAGCCTTGAACTTATGAAAAGTTTTATCTCTTTGAACAACATCGCCACCCGTACGATTTTCGAACAATTGACCTTCATGGTCCTATTTTTCGCATGTTATTCTCAAAATGGGATTTATCTGTGGAAACTTTTGCACATTGAACATCACATACTTTCAAGGATTTATTAGAAGACATATCAAGCAAAGAATCATTTATCCTTGTCTCAATCAAGTTTATAGGAAAACAAGTATCATTTATAGGATTTCTCAAAGGAATTTTAAAGATAACTTGTTCACCCCCTACTCTCAAAGTAAGTTTTCCATCATGCACATCAATGAGAGATTTAGCGGTAGCCAAAAAGGGACGCCCTAGAATTAAGGGAACTTAAATTATCATGCATGTCAAGAATAACGAAATCGATCGAAACACGAATTTGTCAATCTTGACTAACACATCATTAATAATACCTCTAGGATGTTTAATCGATTTATCGGCTAATTGAATGTCCATCCTAATAGGTTTAAGTTCACCTAATCCTCGCATGCTTAAATGTTTCATAAGACATCACATCGATACTAGCTCCCAAGTCGGCTAGTGCCCTATCAACAGTAAATCATCAATTGTGCAAGGGATAATAAAGCTTCCCGGATCATTAAATTTTTGTGGTAGTTCATTGGAAGGACATTTATCATTCAATTGCACATTTGATAATTTGTTAAGCTTATTTTCACTAGGAATGATGTCATTAAGATCCCTAACATGCTTTGAAGGAGGGTCAACAAATGGAATATTGGCATGTAATTGTTTGAAAGAATTAAGGTACTTACCAAATTTGTCCTCCCTTCTATCTTCTTCTTTAGACTCCGGTAAGGGATCTTGGGCTTGTATTCGCAACCTCCTTTTTCATGAGATTTTCTTTGGGCATGTCATCCTCCACGTATTTCTCGCATGGCGGCATTGGCATAATCATGCTCATGTGGAGAATCGATGGTGATTGCCTTTACGTGCTCCCCTTGGGTTTGGCTCGATACCCGGCAAACTACCTTGTGGCCTTTCGAAATCATCTTCGCAATCTGCCTATTTGGTTTTCCAGTTATGGATAGATGCCTCTTGATTTCTCAAGGATGTTTCCACCGCCTGAATCGGGTATCATTGATTGCACAAATTTTGTTATAAGATCTTCCAAGTCGGTTTACCTTGATTTGGCTGAAATCCGGGAGACATGTGTAGATCATGATTGGGATTAGGTCGTGGTTGACCTTGATTTCCCCAACCAAAATTAGGATGTTGTCGCCACCCAGGATTATATGTGTTGCTGTAAGGATTACTTGGGTAATTTTTGCCTTGATTCCCAACGTAATTAGCATGTTCAGTGTGAGGTATTGTGTGTGGGCAATCCTGATGATTATGCAATCCCCCACAAGTTTCACAAGATAAAACATGCGGTGGTGGTGGTTTAGGAGCTGCTAGATCGTCGATCTTTTGGGTCAATGCTTCGACCTGTGCGGCGAGCGTAACTACCGCATCTGCATTATACACACCAACTGACCTGTTAGTTTTACCTCGTATGGATTGCCATTGGTAACCGTTCATGGCCATTCCCTCAATCAAATCCTGAGCGGCTTCCGGCGTTTTGTTATTAAGAGTTCCCGGCGCATTTGCATCGATCATTTGTCTTGTTGCAGAAAGTAGCCCATTATAAAATGTTTGGACTTGCATCCAAATAGGTAGGCCATGGTGTGGGCATTTCCGCAACAATTCTTTGAATCTCTCCCAAGTGTCGTACAAGGTCTCGTCATCTTCTTGAGTGAATGAAGAGATTTCATTCCTCAATCGTGCATTTTTGGCCGGTGGAAAATATTTCAAAAGGAACTTTTCGCCATGATGTTCCACGTTGTAATCGTTCCTTTGGCAAAGTATTCACCATTGTTTAGCCCCGAAGAAGAGTAAATGGGAATAGGCGTAAACGGATGGCATCATCGAGACCCCATTTATTTTGAATGTATCGCAAATTTCAAGGAAATTCGCGATATGATTATTTGGATCTTCGCCTGGTAGTCATCGAATTGAACAAATTGTTGCACCATTTGAATGACATTCGGTTTGATTTCAAAATTATTGGCGGCAAAAAATGGGCCTTACGATGCTAGATGATGTGCCGTCCATGACGGCTTGGCATAGTCGTACATGGTTCTTTGTTGTTCATCCGCCATATTGGGATCCTTGCCTTTCGTTAATATCCTCCTCGTGGTCTCAGATTAATACTTTCCTCTCGTGTTGCTTCTTTTACGGCGGTGTCGCGCTTCCAAATTCGGCGACGAGTAGGCATGCATCTGCGGTAAATAAAGAGGATAAGTGTAATCCAAGACTTACAAAGATAGATAAAAAGAAAGACAAATGATGAAATAAAATAAAAAAAATGATTAAATTAACAAAAATAAGGTGTTCTTAATATTACAATCCCCTGAAACGGCGCCAAAAACTTGATGGCTCAAAAGCTACCTTTAAAACCGTAGGCAAGTGCACCTATCGCTTTATAGTATAGATTATTGAGTACAGTGTCATTCCCACGAGGATTGTAAGTACTAATAATTACCGTCTTTTTGTTATTTAATCTAACAATTTTCAGAGTTTTTGTTTGATAAAGAATCTAAATTATCGAAGTATAAAAATGAAGTAAAATTTGTAGAATAAGAAATCAAGAGATATAGAAGTGTGTTTGAATGTAAATCCCTCTAGAATGTTTTGTGATTTGACAAGTTAAAAGATTCAACCATAAGCCCTTAAGCAAAAACTAACCTCTTTTAATAAAATCTCATGCTATGTGGACCGTAGAAATTCCCGATTTAAGTTAATCCCTTTCTCAAGGCGAAAAACTCCTAATCTCAAGTTGATTAACTGAAATCTCTTTCTAGTTAAAACCCCCAAGATTGCATTATAACGATTTATGAATTCCCATATTAGGTTTGACCCTAATCCAGAAGATTTATGTCGTCCTATATCTAGGATTGCATGCAACTCTTTTCACTTATATAAATTCTATTTCACCATGAATCTCTCGATTTCCCGGATGAAAAATAAACTTCAAATCAATATTGCGCATATATCAATTCGAATGAACGGCATAATATAAGTGAATCACACAAGACATGAAGATTTTATTAAAAACATACACACCTTAATCACAAATCCATACTAGAGTTCATTACATTCAAACACTAGGAGTTTAGCTACACATGATTTTGACCAAAGAATAAATTACACAAGAAGATGTAAACATTGTAGACATGGTGTACTTATCTTTATCAAAATCTCAATTGACTTGATGATGTTGCTCCAAGCCTTCTTCCCCAATGTTGCCTCAAGCTTACTCCTCCAAGACCTCTTGATCCCAATTCCACTCAAAATGTTAAACAATATGAATCTCTCTATGAGTGAATATTACATGAATGATTTTCCAACTCAAACTCTTGGCTTTTATAAGCACCATCTTGTGAAATACCATATTAACAAATGCCCCATTTCCATGCTTGTTAGTTGAATCATTGTGTGCACATTCATGGTTGAGTTGGTTGAATCATTGTATACACATGATGATTGAGGGAATATGGGGACATGTTGCGGAAAATTGGGTGTTAAAGGTGTATAAAAGTGGTCAAAAGGCTTGGTAGGTGAGTTTTCCATAATTTCCGCAAAGAAAAGTTGCAAAAAGAGGTCCTGACACGCCTGTCGCCGACACACGGCCAAAGCCGTGTCTTTGTTTAATGTGCGAGCACTCCGGCCGACATGGCCGTGCTTCCCAACACGGCCAGGCCGTGTTCTGACACGGCCGTGTTGGGAACACGGCCTGGCCGTGTCGGAGAGGTCTGTTTTGTGCGAAAAATCGAGTTTTTAGCTCCCGCCGAACACGGCCGTGTTGCCCGACACCCCGCCCGTGTTGGACCAAAAAGGCCCCGAAATGACGCGTTTGGCTTGGAATTTCGGCGTTTTTGCATCCTTAAACTCCCGGTATGTTTTGACATGAATCCATGGTCCGAAATTCACCAAAATTAGCCCCGAATGGTCAATCTACATCAATAAAAGACCTCTTGAGTAATATGAACTATGTACAATCAAAAATTTACAAAACTAACAATAAAATAACTCGAATTCTACTCAAATATACACATAAAACGTGCATAAAAAGACCCTTATCAGTCAGTATAACGAGGTTCGAATTCGAGTACCTGTAATCACTGGCGGAGGGAGGAGGCGCCAACCTGGACCCTGCTCTCCCCCCATTTAAAAAAAAATTCAAGGTAAATTTTTTTAAAAAAAAAAATTAGTTAAACTTTATGTGAATTTTCTATTAGTTTTTTTATCTGGTCTACCCTGATTCCGTGTATTGACCCACTGTAGGAAAATATTAGTATTTCTTCTAGTACAATTTATATGAGTCGAAAATCCGAATCGATAAAATTTGCAAAGTAAGCAAAATAAAATTAGCTCGAATCGTGTATTCAACACACTATCCTTAAAACAGATTCGTCCCCTATTCTGGACATCTGTTTCCCGGAGAAGAAGAGAAACCTGGATTACCTATTCCGACGAATCAAAAATTATGCCGAAAATTATCACCAAAAATTACAAAAGCTTTAGGGGAGAGATGAAAATTTTGTGTTTGATTTGTTGTGTGTTTACAAATGGAAAATAACCCATATTTATAGGCAAAATTTTGCCCTTTACTATTGATAAGGTCAAATTGGCCTTTACTATTTAAAAGGACAAAATAAATCCACCTTTTACTATTTAAAAGGTTAAATAAGTAATTTTATTCAAAATATCCAACAATCCCCCACATGAAGAAAATTCGAAAATACAAAAATTTGGTGATAAATTCCAACAATTGAATCCTGCATAGGATAGGTAGGTATTACCCTTTGAACCTTCCCTTATGAAAGCATATTTACCTTACTAGTTGATCAGTAGACGTGATGTCCTTGAACTGTTCTGCCTTTTGTGTAAACGACGATATACCTCACACAAGATTCTTCTTAACATACTTCAGTTCTCATGATTATGTTCATTCATGGCCCTGAATATACGCCTGGTTCTGCAAGAGGTTCTAAGAATTGAGCCTTACACAATTCTCTTCGAAGAGGCCCCGCTTCTCTCTCACATAGGTGATTCTCATTTAAGATAGCCTGTACTACCTTGCTCGACTTATCGACGCACAAGAATCATTAAAAGCCAAATTGCTTATCCTCTTCTCCACGGGCATCATTGTTAAGGAATGGACAAGGGATAACTCCCCCACAGTGATCATAGAGTCTTTTTACAACTAGGTTGTCCCTTTGAACCTAGATCTTGGGATCTCCAGTCAACTAGGTTGGATTTCCATTGTATCAACTCATTTTTCTAGAGGCTTAAGTCCCATTCCTCTTATTGATTTCACAACTAACTCTCGATTCAACCCTTTGGTTAACGGATCCGCTAAATTATCCTTTGACTTCACGTAGTCAATAGAGATAACACCAGTTGAGAGTAGTTGTCTGATGGTATTGTGTCTACGACGTATATGTCTAGACTTACCATTGTACATATTGCTTTGTGCCCTGCCAATTGCGGATTGATCGTCATCACAATGTATACAAATTCTTCGCACAGTTTAGGCCATTTTGGAATATCTTCTAAGAAATTTCAAGTCATTCAGCTTCTTCACCACACTTGTCTAGAGCAATAAACTCAGACTCCATTGTAGACCTTGCTATAACTGTCTGCTTAGAAGATTCCATGATATTGTTGCACCTCCTAAAGTGAATACAAATCCACTTGTAGACTTAGAATCTTTAATATCAGATATCCAATTAGCATCACTATATCCTTCAATAACAACAGGATATCTTGTATAGTGCAGCCCAAAATCACGAGTATATCTTAAATGCCTTAGTATTCTCACTATACCTTTCCAGTGGTCATGCCCTGGATTACTCATGTATCTGCTCAATTTACTCACTGCATAGGCAATGTCTGGTCTTGTACAACTCATTAAGTACATTAAACTTCCTATGACTCGTGAGTATTCAACTTGAGACACAGCCTCACCTCTATTCTTCGATAGATGTTTGCTTGTGTCTATTGGAGTTCTAGCTAATGACATGTCATCCTTACTAAATTTTACTAGAATCTTATCCACATGATGGCTCAAAAGCTACCTTTAAAACCATAGGCAAGTGCACCTATCGTTTTATAGTATAGATTATTGAGTATCAAGTGTCATTCCCACGAGGATTGTAAGTACTAATAATTACCGTCTTTTTGTTATTTAATCTAACAATTTTCAGAGTTTTTGTTTGATGAAAAAGGAAAACAAATTATAAATTGTAAAAATGAAGGAAGATTTGTAAAATAAGAAATCAAGAGATAGAAATGTGTTTGAATGTAAATACCTCTAGAATATTTTTGTGATTTGACAAGTTAAAAATACAACCGTAAGCCCTTAAGCAAAAGCCAACCTCTTTTAATAAAATCTCATGTTATGTGGACCGTAGAAATTCCCGATTTAAGTTAATCCCTTTCTCAAGGCGAAAAACTCCTAATCTCAAGTTGATTAATCAAATCTCTTTCTAGTTAAAACCCCCAAGATTGCATTATAACGATTTATGAATTCCCATATTAGGTTTGACCCTAATCCAGAAGATTTATGTCGTCCTATATCTAGGATTGCATGCAACTCTTTTCACATATACAATTTCTTTTTCACCAAAAATCTTTCGATTACCCGATGAAGAAAAGATATCAAATTAATATACCGGAAATATTAACTCGAATGAGATAAGCATGATATAAGTGAATCACACAAGACATGAGAATTTTATTAAAAACATACAAACCTTAATAACAAATCCATTCTAGAGTTCATTACACCCAAACACTAAGATTTAAGCTACTCATGATTTTGACAAAAGAGTAAATTACACAAGAAGATTTAAGTATTGTAGACGTGGTGTACTTATCTTTCTCAAAACCTCAATGGACTTCTTCCTTGATTGATGATGTTGCTCCAAGCCTTCTTCTCCAATATTGCCCCAAGCTTTCTTCTCTAAGACCCCTTGATCCCAATTCTACTTAATGAAATGAATACAATGAATATTTCCTGAGTATCTAATGAATGCCTCTCTCAACTTCAACCATTGGCTTTTATAGGCAACCAATACATTGATAGTACTCTCTTTTGTTAAACAATTGCCTCCATTTTCATTGTTGGTTGGTGAATTCTTGTACTCAATTGATGATTGAGGGAATATGGGGACATGTTGCGGCAAAAATTGGGTGTTAAAGGTGTATAAAAGTGGTCAAAAAGCTTGGTAGGTGAGTTTTCCATAATTTTCGCATGGAAAAGTTGCGAGAAAAGTGCCGGACACGCCGTGTCGCCCCGAACGGCCGGGCCGTCTTGTTTTATCACACAGGGGAATCGGGAGACATGGCGTGCTTCCCAACACGGCCAGGTCGTGTCTCTGACACGGCCGTGTTGGGGAACACGGCCTGGCCGTGTCGGGAGGCTGTTTTGTGCGAAAAAATCGAGTTTTTAGCTCCCGTGAAACACGACCGTGTTGCCCGACACCCCCTGCCCGTGTTGGACCAAAAAGGCCCCGAAATGATGCGTTTGGCTTGGAATTTCGAGCGTTTTTGCATCCTTAAACTCCCCGGTATATTTTGACATGAATCCATGGTCCGAAATTCACCAAAATTAGCCCCGAATGGTCAATCTACATCAATAAAAGCACCTCGGAGTAATATGAACTATGTACAATCAAAAATTTACAAAACTAACAATAAAATAACTCGAATTCTACTCAAATATACACATAAAACGTGCATAAAAAGACCCTTATCAAACCACCTCCAACTTTGAACTTTGTTTGTCCTCAAGCAAAACATTATATCAAAAAGAGGGATTCAATAAATCACAACATACAAAGATGATTTTTTTTTCAACATATTGAACATAAGTAGTCAAGTTCTTGGCCTTCTCAACCCGAATTAACCATTAAGTAAAAACATAGTTTTGTAAAATGATTGACTGTCAAGAAAGACTGTAATATCGGCATGCCTTATTCAGACTTGAAATCATCACTCCATAAATATTGATAGTTATGAACAACTTCAATTCAATAACGCCATGAAAATACGAGAATTCAATAGATCATTGTAGTTAGCTTACTAGTCATATAACCAAGCTTCTTGAACTTTATTGGAATGAGAAGTCAAGGAGTATTCATTCTCCTCTTTTTTTTTCGTCCTTTTTTTTGGGGACCTTTCGAGACATGCTTCCACTAGGTTTATATTTTGAATTTCTGTTCAAACACTCCTAGGGTGGTTTTCCATACTCATATTCGTGTCGCCGTTTTACGTAAAAGACAAACATGGGGCTCATGAATGCTCCTAGCTACTAAGCAACAACAAATAGAGGAGTATAACCTCGATTGGTCCGGGTTTTTTTTCTTCGTTTTTTTTATTATTATTTTTTTTATTCACAAGCTTGGTATAACAACTAGTTAACCACCACTAAATCATGAATTCTCAAACGTTCATAACACTAAGCTTTGTCGTAAATGCCTTAACAAATCAAGTATTATGGAGTTGGAAATCTCGTCAAAATTTAGCACACATCTACATCAATCTATCCTAGACAATCAATTGCTTCACATTGAAAACATAAATAAAAAAGTTAATTTTGGTGTAATTGGGGCTAAGTTATTGACTAGCAAACACTCAATTTGTTAAAAAAAAATTATCTCTTGTCGACAAACTAAAAATAAAAGTAAGCACACACAAACTAAGAATGTAATTGCACCCACCTCCAACTTTAAAGGTTCACATTGTCCTCAATGTGAAAGAAAGATGAACGAACACAAACAAAACACTCAAAAATCAACCACACTAGAAGAAAATAAAAGAGGTGGAAAAGAAAAATACGACCTTACTAGAAGAGTGAAATCGGTATTGAGCGACCATTGGGTTGTTTAGTACGGGACCTTCATCGGTATCTTCATACCTAATCAAGGATACACAACTCGAATACCATGAAATCATCAAATATAATTTTTTTTTGAGTTTTTTTTTATAATGAAAACACGACCGTGCTTAAAAAGCACGGCCGGGGCGTGTTCGGTACGAATTTTTTTCGGCCAAAAATTTTTTTTTTTTTAATTTTTTTTAAAACACGGCCGTGTTCGGTACAAATTTTTCCTACAAAACCTTGGAATTTTTGAACACGGCCAGGGTGTGTTCACGAATTGGGTGACGAACACGGCCGTGTTTTTTTTGTTTTTATTTTTTTTTCAATCCCCAAGCAATAAAAAAAATTAAGTAAAAAAAAATGCACACAAAATGCCGGGTTGCCTCCCGGTTAGCGCTTCTTTAAAGTCGTATAGCTGGACCGTTTACCCAAATGTGGAGATTAGTCGGGTGGAGCTTTGGACTTATGGAAATCCCTTAGGTATTTAGTAGTATTACCTCCAACTTTATGCTTCAAAATGTGCTCATTGAACTTTTCGGTCCCCTTTTCGGGCATAAGCTTCCAACATGGACTTTGAACAACACTTTTCTCCAAGAGATTTTTAGATTTCTCATCGTGCAACGAAATTGAACCGGCAAAAGAACAAGTAGTATCCTTTTCAATATCAACATGAATTTTAAAAATTACTTGTTCATCTCCCACCCTCAAAGTTAATTTTCCCTCATGCACATCAATGATTGATTTTGCCGTAGCCAAGAAAGAACGCCCAAGAATTAGAGGAACCTCAATATCATCATGCATATCAAGAATAACAAAATCAACTGGGAATATGAATTTATCGATCTTGACTAACACATCATTAATAATACCTCTAGGATGTTTAATCGATTTATCGGCTAAGTGTATGTCCATCCTAGTAGGTTTCAGTTCACTTAATCTCATATGCTTGAATGTTTCATAAGACATCACATTGATACTAGCTCCTAAGCCAGTTAGTGCTCTATCAACAGGTAAACCATCAATCGTACAAGGGATAATAAAACTTCCTGGATCATTTAATTTTTGTGGTAGATTATTGGAAGATCATTTATCATTCAATTGCACATTTGATAGTTCGTTAAGCTTATTTTCATTAGAAATGATGTCATTTAGATCCTTAGCATGCTTTGAAAGAGGTTGAACAAATGGAATATTAGTATGTAGTTGCTTGAATGACTCAAGGTACTTACCAAATTTGTCCTCCCTTCTATCTTCTTTAGTTAAACTCCGGTAAGGGATCTTGGGTTTGTATTTGGCGACCACCTTTTTCATGGGCTTTTCTTCGTGTTTGTCGTCCTCCACATATTTTTGCATGGTGGCGTTGGCATAATCATGTTCATGTGGAAAATTGATGGTGATTGCCTTTACGTGCTCCCTTGGGTTTGGCTCGGTGTTACCCGACAAACTTCCTTGTGGCCTTTCGGAAATCATTTTTGCAATCTGGCCTATTTGGTTTTCCAAATTATGGATAGATGCCTCTTGATTTCTTAAAGATGTTTCGACCGCCTGGAATCGGGCATCTGTTGATTGCACAAACTTTGCCATAAGTTCCTCCAAGTTAGGCTTTCCTTGGTCGGCTGAATCAGGAGGCGTGTGTAGATTAGGATTGGGATTAGGCCGTGGTTGACCTTGATTATTCCAACTGAAGTTCGGGTGCTGACGCCAACTTGGATTATATGTGTTACTGAAAGGATTATTTTGAGAGGGTCGAGATTGATTACCTAGATAATCCACTTGTTCATGTGGTGGTATCGCGTGGGGGCACTCTTGGTGGTTGTGCGATCCTCCACAAGTCTTGCATGAAAGACTTGTTGTGGAGGTTTTGGAGCTGCCAACCCGTCAATTTTCTGAGTCAGAGCTTCGACTTGCGCGGCTAGTGTAACCACCGCATCTGCATTATATACACCTACTGTCTTGTTGGTCTTACCTCGTACAGATTGCCATTGATAGCCATTCATGGCCATCCCTTCTATGAGATCTTGGGCGGCTTCGGGTGTTTTATTGTTCAATTCCCCCCGCCGCCACATCAATCATTTGCCTCGTCGATGAGAGTAGCCCGTTGTAAAACGTTTGGACTTGCATCCAAATATGGAGGCGATGATGTGGGCATTTTTGCAGCAATTCTTTGAATCTCTCCCAAGTGTCGTACAAGGTCTCATCGTCCTCTTGAGTGAATGAAGAGATTTCATTCCTCAATCGTGCGGTTTTGGCGGGTGGAAAATACTTCAAAAGAAAATTTTCCGCCATAATGCTCCATGTTGTGATTGTTCCCTTTGGTAAAGTGTTTAGCCATTGTTTAGCCCGTCCCCAAGAGTAAATGGGAACAGCGTGAACGGATGGCATCGTCGAGACTCCATTTATTTTGAAGGTATCGCAAATTTCGAGGAAATTCGCGATATGATTATTTGATCTCCGTCCGGTAGGCGTCGAATTGAACAAATTGTTGCACCATTTGAATGACATTCGGTTTGATTTCAAATTATTGGTCCGCAACAACGGGCCTTACGATACTTGGACGACGTCACGCATCCATAGATGGTTTGGCATAATGTAGTGCATGGTTCTTTGTTGTTAAATGCCTGCCATAAATAAATCCTTGCTTTCGTTAATATCTTCTTCGTGGTCCGTATTAGTACTTTCCTCTGTGTTGCTCCCGGCGGTATCACGCTTCCAAATTCAACGTCGAGTAGGCATGCACTACGATAAACAAAGAGGGTAAGTGTAATCCAAGACTTTCAAAGATAGATAAAAAGAAAGATAATGGTAAAATAAAAATAATAAAAAATATGATTAAATTAACAAAAATAAAGCGTTCTTAATATTACAAACCCCCGCAATGGCGCCAAAAACTTGATGGCTCAAAAGCTACCTTTAAAACCGTAGGCAAGTGCACCTATCGTTTTATAGTATAGATTATTGAGTACCGAGTGTCATTCCCACGAGGATTGTAAGTACTAATAATTACCGTCTTTTTGTTATTTAATCTAACAATTTTCAGAGTTTTTGTTTGATGAAAAAGGAAAACAAATTATAAATTGTAAAAATGAAGGAAGATTTGTAAAATAAGAAATCAAGAGATAGAAATGTGTTTGAATGTAAACCCCTCTAGAATATTTTTGTGATTTGACAAGTTAAAAATACAACCGTAAGCCCTTAAGCAAAAGCCAACCTCTTTTAATAAAATCTCATGTTATGTGGACCGTAGAAATTCCCGATTTAAGTTAATCCCTTTCTCAAGGCGAAAAACTCCTAATCTCAAGTTGATTAACTGGAATCTCTTCCTAGTTAAAACCCCCAAGATTGCATTATAACAATTTATGAATTCCCATATTAGGTTTGACCCTAATCCAGAAGATTTATGTCGTCCTATATCTAGGATTGCATGCAACTCTTTTCACTTATATATGTTCTATTTCACCATGAATCTTTTGATTACTCGATGAAGAAAAGATATCAAATTAATATACCGGAAATATTAACTCGAATGAGATAAGCATGATATAAGTGAATCACACAAGACATGAGAATTTTATTAAAAACATACAAACCTTAATCACAAATCCATTCTAGAGTTCATTACACCCAAACACTAAGATTTAAGCTACTCATGATTTTGACAAAAGAGTAAATTACACAAGAAGATTTAAGTATTGTAGACATGGTGTACTTATCTTTCTCAAAATCTCAATGGACTTCTTCCTTGATTGATGATGTTGCTCCAAGCCTTCTTCTCCAATATTGCCCCAAGCTTTCTTCTCCAAGACCCCTTGATCCCAATTCTACTTAATGAAATGAATACAATGAATATTTCCTGAGTATCTAATGAATGCCTCTCCCAACTTCAACCTCGCTTTTATAGGCAACCAATACATTGATAAGACTCTCTTTTGTTAAACAATTGCCTCCATTTTCATTGTTGGTTGGTGAATTCTTGTACTCAATTGATGATTGAGGGAATATGGGGACATGTTGCAGCAAAATTGGGTGTTAAAGGTGTATAAAAGTGGTCAAAAAGCTTGGTAGGTGAGTTTTCCATAATTTTCGCATGGAAAAGTTGCAGAAAAGTGCCCCGGACACGCCCGTGTCGCCCAAAACGGCCGGGCCGTGCTGTTTTATCACACAGGGAATCAGGGAGACATGGTCGTGCTTCCCAACACGGCCGTGTCGGAGGCTATTTTGTGCAAAAAAATCGAGTTTTTAGCTCCCGGCGGAACACGACCGTGTTGCCTGACACCCCCTGCCCGTGTTGGAACAAAAAGGCCCCGAAATGACGCGTTTGGCTTGGAATTTCGAGCGTTTTTACATCCTTAAACTCCCCGGTATGTTTTGACATGAATCCATGGTCCGAAATTCACCAAAATTAGCCTCGAATGGTCAATCTACATCAATAAAAGCACCTCGGAGTAATATAAACTATGTACAATCAAAAATTTACAAAACTAACAATAAAATAACTCGAATTCTACTCAAATATATACATAAAACGTTCATAAAAAGACCCTTATCACCACATAATGTGACTGATCAAGTGTTAGTCCATTTGAAGTTCTAGAAATCTTTATTCGAGGATCACGTAAGCTAAACCCATATCTTTCATATCAAACCTCGAGTTCAACATATCTTTAGTGGATTTAATTATGTTATCATTACTTCCAATGATAAGCATGTCGTCTACATAAAGACATAAAATGACATAGTCATTTCCAGTCTCTTTAACAAAGACACATTTATCACATTCATTTATTTTAAATCCACTTCTTTAGCAGTTTTCTTTGAGCTATACACGTACAACGAATCTGCAAGGTCATTCATGACATAATTTCTACACAAGAAATTAACATGTATCCAAGCATCCAAAGCGTTAAACGCTTGTGCATCAGTCTTATCCTCACTAAGCTGTGGATGATCTTTCTTCAAGAACTGTGTCAAGTTCAATGTGGTCAAGTAGAAAAATATTTTCTGTTGCCACTGCTTAAAATTCAAGTTGTTAAACTTTTCCGATTTTTCACCATGATTAACAGACACATTAAACGTGGGGTTGGCTACAAAAGCCTGGCACACAACAGAGTTAGACCCAGCACTGTTTGGTACAAAATCCTGTGTTGGCACAACGGGGTTAGACCCACCACAGTTTGATTCAGATGCCATTACAGAGAAATTAGAGTAATTCTCAGCCTTGGAGGGACAGCCAACTGCGGCGCGGCGGAGGAGGAGGAGCGGGAGGAGGAGAGTGTCTAGAAACTTCAAATTCTTTTTTATTTAGTATAAGGTCCTTGCAATTTCCTTATATTCCAAATAAGCACAGGGAATCTATTCTATCAGCCCAAACTTTAGTCCAATCAGTCCAAAAATTAGTCCAAACAGTCCAAAATAGTCCAATCAGTTCAAAATTAGTCCAAACAGTCCAATCAGTCCAAAATTAGTCCAAACAGTCCAAATTACAATTTCCTTTCGCTTCAAATAGCACGAGTATTAATCGCTTTAGTACAAAATAATAAATATTCGAACCAATTTAATATCCTGATAATCATCCAAATTGAATATGAACTTCAAGTATTTCACACAAACATTAGCATATTGTTTTTAATATGGCATAATCCACTTAATAAGCCAAACTATCTAACATATTAAGATAGCCAATCAATCTGGACCTTTATATGAAGCTACAATTGCAAAAAGTTGGTGAATCAAAGTTCGAATTCCAAATAGTTTTTTAATATATAAATATATATAATAAAGTGGAAACAACTTATAGATCAACATACCACTACTTTACCAAATGGCTAATAAAAAGCAAACTGATCCAGAATATGATATTGATACCCAACAAAATTACAAAATAATCAGCTCCCAAAATTTTACCGTCAGGGTTTTTTATAGTTTGAGCATTAGACAAAATTTTCAGAAAAACAGATAAATGGCAACGTATTTAGTACTAGAAGTTTTCTCATAATTTGTTTTAAGTTTGTAGGAAAATATTAGTATTTCTTCTAGTACAATTTATATGAGTCGAAAATCCGAATCGATAAAATTTGCAAAGTAAGCAAAATAAAATTAGCTCGAATCGTGTATTCAACACACTATCCTTAAAACAGATTCGTCCCCTATTCTCGACGCCTCATTTCCCAGGATAAGACGAGAAAACCGGATTACCTATTCCGTGAATCAAAAATTATGCCCGAAAATTATCACCAAAAATTACAAAAGCTTTAGGGGAGAGATGAAAATTTTGTGTTTGATTTGTTGTGTGTTTACAAATGGAAAATAACCCATATTTATAGGCAAAATTTTGCCCTTTACTATTGATAAGGTCAAATTGGCCTTTACTATTTAAAAGGACAAAATATATCCACACTTTACTATTTAAAAGGTTAAATAAGTAATTTTATTCAAAATATCCAACACCCACCCCGTAATATTTCCTGGCTACGCCATTGCCTGCAATGTCATATGCTTGTGCATTTTTCCCCAACTGAAATTGCATGCGTGTCTTCTTTGTGTTTAGGACGAATCTAACTGAAACTTCTATTGCAAAAACTTTGTATGTGTTGCTATATTTCTCCATAAAAACTTAACTATCTTTTAAAAGTTACAAATACACGTGATAATTATTTCTATTCTACAAATTGCATTTGAGGGACATTTATTAAATACAAATCTCATGTGGGTGTATGTTTGTAATACTTTAAGTTTCATTTGGATGATAGAATTAAAGTTATAGATTCCAAATTCATAATAACTAATCCATTAAACTTATTTGGATAATATCATTTTACAATGGATTTCAAATCCTTATATTATATTTGTGTTGTTTTTTGAATCATTGTGGTGGAATTTCAAATCTATACTATTTGGAGTCATTTGAAACCCTTCCTCTAATAATCATTTGAATCCAAAGCCTCCCATCCAAATTCAACTTAAGGGGATAAATATAATTTTGAAAGATAATTGAGTTTTTCATAATTAGGCCAAACCTAAAGGGTAATTTGTGTAATTTTTCCTTTGAATTATAATAAGATAGAGGGTGTATTCGCAAAAGTTTGAAACATCTTCTGCCTCAGTATCATAGAAATTACTCCCAATTATTCGAGATGCAATTGCTCTATTGTTTGTAGAGTGTTTTATTGTAAATTTTATTCCTTTATATTTTCAGTATCTTAGCAGTATGTTATCTCTCACTCTAGCACTTGGTATGCACTTGTCATCTGAAGTGCATATAACTAACAATCGAGAAAGCATTTTAGATAATCAATTTATTGATTTGAATTTTGAAGATGAACATAATTATTAATATGTAACTCCTGCGGTATCTTTAGCATTGTTCTAAAAATCTCCCACTAGCTCCGATTAGTCCACGCCTAAACGCTAGACTCCCCTTGTCAGATTATGTTTTTCTTCCGACAGGTCCCCGCTAACCCTCGGCCGCACCTAATCTCTTGCCTGGCTCCACTAGGTGTTAGACCCCAGTTTACCACATGTCTACTGCTGTATAGAACACTGATCTTAGTAGGTCGTACATTTGACTTGTTTCTAATTTACAAGCACATTATTAAGCTGCATTATTCAGAAAAAATCGCGAACTGGTTCTCGCAATTCTTGAAACGCTCATCAATTTATGTCACATCTCATACCATATTATTAAATGTTTAATATTTAATACCTCATTGAATGTCATGTATTCATGAAACGCTTGGATCTCATGTCATATATAAAACAACAAATTTTAGATAGAATCGCACTCCCATGTCAATTTTTTCTTTGGGTATATGATCTTTACAATCTTAGAACAATTACAAAAGTGAAGCAATGCCATGGCGTACACTATTGAATCCCGATTTCAAACATTCTCCCTTAGGAAGTCTAATAGAAGAGGAAATGAGTTTTGCCCTTCAATTTTTTTTAGGGGGAGGGGGGGATTGCAAAGCAAATAACAGTCCAACATTAGCAGCCCAACCCATGAAAATATCATATTCTCAATTGATTGCGTACCACACCCAAGGGTGTTCTTATAAAATATCATGATTTTCAACATAATAAAATTTCATTTCTGCCCATTTAATTCTCCATGACCTGTTATTACTTATTACTAGTGGCCTAGGCGCTAAGTGGACACAGCTGCCCAGATTTTTGACTAATCGGCTAGCCTAGGCGATGCTAGGATTAGGCGGCGCCTAGGAGAACTAGGCGGACTAGGCAACATCTAGGCGAGCTAGGCGACACCTAGATATAATTATTTTTTGCTGAAACCCTAACAAAATGACTCCGGCTAGTGAAATAGCACCGATGACTCCAAAGTTCACTGTAAATGAAACTGAATATATAATTTTCTTAATAAAAATAAATAAAATTTTAGGGTCTGAAAATTTTCCGATTGATGATTTGATGTTATATGAATCAATGTAATATTTGTTAAAGTATTATATTGTAGATGATTTATAAATTTTAATGGGTTATGTTGTTGAATTACTTTAAAGTTGAAATTTTATATTTGTTCAAAACAAGTTTAAATATAACTTTATAGCTATGTATTATAAGAATTATATATACATAAAATTGGATATATATTTTTAAGCCACCGCCTAAGCCCCATCTAGGGATGGAAATAGGTCAGGCTACCCAATTAAGTCAGGCTCAAGCCTTTTTCAAAGCTTATTTAAATAGTTGAGTCAGGCCTGAGCCTTTAAAAAAGCCTTTTAAGATCAACATGCCGGTTTATTTAAGGCCTACATATATAATATGTATATATGTATAATATTATATATAGTACATATATAATACATAGAAACAAAAAGTATTATATAGAATACATATATGTAATATATTTTATATACATATTGAAGATATAAATTGTATAAAAAATATTACATATATCTTATATATAAATATAATATTAGAACTCTAATGAAACACTTATTTTGTATTTGAATTTGATATTGTATTATCATATTTATTTTCTTTAGAGATGTAGTGTAACGTATTCTATTGTCATGTGCATTTTGTTGTTTTCATTATGAATCTTGTATTGACTGTCAATAGATAGTCGTCTGTTTTTTGTAGTTTACAATTTTTTTTTTGAAATTGACTTTGATATAGGCTTAAAAAAGCTTTAAACAGGCTCATGTTTGGCCTTTTTACTTAAAAAGGTCAGGCTGAGCCTATGAAAAAAGCCTACTACATATAATAGGTTATGTTTGAGCCTAAACTTAACAAAGCAGGCCCAAGCCTTCCAATTCAAAGCCCGACTTGGTTTGGCCCATTTCCACCTTTAGGCCCTGACATAGTCCTTGTAAACAAACAAATGCATAGAAATCTTAAAAAATAAACAAGTAGATCTTACTTCCCAAACACAAAATTATATCGTGCTTGTTTGGGAGCACTTATGGAAAAATACATTTATAAAATAGACTTATCTAGAATGGACTCTTCAAAAAGTCTCTTATTCTCATTTCTCTAGAATGAACTTTTTGGAAGAGTGACTTATCCAAAAGTCCATTTCAAAATAACCACAAAACATGAAAATTAATTGAAATAGACTTTTAAATTCAAAAGTCCATTTCAAAAGTGCTCCCAAACAAACACATCAACCTATATAATAAATAAACAATACAATTATATTGAGTTCACACTATTTATCAAATCCAATCAAAAATGCCAAAGGAGCTCTAAGAATAACAAATAATCCCAAAAATTAATAATTAACCCAAACCGTCCCCCCCAAACCGGTCTTACATCCGCCACGTGTCCCTGTCACCATCCCATGTCTACTCACTGGCTAACTCCAATCATCATTAACCAACCCTCCCCCTCCCCCTCCCCCCACCCCACCCCCACCCCGCCCCCCAAAATCAATCAATCATGAAGCTCCACATTTTCACCCACAACACACACTAGCCATGGCTTTCTCTCTCCTCCCTTCGATCCCGCCCAAACCCCCCTTCCCATAATCCAATTACAGATTCAGGAACTCTGACCTAGTTTTCTACGCTATGGCGATAGTCACGGGAGACAGATATCTCGAATCACTCGTGAAATTCGTGGAAAATCAGGCGGATAAATTGATCGAAGGGACGCTGGTGTTGAAATTGAATCCCGTGGGTTTGCGGTACGTGCAATCTAGGCTGGAAGCGTTGGCGGAGCTGGAGAGTTTGTTGGCTGGAGCTCCGGTGGATTATTTGCGGGCGTATGTTTCCGATTTGGGTGATCATCGCGCGCTCGAGCAGTTACGTAGAATTCTCCGTCTGCTTCCGTCGTTGAAGGTGGTTTCTGTGGTGCCGCCTCTGGGGAGGGATCCGTCGCCGTTGTATCTGATTCCGTTTGGGAGGTTGAAGGTTTTGGAACTTCGTGGATGTGATTTGTCGACATCGGCGGCGAAGGGGTTACTTGAGTTGAGGTTTACGCTTGAGAAATTGATATGCCATAACTCAACTGTGAGTGCTAATTTCTTGCTTTAACATAGACCTTTTTTCCTGCTTGAATTCTTGGTCAGCTTGGGTTTTTGTTTTGTTATTAAAGAATTTGGTTTTAGTCGTGCAGTAATTGCTTCAAATTGTGTATGAAATTAAAGAAAGGGAAGTTTATATGGAGAAAACAATTATTTCTTTCTTCCCTATGTCGTATTTTACCGTAGGATGTGAAGTTATAGTTTAGAATGCTAGATAAATGATGATTTGTAGTAAAATTTGACAATCTAGTTTTTTCTATATTCCTTTTTTATCTTTATGTGGGAGAAATTGAAATAGGCGAACTAAATAGAATTACTCAGTATCAAACAGTCTGATGTCAATTGTGGATGGAGTATTTTATTTCTTCTTCTCCGCACAAATTTTTGATAGAACCACTGTTTGATCCAATATATTACTGAGCTTTGGTATTCTATTCATCGCAATTGAGCTTTGGTATTCTATTCATCACAATTGGCTTAGGATGCACTGCGACATGTATTTGCGAGCAGAATTGCGGATATAAAGGATTCACCCCAGTGGAACCGGTTATCTTTTGTTTCATGTGCTTGTAACGGCTTGGTTCTCATGGATGAGTCTTTGCGGCTTCTTTCTGTGGTTGAAACCCTTGATCTGAGTAGGAACAAGTTTGCGAAGGTAGATAATCTCAGGAAGTGCACCAAATTGAAGCACGTGGATTTGGGCTTTAATAACCTGAGAAGTATTGCATCGTTTAGTGAGGTAAGCTTATAGTGGTCAGCTGAATGCAATTTCTTTTTCATGATTACTGATCCCTGATTTTGGGCTCAGTGATAATTGTTTACTTCACTGGAGATTCTGGCAAAAAGTTTGTCTGAACAGATGCATGATAACTTCTCTGTTAATCAACTTAATGAAAAGTTGATTTCTTCTTTTTCTGTTTTTCAATTTTTTTTGTGGCTTTTGTTTTTTATGTGATATTGAAAAGCAGAGGGCAACTGAAAGAAGATGCTTATAACAGTCGATTAAGTATGCTATTTCAGCGTAGTGTTGTATACTTCAGTGAAGATTCTGAGTTTCAACTTTCAAATTTACCCATTCAAATATGGTAGGAAGTAGTAATTGGCTGTCATTGTGGGAAATTTATTCAATAACATCTAGGTTTGCAAAATAAGTCTGATTGGATCTCCGACACACTAGGTTTGCAAAATATGATATGCTGATCTTATTGTCATCAGAAACAGAAAAGAACTCTATGTAATAGGTTCCAAAATCCAAATATAGAAGCTTTGTGCATGTCTGGATTAATTTTTTGTCACAATGTTCACACATTTTCAGCTAACTTTTGTGTTCTTTTTTATCATTTTCTTAAATTGTTACTAAAACATTTTAAAAAACAACACCTATTTTGTATACATTACACAGCTTAATCTCTATACCCCATTCCAGAGAAACATCGCTCTCTCTCTCTCTCTCTGCTATAATTTGCTTCAATCTTACATTGGCCTTAAGTCGAATTGCAACTGGGCAGTACAAAGACATTGTATTCTCTAATAAAAATTGAGACAATCTTACAAAACTAATCTCACAGAACATTTATATAAAGCATTGCACAAATGGCCCTAAACATTACTTTCGTTCCTAAGTACTTATCAGGGTCTGTTGCACCAGGTGCTGAGGTGCAGGTGTTTTGTATAGGAGTGGAGAGCTTTCCCCCCTTTTCCATCTCTACTCTCAGCAAAGTTTTTTTTTTTTTTTTTTTTTTTTCCTCTCTCTCTCTCTCTGTGTGTGTGTGTGTGTGTGTGTGTGTGTGTGTCTTACCTGTTGCTATAATTTGCTTACATTGGCCTTAAGTAGAATTGCTCATTTTCACAAGGAAGAAGCAGAAGTGACGAATATCCAAAGTAAAAAAAGCAGCCTTTATCATCTGATTTAAATCCTTTTTCAGTCAATTTGAGTTGCCTTGAGTGGAACCAAGTGCTTTGTGACTTATGAATATCCTTCTATCCAGGGAATATGTTTCGGCTTAATGATTGGTTTTTGCAGGTCTCCTGTCAGATTGTTAAACTTGTACTGAGGAACAACGCTTTAACTTCATTGCATGGCATTGAAAATTTAAAGTCACTGCAAGGGCTTGATCTATCCTACAATGTTATTTCAAACTTCTCTGAGATAGAGATCCTTGCTGGTCTTCCGTCTCTTCAAAACTTGTGGTTAGAAGGAAATCCTATTTGCTATGCTAGATGGTTCCGTGCTCAAGTTTTCAGTCTTTTTTCGCATCCGGACCAAGTAAGATATTGTTATGTAGCGTTTTTAAGGTTATTTGGATCTGGAATCTATCAATTGGAATAGATATTCTATCAGATTTCTGAATAATATATATACATATCATCATCATCATCATCAACTGCACCTTATCCCACTATGTGGGGTCGGTGGTGTGAAGTTTATAGAATCAACTAATTGTCTAAAATTAGTTTAACACTACAAATTCACACAAAAAAAAAAGTGGCAAAGTTTTACGCCGGATGCCCTTCCTGACGCAACCTTCATACGAAGGAGAAATGAGATGAAATTCCAAAACCATCATCATCATAGGTTTTTCCACTTGCATGGAAAAATATGATGAGACGGCGATGAGTTGAGATAGTTGCTCTAGTCGTGTCCCATTACATGATTGATATTGTAAAATCAACATGTACGTCATGGAACATGACCATAATAATATATATACATATATATATATATATCACTTTAACTAGTTTTACACTTATATTGGATTTGTATAAATGTTATATTCGCATGTGCTCTAGCTTACGCTGGATGAGAAGAAAATCTCAATTTGTGAGTTTTGGAAGCGGCAAATCATAGTTGCAAGCAGGCAGAAGCAGCCTGCAAGCTTTGGATTTTATGTACCTCTCCAAGATGCTGATGTGGAAGAAAGTATAAACACAAGAAAGGTAGGAAACCATTTGATGGTAACAAATCCTTAATTCCGTGATGTTATAATTTGAACCATTTACTGAATCGAGAAATTTAATACCAAATACTTTTGGTGTTCTAATGATTTGCAGAAGCGAATCTCTCGTCTTGTCAGTATTGAGAATGACAATCAGAGCACATGTATATGTTCTGATCAGGATTCATTGTCATGTGATAATGAGATTCAAAGCAAAGATGGGAATGCCAATACAGATGAAGCAGCTGAAATAGAAGATTTGATGAATAGAATTGAGTTTATGAAGAAGGATCATTCCGTTCTATGGTTGCAGGAATTTAAAGAATGGATGAATCAAACATCTGAAAATCATGTTGATGGTAATAAATTTAGGAATGCTATCTTAAATAATATTGAAGAGAGGCGTTTGAAGAGCGAGATAAAAGATGAAGACCTTGCCGAGACCTCGAGATACATCTCCGATTCTTTTCAGCTTTCTGGAGATGAAAGTAGCACAATCCTTCTAGAATCTGAGACCTCCTTTGCAGATGCATCTACTGTTGTAAGTGCCCAAAGGTACTTCGATCAAATTGGTGAAGCAGCTTCCAGATTTTTCATGGGACATGACCGGTCTGTTGGGAAAAATTATAATGTGAATCAGGAAGAGCTGAGATTATTAAACAATGATGGGAGTGTGTCTGCAGGTGCTGGGGACTCGCGCTTTAATTCCCTTGCAGTACCCAGAGGGGACAGTGTGAGCACCAAAAATGTAGCATCCCCTTCAACTTCATTAAATGACATTAACGAGTCCCATTTATCATTAGCTTGCCCAGGATCTCCACCTCATTACCAAGAGGACATTTTGCATCGACGCCGCAATTTAGAAGAAGAATTTCTGCAGCTATCTGCTGAATCTTTCTCAGTGGCATCCTCTGACAGCAACACAAGTTGTAGTGAAGATGATTCTGCAAACTTTATGGAGCAGAATGTTGGGCGACTAAATACGAACACGAACAAAAAATGAGGGTAGCAGAGATGAGAATGCTAAGATGGATGTGCGGACACACTAGATTAGATAGAATAAGAAATGAACACATTAGGAACAAAGTGGGAGTAGCACCAATAGACGAGAAAATTAGAGAAACACGATTAAGATGGTTTGGACATGTTTATAGGAGACCTTTAGATGCACCTGTGCGACGTTTAGAAGGTAGAGAATCACTCACACAAATCAAAAGAGGAAGAGGCAGACCTAAAAAGACTTGGAAAGAAGCTATTAAACATGACATGTTATACCTAGAAATAAACGAAAATATGGCTTATGACCGTAAACGATGGCGCGATATGATCCGTATAGCCGACCCCACGTAGTGGGATTAAGGCTTAGTTTGTTGTTGTTTTTATCTCAAATGGGTCACAATGGCTTTCTTGTTGCTTCTTGTAGATTTGGCGCAGGTGATGCATATCATGACAATATATCGGCGTCGAAGCAAAATGGAACACATATGTCAAGTCCTGGTGCCAAAGGAAATTTTGTCAGCATTGATGGTGGAGAGATGGAAATCTCCGCCCTTCCTTGCAGCAGTAGCTTCGCTGATGCTATGCATGATGATGCGAGTTTAGGATTTGACAAGGAGAAACCTGATTGGCTGGAGAAGGCGAAACGCAGAAGGAAACCCAGGAAAAGAATGATCTCCTTGCCAGAGGAGGAGGATGTACACGGTGACACTGACTCATCGAAGAAGTCCAGTGACCACGTAGAGACCTGCCAAAGTGACATTGTACATGAAGGACAAGAAATCTGTTGATCTAGTGAGCTGTGGAGTTTGACTACATTGAAATAATTAGGACCGCGATTCCCCTCTATACTTGGCCAGTGTTACAGGGGAACTAATTCTGTGTTCAATACACCATGTGACGGAAAAGATGATTCCATTGCGACTTATTTTAATTCCAATGTGGCTGTTTGTAGGGTTAATGAGATTTTTTGGCCAATTGTCCGGTGCATTTGTCTTTTTGATGAAAGATCAGGATATAATGAAAGGTGAAGTTTTGCTCATTGAACTATTGTAATTGAAATGTCTAATCATCATGTCGATTGAGATTATTTTCCTTTTTTTTTCCGGTTCCTATATGCCTCCCATTATTTACCTATACAGTATAGCATGACTGTATTCTAAGAAGCCTGTAATGTCATACCACTATTAGCATACGTTAGCTGCAAGTGCCATTATTCTCCAACTTGATGACATTTTTTTGGCATTTGAACTTGTTATAGTTACTACTTTCTTCTGCTCTCCATATACAGGAAAAGTATACTATGGAGCAGCAAACAGAAGTTTTACATGGGTCAGGTTAGCTTTATTGTGGTATGAGCTCTTGGCTAGAGATTTACTTTATGCTTCTGCTTGTCTTTGTATATAACATGAAGTTTCCTACAATGGCTGCTTGGTGACACTTGTTTTTCTTATTTGCCTTCCCACTTGGCCAGACAAATTGTGGCAGCCAAGATCTCTGTTCATGCTTGAAGGGCATCTACTTCTAAGCTGAAGAATCATGCAGTTTGATCCCTTTGAGAATGCATTTTCCTCCTATGATTTTTTTGCTGGATTCAGGTTACGCCATTGCTGATGTCTCTGAGATGGTAATTTTTTACTTCTCTTACTATCAAAGACCTGGTTGAACTTTAGGCTATATTCAATTTGGCTTGTGATGCTTCATTGCTTAGATGAAATTATTTGAGCCTCTTAATTTCAAGGGAACTTCCTTAGGGAAATTCGCAAATGGCTTGCGAGATGGTAAAACAGCAAAACCCCTGTGAGATACTAAGAGGGTGTTTGCTGGGCTTATAAGCTCTTAAAAACGTCTTATAGGATGTTTAAGAGCTTATAAACTCTTAAAATGTATTTGGTAATTTTTTTCCAAGAGAGTTTATAAGCTTTAAAAAAAAGCTGTCAGAGAGCTTATAAGCTCCTAAAAAAAAGTACCTCTACCTCAACTTTTTTTGAAAAGAGCTTATAAGCTCCTTATCTTAAATATTCAAAAGACAAAAATATACTTAATAATTTTATAAGATATAAAAACAACTTATAAACTCAACTATCTTATTTTATCCAAACACCCCGACAACTTATTTTTAAAATAAGATCTAACATCTTATAAGCTCCTAAAACAACTTATCAGATGTAGGAGATTAACATCTTATAAGCTTAGCGAAACACCCTCTAAATTGCTAAATTGCTAATTAACCCCTGATGTCTTCAGAAAAATGCATAACACTCAACCTTAGTTTTTGTCATTTATTTAATTTGAAATGACCAACAACATACACCTATACATATTTATTTTACTTTATTTTATCAGTGTTAATAACTATTTAAAGTATTAGTTACTAAATATATTTTTGTAGTTTCATATATTTACTACTAACTTGAATGTTATTTTAAGATATATAAAATAAACGTTTCCTTTAATTATAGGTTTTATTACTTATATTTTAAAATAAAACTAATATATATAATATAGGGGAAATTTTTTAACTACCCACTATGGATAGTGGGTATTCTTTTCTACCCACCAACCTAAAAAAACTCTTTTTTACCCAATTTGACCAAACTGCCCCCCCTTAATTTGAGGATTTTGAATTTTAAAACTTGATGTAATTATTGTTTTCCTTGAAAACCGTGTACACTCTTCCCCAAATACATACACACTATGTATTGTGGCCAAATCGTGCTCATATTATTTTATATCGTGCATATGCATTGTGATTTGAATTGTAATATCGTGCATATATAAACCAAACATATTGTGCATGCATATGTAAACCACCAAATTAAAGCATATCATATCGTGCATGCATATGCATGCATATGTAAACCATCAAATTTGCACGATATATATAAACAACCAAATTAAAGCATATCATATCGTGCATGCATATGTAACCACCAAATTAAAGCATATCGTGCATGCATATACATGCACATGTAAACCATCAAATTAAAGCATATCGTGCATGCATATGTAAACCACACATGTAAACCATATCGTGCATGCATATGCATGTGACCACCAAAACATATCGTGCATGCATATGTAAACCAAAACATATATTGCATGCATTGTAAACCATTCTATATCGTGCATGTATTGTAAACCATTCTATATCGTGCATGCAAATAATTATATATCGTGCATATGCATTCATTGTATATCGTGCATTATATATGGGCGTGAATTGTATATCGTGTACACTGCACTCCAAATACACACACCCATTTGATATATATCGTGCCCATATCGTGCTCATATCATGCCAACCCCCAATTGTTTGAAAAATCTGAAAAATTATCTATTGATTTTGAAAATTGTTTCAATAAAATTTAAAAGTATTTGCAATTGATTAAAAAACGTTAAAAGAATCGATTACATTATTTTAAAATCTAAATATTAAAATATAAAAAACCACGATAATTTGTTTTAAAAACAAAAGAAGAATCGAAGTTATTTTAAAATACAAAATTTACAAAAAACTAATTATGAAAATTTTGAAAAAAAAAACTACACTTTTTTTAAACATTTGCCATTATTTAAAATATTGAAATTTGTTTAAAAATCTCAAAAATTATTTAAAAAAAATGAAAAATGGATTAAATGAAAATTGTTGAAGGCTTTCGAAATTTTACAAAAAGTCAGATTTTTTATAAAATCCAAAAAGGGAGTAGAGAGAGAGAGAAAAATAAAGAAATTGGACTCCACCTACTTTTACATTTAAAGTGTAAGGGTATTTGGGTAAAAGAACCACAAAAATGAGTAGAAAACTTAGTTTTTTTTATCTCACATGTCAGAAAAGTTTTTGTCCTATCCCAAGTGGGTATTTCCCACCATTTACTCCATAATATATTATACATAGCATAATGAAGTTCAATATGCATATGCAATGTAGTGGATATTTAAGAGTTTTCTTATCATGTTTCTATTAATCATGTCATGTGACGTAAAGCATTAAAATGTGTAGCATGATATTACTTTGTTTTATGTGATTACAAAAAATAAAAAATGTTAATAAGAGAAACACATTATTTCATATCTTTCAAGATAACTATAAATTACTAATAAAAAATACATATGCTGCATTGTGTATTCAAAGATATTACTCAAGTGACCAAAAAGAAACAGATAAATTAAATAGAATTTTCCACCATATATACAGTACGGGTAAGAGTGTGATTTTTTTTAATAAATGATAAAACTGTGGTTGAATGTTATTTGCCAATTTTATATTATTTTTTTTCAAAACAAAAAGGCGTTATTAGTTTTGTTTTTTTCATTTTACATTAATTAGCTATCTGAGAAGGATTTGCATGGTTTCTTATAATATTTTTAGTATTTACATCTTAATATATGACCTTCAAAAACATCTTTGTAACGTACCAGCTAATTGCCTAGCCCTATATTTTCCCTCCTTTCGTTCGGTTGTTCATATCCTGTGAAGTTCACATTGAATTTAGTGAAGAAATTGTGATTGGTTTTGTTCAGGTAATTAACACTTCGGATAGCCTGTGTTCTATGTTAGCTTCAGAATGCACATCAGAGTTCTGTCCTTCAGAGAAACGATGCAATACTGTGGACGATGCATTTCTAAAGATAAAATTTGCTTTGGATCTCTTAACATGAAAGAGCTTAAGTCGTTCTCGAATGTTTGTCTCCTCAACTAAGTAGGCTTGCTGAAAGAATTTCATGCCAAGTCTACCTTATCGTCTCTTCTTGTAAGATAAAGGTCATGATTGATGATTTTAGCATTTAGTGTTTTGCCCTTTCATTGTTTGCTTCCACATTCATTTCATTCTTTTGGTTTGGGATGTTTCCCTATTCTTTCCTGTAACTGTAAATGAAACATTTTTTGTGATTTGTATTCATTGATTGATTCCACTTAAAAAGTGCTCGAATGTAAAGAAATTGTATATCGTACAGTTTGAGTTGTTAAATGACACGTGGATATAATCCAGCTTGAAGTGCACAGAGGTGATTAGAGATGGTAGTGGGGCGGGGATTCTCCATTCCCCGCGGGAAGCCGCCCCGAACAGGTAGGGATGGCAATGGGCGGGGACGGGGCTGGTATGGGACATACCATCCCCATTCCCGAATCCCATTTCAAATACCATCCCCGTACCATTCACCGTTTTGGCCATCTGGTACGGGGATGGGGAATCCGCGTTCGGGGAACGGGGTCCCCGCGGGGATTCGGGGTCCCTGTTTTATATTTTTTAATAAAAATAATAATTTTTTTACTTAAAATAATTAATAATTAAAATAGATAATATATAATAAATCACTAGCTGATGTTATAATAACTCCACAATATGAAATAGTTTAACAAATTGAGTTAAATACAACAATTTTCGAAATACAAAATCTGGTAATTTTAAAAATTAAAAATCATTATATTATAAACCACATATTTTTTAGGGTTTAATTTTACAATTTAATAAAATAAAAAATATAAATATAATTAATATTAATAATATATATGCATATATATATATGTCGGTGAATGGGGACGGGGACGGGGAATCTCCGTTTCATCTAATCGGGGGCGGGGACGGGGACGGGGATGGGACGGGGGATATAAATACCATCCCCGTCCCATCCCCGGTTTCAAAAAACCGGGGAATCCCCATTCCCGCTCCCATCCCCGAATTAATCGGGGATTCCCCGTCCCAGTTTATTCGGGTACCAACGGGGATGGTTCCCCGGGGGGATTTTGCCATCCCTACGAACGGGCGAGGAATCCCCAAAAATTTCCCTTGTGGGAACGGGGACGGGGACGGGGATTTATTTCTCCCCGTTGGCGGTGACAGGGATCATATTCCCCGCCAACCGGGCCAAATATTAATATATAATATAATATTTCGAATGTATATAATATATTATAAATTTGTCCCCATTAAATATAATATAATAGAAAATCTTTAATTTATTTAATTTATTTTTTTTATAATGAGTGTTTTATTATTTTTTTTCTATATATTTTAAAATTATATTTTTAAAAAATATCAGTTTCTTTCAGAAAAAAGAAAAATCACCGACGGGGGCGCCCATTCATGCGGGGACGGGGATGGGGATTACTCCCCGCCCCATTGACATCCCTAGAAGTGATAACATTACTATGAATGAACTATGAAAGTGTTTGCAGATTCTTTAGAAAAAAGTCATTCTTACCTTCAATATGAACGAACGATAGTGGCTTAAAGCTAAGCCTATCAAGAAAAAATAATTTTGGTGCATACGAAGTTAACCCAAACTCTAGTGGTTTAGTCATCGACATTTAACCAATGGAATGGAAGTATGTACCTCATTTTAAGACTATCGTTGCATAAAATATTTGAAAATGTATTTTAATTTTGTTTATACTCGAGCAATCAAAATATCATTACATTTCAACTAATGAATCAACGATTATCAATCAATTATTTAACGCCAACAATTAATTTTATTAAAATAGAAAAAACAAATACCCATATATTTTTTTTGTTGAATCCGAATTCCAAGACTTTCGTATGTTATCTAGCAAAACCCAAGATTCCATCACAACGTAGACGAAAAAGCCCAGTGCCCAAATATTTTAGCTGGGCTTAAAAAATGGGCCTTCCCTCAACAATTAGGGCTCCAAATCATTTTCCCCTCAAATCTCACCTATATAAACAGAGTTATTTACCCCTTGAGCCTCCGCCTTCTCATCAGAACAAATAGTTGCAGAATTTTTTTTCTTTCAGCTAAAATATGAAAAAATACATGTTTATGTTCGTCTAATTTTTAATCTTCTTCTTTTTCGTCTTTTTTATTTGCTCAATTTTTTTTTTTTGGTGAAGAGAAAGGCAATCGTTTGTGTCACTGGTGCGTTTACAAATCGATGAATAGCGACATCAGCCCTTTTAGTTGCCGAGATATTTGCGAGCATCATATGCTTGCATGCGCCGTTCTTCATTGTTGTACGGTTCGTGCACTAATGCGCTCCTATATTTTATTTTCCCTACATTTCTCATTTAATCTTGAAATATATTTTGATTTTCGATGTGTTTCAAATCTTCTTTTTGTGATGATTCGTTTTCTGATTTGTTATTGGCTATTTTTTGTCCCCTCTTTCTCCTGTGTCAACTGATTTTCCATTGAGATTTGCAAAGAGAAAAAAGATTCTTTTTAGATCCAAAGTTAATTTTGGTTGGATTAAGTATTTAGAACTCTTGACTTTGGAATTTAAGAAATTTTTGATGAAATTTATCATTTGATCTTTCCAATGTGAATTTGGACTGCACCAATGAGAATACGAGGTTTTAACAACTTAATTTTGATTTATATGTTAAAAATGTTACTATATTTTGTGATGAACACTTTATTTGAATAAGAACATAGATGATCTTAATTTATTTAAGTTTGAGAGAATGTTTTTCGCTGTTTTTCTTGATTTTCTTTTTCACAACTTATGATTTAACTTGCTTGGGATAAACCGTATTTATATTTGAAGGAGATGAATTTTTAGTTAAATATTTGATGAATTGCCTAATTTGGCCGGCTTTTCATGATTTCTTGTTAATCACAAATGTAATAATTCAAAAGAAAGATGTGCAAGTCACTTTTATAGCTATCAAGATATAAAAATATTGCGTTTTCATTGTTTTAATTATAATAAATTTTTGAGTGCTTATTGACGGTCTAGTGCTGTTTTAATTTGTAGGCAGCACATAACATAATCATAAGCTACAGAAATTGATCCACCATTGTCTTTCGATTCTTTTCTCTTAACCCATGAGATGAGACTATCCACGCTGTGGCTCATATTCTTATTTTCATAAACTACAGTTACTCTAATTTTAATTGTTTTTTTAAAGAATTTGATCGGAGAAGATGTATGCATAATAACACTGATCTATATCCATATCGAAATTGAAATGGATAAGACTACATATTGGAACAATTAATATGTTGAAAAGGAATTTTCTCAAACAACCCCTTTAATACCAAAAAAAAAGGCTTCTGATAGTAGCAGACATTGAAAAGAGATAAGGAGCACACTCTTTTTTAAATGTTTATTAATGCGAGAAATTTTAATTATTTTTTCATGAAAATTTCATGGTATCTCAAAATTGTATGAAAACAAAGTTGCTGTGAATTCTTGGCTGCCGCAGACCAGTTATTCTTGTGGTAACTTTTATGACACCACCAGCTTCAAATTCCAAGGTTTAAAAGATCGTTAGGTTACACTTTCATGGTTTGTATTCATAGTGTAAATTAGAATCCAACGAAGCTTTAATCCTTTTGTGTGAACTGATAGAAAAACCTTAAAAACACTTTGACACACAAGCATAATATTATTTTGACATAGGCATTCATAAAAAAATGGGGGTACAATTTTTTTATTATTATTGTTATTAGCTGATGACTACTTTGATTTTTTTCAAATTGGGGGGGTGGGGTACAACTGTACCCTCATCCTCCCAAATGGATCCGCCACTGATGAATTCGATATCTAAATCTAGCATAATAAAACTATTTTATCGTGTTTTTTTAATTAAAATCTTTTAAACAGCGTAAACTAGAAATGGAGTATGGGATATGATGAGAATCCATTATTCAGAGGCGTGGTGTATGTCTATTGCTTTGATGAACATTGATATTTGCACGTCAGTCTGATCCCTAACTCTTTTTTTTTTTTTTTTTTTTTTTTTTTATGTTGATATGATGAATCGTTAATTGGAATTGGCGATTTTCGAATTTGAACTGTTGGTTCCAGAATCCAGAATCGTGGCCACCTTTATCTTTACTTGAAATATAAACAAAAATGTTAAACTTTTTGAACTTTATGTAATTACACTTTGTCATATCAATTTTTAAAAAATATATGTATGTTTGTCTTTCTTTTTTTCCATCAAATTTTGCACACTTTGGCCCTTTTATGGTGATGTTTCTGACCATTTCTATTTTGTCGTCATCATTATCAATTTCAACTTATCCCATTATGTGGGGTTGGTGGTGTGAAGTTTATAGTGTCAATTAATTGTCTAAAATTAGTTAACTCTACAAATTCACACAAAAAGCAAAGTGGCAAAGTTTTACGTTGTATGCCCTTACTGACGCAACCTTCACACGAAGGAGAAATGGGATGAAATTTCAAAAATCATATCATCATAGGTCTTTCCACTTGCATGGAAAATACGATGAGACGCTAGTGAATTGAGATAATTGCTCTAGTCATTTCTATTTTATATTGTTGAAAAATAAATTTTGAGAAATTATTGGTTTTTGTGTAAAAATTGGAATTTGTTTGAATGAGTGAGTGAAAATGAGTTAAAGTAGATTTGAAAATTTTGGTTGAATAGTTTTAAATTGGTATTTTATGTATATAATAATAATTTGAAAAATTGATGGTAGTTAAATATTTTAATAGAATATATAATATTATATTTGTAAGATTGTATGTTGGTGGGTCATATTAGATTTCTATATAGAGCATCCTGCATATATATTTGGATCAAAAAATGAGAATGTTTATTTTTTTTAATCAAAACGCTAGCTTTTTATATATCATCAAAACAACCACAAAGTTTAATTACATCCCAATCCATTTGAAATCATAAGACTTCAAAACAGACAGAACTCCACAACAAAGGTAGCCCCAGCAACCTGAACAAGCTCAGCACAAATCGCAGAAATAAAACCGTTCAAGAATGAAAAAACAAAGATGCAAGTAGCTATTACAGATATCCAACTTCAAGGAAGAAAATAAGCCCAAATATCCAAATGCATCTTTCCATCGTCCTTGCAGCAAATCCACAAAAGCAACCGAATCAAAAACCATCCCCACTGAAACATCATTCCCTAGAGATCAATCAACACATCCAGCAAAAGGCAAGAGCACTAATCCTAAGATCCTACTCTCCACAGCAAAATAGAACAATTGTTACTAGGTTATTTTGGGATAGAGTTAAAAAATGGCTGAAATTTAGCCATTCCATGAGCACAATTGCTGGGGCCCTTAAATGGACAAAAAAAGAACATGCTGCCCCAGACCTCAAAAAGGCTTGTGCGGTGGCTGTTTGCTGCACTATTTATCAGATATGGAAGGCCCGAAATTTATCAGGGATTGAATTTTGCTGAAGAAACAAGGTTGTATTTAACCATTTCCCAATTGAACTGGTTGACTTTTAGCTCTCTTTTTTTAGGACTGTTTTTTATTTGTATTCTTTTTAGCCCGTGTGTGGGCTTTTTGTTATTTCTTGGGGCTGTAACATGTAATAAACAGGTATTTGTGGAATCCCCCCTAAAATCCCCGCTTCATGGCCTCCCTTTCTTGAGCATTAGATGGTGGGTGATCTCTTACTTATGCTTGTGCTTTGTATGGCTGCTCTTACTGCTCTGTTTATCCAGGTCAGATTGAACACCAGGTGGATTGTTCAGTGTGGTTTTCAGGTTGCTGCCCACATGATAGTTTAAAAAAAAAATTTTTTTTTTTGGGTTGATCCATACCTGCTGACGTCTTGTTTCTGTTATGCCCTCATTGGATGGCTTCTTTTGTGCTTTATGGTTTGTGTGACCTCTTTTGACTACCCCATTAAGCACTAATATACAAATGATTGTTCTCAGTTGGGGATTTGCGTTTTCCCAGCTTTCCTTGTTTGGCAAACCCATCAACCACTGTTGATCCTTTTTTCTTTTAAATATGAAGCAACCTGGGCATTTCTGTCCTATGATGTATTTATTAACTTCCTGATGGGTTTTCAGCTTGTTCCCAAACTAACTGAACAATCCTCCTCCGTCATGTTGCTGCTTGTTTTGACCGTCTGTGTTATGGGGTATGCCTCATCTTTGCTCTGTAATTTTTCTTTTAAAAGCTCTCGCCACCCCTATTCAAGTTGCAATCAGGAGCTCTAGGTCGGAACCACCTACTCCTTTTTGTTCACTTGAATAATTGGTTGAGGCTTCTTATTCTGTTTCTTAGTAAACCTCTGTTGAGGTTTTTTAGGTTGTCCCTATTTCATGTGATCCAACTGTTTGGATGCCAAAGGATATTTTGTTCTCGTTGTGTTAGTGGGCCTGTCCATCTAACATTTGTTCCAAAACTGGGGTATGCCCCTTTTAATTGTAATATTTTACAACCCTTTTTGAATTTCACATTTCCATCAAAAAAAAAAAAAAGAAAAAGACAGCAGAAGCAGTAATTAAGCAAGGAAAATAAACTAAGCAAAAACAAACTACATTAACCATTAGCTTTTCTAAACTCATTCCAATCATGTAAGGCTGCATAAATAGTAAATCTTTCAGGCTTCCAAGTTTGTTGAAATGTCCAAAGATTATGGGTTTTCCACATCCACCACAAAATATATATAGTGAGTTCAATCCTAAACATGTTCTTCTCCTCCATCAAAGCAACACAAGGTGTGCCACCAATCAAAGAAGTGCAGATTTTTGTGAAGAGGTCTATCCCAAGAAACAGGAGCAATCTTCCAAATAGTACATGCTCTCCCACACTTAAAGAAAAGATGCTCCATAGTCTCTTCTTCCATACCACACAGTTGGCAAATTGTATCAGGACTGATTCATTTTTTCTGAATATTTATTTTTATAGGAAGAATTCCATGGCAACACTTTCACATAAAAATTTTCAATTTCTGTTGAACTTTAAGTTTCCAGATACAATCCCAGACTTTCAGCTTCTTAGCTCTAATTACACTACACTCAGCATGATCAAGAGCATCCATTTTCTCCTTGATCAACACTTGATATGCAGACCTAACTGAAAACATACCTTTGTTCTCAAAAATCTAGCTCCACTTATCTCTCTGTTTAGGATTTGGAATTGGAATCTATTTAAGGCATTCAACATCCTCAGGGCAAAACACATGATTAACAAGCCCTTCATTCCAAGAAAATCCATCATCATTAAAGAGCTCACACACCAATTTAGGACATGGAGCAGCAGACCCCATACACTTGGGAATAAACTTGTTAACCTTAGGAAGCCAAAGGTGTTTTCAAATTTCAATGTTCTGACCATCCCCAACACTCAACCTACTAACAATGACTTTTCTTACATCCATCCAGCTCATCCACAGCGAAGAGGCCCCACTAGGAATACTAGCTTCCAACAGATTACAGTTAGGAAAGTATTTAGATTTCAGAATTCCTACACAAAAGCAGGTTAAGTTGTGTCTCCAATCTCCAGAGTTGTTTAGTCATAAGAGACTCATTAAACAATTTAAGATCATGGAAATTCAGACCACCCTCCTGCCTAGAGACAGACAACAAATCCCAAGCTTTCCAATGTATTTTTTTTTATTGATGAGTGATGTATGGTAGTATATATGGTTGATAATTAAAATTATAAGTTTGAGATGTTTTACGTGAAATATGAAAAGCGAAAATGATGATTTCTATTGAGAAATTTATAAAATAAACACATATTTTTATTTTTGTGAATAATTAAAATTGAAAATGGGGGCTTGGAAACATAAACAAACAAGTCCTTTTTTTTTGGGTTTCAAACTAAAGCCAAGGAGTTTTTTTATTTTGGCTTGGGTCGTAAACCAAAATCTCAATTGATTGTTGAACCCACTTCCCCTATTATTAGAGAATCATGCACAACTAGGGCCTTAGCTCATCTGGTCACCACAAGTATTTGCGGGGTGGTGGTCAGGGGATCAAATTTTTACTCCATTAAATCTTGGTGGTAGTAACTAGGGGCTTGAACTGTTGTTCTCACACATATTCAGACGTAAGCCTGAAAGTTGAGTTATAAAAAGAAATAGAAAATCATGCACCCCCAACATAAGATTAATGTAATTTCTCTTTTTTGCCCTAAATATGTGTAAACTCCTAAAATATTGCAAGTGCATGGTGGACAATTGATATTAGTATCCTACTTAATCAATAATGATTAACAAGGAATTATATGTTTGGCTAAACAAAATATAAATGGTGATCCAAAATTACAACCACAATATTACATCAACCTATATAATCCATAAACGTTAAATATAATCTAATCCAAAAATTTAATCTAATTTGTAATTAGAACCATCTCAAACTATGGTCTTGTTTGTTTATATTTTCAAGAGCCTCTTCCAATTTTTTAACTATTTATAAAAATATAATCATCTTAATAATGGAACTTATCATTTTTATGTTCTATTTTTCACACAAAACATCTCAAATCTATATACTATCCTACCCTACATCACTCGTCAATTATTATTTTTATATTTTAATCCAATTATACATGTTGGAGCCACCAATATCAACTCTATTTACTTACAATATTACTATTTTTAAATTATATCTATTTTGTGGAATCTACCATTTACAATCTTACAAATATAATATTATAAATATAAATTAAAATATTGAAAATGTACCCCAATACTATCAACTTTTCAACTATTATATAAATAAAATAATATTTCAAAATTATTCAACCAAACACAATCTCATTTTTAACCCTACATAATACACATTTCAATTCATTAATCTAAACTTAATTCCAAATTTTAATAGAGGAATGTTTGCATTAGAACTTGATATGAGTAAAGCCTATGATCGTGCCGAATGGATTTTTCTGGAAAATATTCTAAAAAAAGTTGGGCTAAACTATTCTTTTGTTTCACTCATTATGCGATGTGTTTCTACTGTTTCTTTTCTGTCATCACTAACGGTATTCCAGTTCCCATTTTTCAGCCTACATGTGGACTCCGCCAAGGAGACACGTTTCCCCCCTACTTATTTCTTTTATGTGCAGAAACCTTTTCAGCTTTTATCCGAAAATGGAGATGGGGGATCCCTACACGGGGCAAAACTATGCAGAAGGGCGCCCCCAGTATTGCACCTTTTCTTTGCCGACGACATCTTGATTTTTGGGAGAGCAAATGAAGGAGAAATCAATAATATCAAAAGAATTATTTCGGACTACAGTGAAGCATCAAGGCAAATGGTAAATTTCGAAAATTCCGAAATTAATTTTAGCAAAGGTGTGCAGGTCAACGTGGCAGAATCACTCGCTTCCCACCTCGGGGTCAAGAGAGTCGACAAACAACAAATTTATCTGGGCTTACCCGCAATAATAGGAAGAAATAAAAAAGCCATTTTTCAATCGATTGTGGAGTGGATGGTCAAAAAACTAAAGGATTGGAAATCAAAAACATTATCTTTTGCCGAAAAATTAATACTCAATAAGGAGTGTTGCCCAAGCGATTCCAGTTTATATTATGAGTTGTTTCCTGATTCCACAAGCAGTATGCAAAAAAATCAATTCTCTGATAGCCAATTTCCTATGGGGACAGAAACATGAAGATAACCCACTGGGTCTCATGGAACAAGCTAGGCACCAACAAATTTGATGGAGGATTGGGACTACGAGACATCGGGGCTTTTAATATTTCTATGTTAGCGAAATAAGGATGGAGATTAATCATACACGGCTCCTCATTACTTGTACAATCCCTCAAAGCTCGCTACTTCCTGAACGATTCTTTTTTAACGGCAATGAAAGGCTATAACCCCAGCTTTACTTGGCAAAGCATTCTTGCTGGCAAAAAAGTACTCTAGGAGGGTCTTATATGGACGATTGGAAATGGCTCGAATATCAGCGTATGGAATGACCCATGGCTTCTGGAACAACCAAACTTTAGAACTCGCACCCAGGCAAACGACAGACTAGCAGACCTAAAAGTGGGCGATTTAATCCGAGTTGGTGAAGGAAAGTGGGATGAAACCAGGTTGTATCAACTTTTCCCAAATGAAGAGGCTGATCAAATATTACACATACCGTTATGCAACTTCTGGACTAGCGACCACCTAACATGGTACTACACCCCAACGGGCTGTTATACGGTAAAATCGGGATACAACATCGCACTTTCTATCACTACCAGGGTGGACAGGCCGTCTCTTCGGACCCATCCAGAGCACTTTGGAAATGGGTCTGGTCGCTCAACATCCCACCAAAAATTCAATTCTTCACGAGGCGAGTGATCCAAGGACGGCTGTCTGTTAATACAAAACTTATCAAATGGCACATGCAAATTGACCCTGTGTGTAAAAGATGTGGTGTCGAGATTGAATCTATGGAACATGCACTCAGGGACTGTACATGGAGCCACTTTTTCTGGCGTGCAAGCCCCCTTCGCTTGGACCAAAAAATACTATCCAATCACAATTCACACGGCCACGATGACAAACTTGGTGGACGTCATCTCAAAAACGGGTAATAAAGATGTTGAAACACTGTTTACAACTTTGTTATGGTGCTTATGATACTCAAGGAACTGCCTAGTATTCAAAGGTAAAGAACTCCCTCACCTGGATTGTTTCCAAATGGCCACAAGGATACAAGGCGAATACCACGAAAGGGAGAACACAAACAGGAACCATACGCGACAAAACCCAGGAGCAAGAATCTGGACGAAACCTCCTATCGGAATGTTCAAGCTCAACACGGATGCGTCAGTTAAGCGAGGGTCGGGAACGGGAATTGGAGGGGTTTTAAGAGACCACGAGGGCAAAGTAATCGATAGTTTTCACAAACATCTTGGTTCGGAATACCCAGTTGATATTGTGGAGGCGTTTGCATGTCGTGAAGGGGTAATTCGGGCCCAAAATTTACATTGCTCGCAGCTTCTCATCGAAGTGGATTGCCTCCGGCTCGTACAAGGCTACAACAGTGACCAACCAAATTTATCCTACCTGGGCTGTATATTGGACGGCCTACGTACCCTTTGTAGATCTTTCAGCTCAGTTTCCATTTCATAGTGTCCGAGAGATGTTAACAACCTTGCTCACCTGCTCGCTCGTCCCGCTTTTTCCAATTCTTGTAATTCGACCCACTCAGGGGCATTACCTTCTGATATTGTAAACTTTGCCAATGTTGAGGTTAACCCTCACTGTTTGATTGAATGAATGAAAGCATTCTCCCTCAAAACAAAAAAAATCAATTTTTATACGAAAATCAATACATTCTCCAAATTCTATTTCCAACTCCAAAAAATAAAAAATGAACCATGAAATATAAACTTACAGACCCTATGGATTGCTTTCCGACACAGGTCGGCTGTTACTTTGAAATGTGTAGTTAGTTTGACATTTTCAAATTTGAGAGGTACGTGGTAGGTGTATGACAATGATCTCAAAGTTATTACTTTATCAGGTTCCAATTCTGACAGTAATTTAATTGGACAACATAGATTAAATTACCCTATGACCTATCCCACAACTAAGTAACTGTAGCTATATTCTATTTAATTAGCAGGCACACGAATAATGAATTCCTATAATTAAGACCAAGTTGTGAATCATATATATGAGGAGCACCTAATTACTTTCAGACACAAGTTCTCTGGCAACTGTTTTCTTTACTCTTCTTTATTAATGTTTATTCAGAAATCACCAGCAGATTTTAACTCCAACACTATTTCCATAATCTGTTAGTGTTAGCCCCTTTATGTGGAGTGCGCGTTTGAACTCGGCATGGCGCGGGTTAACGGGCTAAGGGTGTCGGCATGGGGCTGGGCACCAAGTGTCGGCATGTTGCGGGTTGTCTAACAACGCATGTCGCATGAAGGTAAAGGTCCTTAGAGGTTTTGGCATGGGTTGGATCAGTGCCGGGACTTGGGGACGTCGGTTCGGATTGAAGGGCCAAGATGGCGAACGTCGGCCTCACAGTGTGCAACAGCGTGCAGCAGTGTGCAGGACGGCAGGGGCCGTCGAATGTCGGCATCGAGCATTTGTTGGAATTCCGTGTGCAAACTTGGGGGTTTATATTCCAACTTGGTTTAGGAATCATTAGGATCGATTCGGGTGAATTTGAGGAGATTTGGAGTCGGACCAAAAAGTCGCGCTCCTCATCTTTTCAATTTCCAGTGCCATCACAAGGGAAAATATTTTTAAGCCTATTATAGGGGGGAAGGTATTTGTGAAGGCTCCTACCTATGTCGGCATATGGCGGGCTGACAAAGGCCAAGGCACCCCACGGGGGCTTGGCCAAGCTTGGCACCATAGGGCCGGCGGCCCTGGCACTCACCGGAGCTCCGGCATGCCGTATAAGCCGGCGTCTTGCCGAAAAAAAAGTTGTTACGGGTATTTTCGATCGTGGGGACGATACGAGATGGATGGCGGTGTCGGTTTAAAGATATGTGGGCTTGTTGGTTGGCAATCGGACAATAAAGCCGTACGGTGTGGGACGTGCGGGACGCTTGCGGGCATGTGCGGCATATGGGTGACGAGCATGTGCGGGAAATGCTCTAGGAACTAGCCGGGGCTCGATGTTTGCAAGTTGGCTCGATGTTGGTGCTCAATATTGGGCAAGTTCGGGCATTGTGTGCGGCAATGACTGAACGGTGTGCACAAGGGCTGGGCCTTGGGCACACGTTGGACAAATTGGCTCGATGATGTTGGCTTGGTGCGGACTTGACGGCTGGCTGGTGTATGGGCGTTGTGCTTAGCTGGCAAGGACGGTTGCAGACGGTTATTGGGTCATGCCCACTCCATGGACGGTTCCATGGGATTGTGGCGACGGTTGGGGCAAGTATGGGATTGTTCGGACGGTTGCTGGCAATTAGTGGGACGGTTTTCAAGACCTTGTGCTGATGGTGCACTTCATGTGCAAGGCATGTGCGAGCGGTTGAATCGCCGACACATGGCACAGTGTCTGGAGCTTGTGCCAAGTGGCGGGGTGTCTTTGGCCACGTTTTGCCAAAAGATTGGGGATGTCAACTCGCATAGTCAGAGGCTATTTTTAGGCGAAGATGCATACGAGTTTTGGTAGGTTGAGTTGTGTGCATCTCTAGTCCTCCTTGTAATATTGTTGTGGGAATAATAAAGCAAGGTTGGGGGAAACCCCGTAAATTGTGTGTGCTTACGTTTTAGTGCAGCGTACTTGTGTGTGTGCGTTGTGTGGCTAAATCAGGCAACGCTGACCAGGGCCGAGAACTCAAGGCTCCTCTCCTTGGTTTGGGAAACACGAGTGCACGATGAGGGTAAACTGTGGGGAAACACGAGTGTTGGCAAGGAGAGTTAAGGCTGACGGGTTGTGCGGGACAATACGGCCACACAGGTGGGTGCGTTGTACGCGAAAATTTCTGGGCAAGAAATACCCCTGTGACAGTTAGTGTCTGAGAATCAGAAAGCAGAGATGGCTGCTTATATTTGATAGTGATGGACGATATATGGAATATTGAGGCTTGGGACGAGGTAAAAAGATTCCTTCCAGTTAATACTAATGGAAGTCGAGTATTGGTAACGACTAGGTTATTAAATTTGGCTGTAGATTTGGGGTCTTTTATCCCCTATATAATGAATTTTCTAGACGAGGAACGAAGTTATGATCTACTCTGCGAAAAGGTATTCACACAAAAAGATAATTGGAAAACGAATCGCTAGAAGATCTGGCGGACTTCCTTTGGCGCTTGTTGTCATTGGTGGGCTTCTTGCGAAATCCAAAAGGACAAGAGAACATTGCGTGTATATCGAAGGGGATGTAACTTCTGTCGTAAACTATGGAAATGACGAGTACTTCATGAAGATTTTATCATTGAGTTATAGTCACTTGCCTATACATCTAAAGCCATGTTTCCTTTATGTGACTATGTTTCCGGAAGATTTTGAAATCCGTGTGTCCAAGATCGTCAGATTGTGGGTTGCCGAAGGATTTATTAAACCAACTAGAGCTAAAAGTTTAGAAGAGGTTGCAGAGGCTCATTTTGGTCCGTAAACGGGGGAGTAGTGGAAAAGTGAAGACGTGCAACATTCATGATCTATTAAGAGACCTATGCAGGAGAGAAGCTCGCAAAGACAAGTTTCTACGCATCGCAAAGCGTATAAATAACCCGAGCACTTCACCGTGCATAGAAAGCGAGAGACGTAGTCTCAGTATTCATCCTAGTAGATGGCAAGAGGTGACATGTAGGGCCTTGCAATCAGCGATACATAATCGTTCTTTGCTAAGCTTCTTTACGTGGCATTCAAGTCCGATTGCTCGTAGTTTTAGGTTACTAAGAGTCTTGGAAGTGGTTGATCAATATTCAGCAATAGATATCAAACAGCTTATTAATTTGAGGTATGTTGCATTCATTGGTTGCCTAAACTTAGGATGGGATACTATATCCCTATTTTGGAATCTACAAACCTTAGTTATTTCTGGGAACATAATTTTACCACCTGAAATGTGGCAAATGCCTCAACTGGTGGGGGATTACAATTGATCAAAATATGGGGTAAAATTAAATCACTTTTGACCTCAGCAATGGTAATAAAAGAGGAAAGAGAAATGCTAGGATACGAGGGCCTTCAAATTCTATCAATTGACTAACTTTCATGTTCCAATTAATGTGCTGAAAACGTTGAAACTATGTATTGTTTCTAGTTCTATGCAATTCTCCTCTGTTTTAGCTTCAAAAACCTCTCTTACCTCCAAAGAATTATCAGCAGGTCTCTTGTGAGACAGTGTAGTGTGAGACCGTGAGACGGTAATACTTTTAGTGTAATAAGTGATACTTTTAGTGTAAAAAATGATATTCAAAGTAAATACACTAATTTAAGTGTATTTAGACAAGAATCATTTTTTACACTAAAAATATTATTTTTTACACTAAAAAAATCATGGTCTGATAGACTTTCACCGTCTCGCATAAGTTTTTGCCAGGAATTATCAGCCTTTCTACGTACTATAAGCAGCCACACTAAGCAGCTCCACTTAACAGCCATCACTTGATAAAAGGTAAAATCTTGGGTAAAGGAAGATTTATTCCCTGTTTATTTCTTCTTTTTATTCAATCTGGTTTTTCCTATAAAGAACAAATATGATTATGGAGTGGGGGTATAGTTTGTCTTCCCCCTCAATCACATTAATTTTGTGCTACATTATAACCCCAGGAAACACTGGAATCACATATTTCAGGTGGTGCTGAACAAATTCAAGTTTATATTAATTGTTTGAGACATTTTATCAAACACCCGATAGACAAATGCATAAAGTAACATATCGAAGCAAATCTTTTTGTCATCCCTGATCAAAACAATTCAATTTTTGCTGTGTGCTCTATCTTTCCAATCGCAATTGAGATAATCTTTACAACTTTGCAAACATAAATGATTTGACGGTTTAGATCTCACGTGCCGTGCACGTAAATGAATCTTGCAATATATTTCGTGAGCAGTAAGGTGCAAAACATGTATAGTTTGTACTGTACATTGTCAAACCAAAAAAAGAATGTTTAGGTTAGCACCCAAAAAGGGCCGGTCATAGTTCAGGTGGCAAAAGATTTTTTCTTCCCCTTTATATAATCGGATTAATTGTGCAATGACATTGGAAAACATTCAGCTAAAAAATTAGTGGAACTAATTAACGGACACAAAAACAGAAAAATAAATGAATTAATAACAAACTATATATTAAAAGCTTCCAATTAATAGAAATGCTTCAACTACACAAAACCCTAGAGATAATCCATATTACAACCAACCAATTTTTCCATAAAATTATAGAATTTATGCCCTTCTAATAACATAAGAAATTATTTAGAATGATGAAACAATAAAACTGAGAATAGCTACCAGGCCCAGAGACCCTCCAATATGAGATATCGTAGTGGCTGCATTTTTGTTATGCTCAGGTGGTGGGCCTGTTGTCGAACCTATATAAAACATTAATGAATTTTTTTATCAGATCTATTTCAATTATTGAAGCTAATTTATTTTTTTACAATAAATTAATGCAACTTTTGGTCCCTTAAGAGTAGAGTTAAGGGTCAGTTAAGTTTTCCGTTAGTTTTAATACTAAAACTACAACTTTTGAATCGTATAAAACTAAATGTACTAAAAAAATCAATTAGGACAAAAAATGCAAATTTTGGCCTCCAAGGGATAATTACGAAAACTACCCCGAGTTTTAGCCTTCTTATAAAAAACACTCAGTTATCTTTCAAAATTGCAAATACCCCTTTAAGGTGTTACAAATACTTAACACCCCTTTAAAGTTTGTATATATCTAACAAATACACCCCTCCTAATGGTGCAATTTAAAAATAAATAAATAAATAAATAAATACCAACAAGGTACTTGTAATTTTAAAATATAACTGGTTTAATTTTTATAATTATGTTAAAAGGCAAAGGCAACGGGAAAGCCAAATTATTGAAAATTACAATTAGATTTTGTCATTACAAGTGTCGTTATTCTATATATATATATATATACTATCTTAAAAGTGTGAATGTTTCTTCAAACTTTTGATTGGACAAACATATCCTTTTGACATAGTAAATTTCAAGGGTAACCAAGTAATTTAATATTTATTTAGCTTTTACTTTTTTCAATTATAAGACAAGTGACTTTTTATATTCTACACTTCAAAAGTATTAATTCTTTTGTTAGTAACTCTTAAAATATTTTGAAATTTCAAATAATATTAGTTTCATATTAAACTAGATTTCGAGAGCTTTATAACAATATGTGATAAGCATATGTAGGACTTCACACGATATAAAAAATTTAATCATTAAATTCAACACTATGTAAAAAATAAGAATTTGTGTTTGTTATAATTTTTATAGTTGATTATATAAAAAAGGAAAAAGAACAAAGAAAGATCATTTAAAAGTAAAAATATAAAAAAAAATAATTTTAAAAAAGTAGGTGTTGTGATGCGAAAAAACTGCACGAAAGAATACATAATTTCCTTTATTTTATTTATGTATCAGATACCTCATTGAATTAATAAATGTATTATTTATTCATCGAAACTAAACATGATAACATGTGATTTATATATATATATTTAAATTTATATATATGTATATATTAATATAATTTATACAATTGATATAAGTGCATGCATGGTTTATCAAAACTTTTGATTTTACAAAAGTATAATTTCACATAGTTATGTTAAGGGCAATTAAGTATTTTGTTATTTATTTAATCTTTGTTTGTTTAATTATAGGATAGACTTTTATTTAACCAAAGAACAAAACACACACACACACACACACACACACATATATATATATATATATAATTAAAAGAACAAGTGCAGAACAATATTTCAAAATTGTAAATCTTTGTTTGTTTAATTATAGGATAGACTTTTATTTAACCAAAGAACACACTCACACACACTCATATATATATATATATATAATTAAAAGAACAAGTGCAGAACAATGTTTAAAAATTGTATGCATATAATTATAAAAAAAAGGCAAACTTAATCAAAAAAAAAATTCATATGTATAAATTCACATTTATTATAAAACTTAAATGTCGTTTGAAAATTGAACTCTTAAAAATTATAAAATTAAAATATCAATATGATATTTATAATAAAAAAACATGTACAGAAATAATTAAATTTTAGTAAAATATTGTGAAAGAATGAAACTTGAATTAAAATTGGATTGAGCCTAAAAATCATATATGATACATACGGGAGAAAAATAATCTCACTCAATATGTAACAATTTGATATTTTCAAAGAAACTAATATATTACTTCAATCATATGTTAATTATCAAATACTAATATAACATTCATAGCAAAATAAATTAAATAAATACAACAAATTAAAGTGAAAACTAAGAAAAAAAATTAAATGGTTATAATTTTCATTAATGAGTGGAGAGTGTAAAAAATAATCTAGGGTTAATATCAAAGATAGTTTAGGATTAAACCAAATAGAAATATTATAAAAAGCTGAAAAATTAAATGACTTATAACATGTATAATTTGACATTTTTCGATAACTTTTTTATTCATTTAAAAAGTACATCTTTAGAACATATAAAGATTCAAGCACAAAAATAATAATTATTATAAGATTCAGTATAAATTAATCTAATTTTTACAAACTGAAATATTATGAAAAAACTAAATAAGAATCGGACATGGAAAGTCGCTATGTGTATATGAAATTGATAATAAATATACAACAAAAACTTATTTAATATGAAATAATTAAATATTAAATATAATAATCAAAATACTATTTATGTATTAGATTTGATGTGTTAAACCAGATACAATAATAAAATGGAGAGAAATGACACTATTTAGTGCCAAGTAATATGAATTATCTCGGGCATAAGGAAGTGTAAGAAGATAGTTAAGGGTTTTTTTAAAACTTGATATTGACATCTTATGAAACTATATTTTATATTATTTGATAAAAAATTCAATAACAAATTTAAATAAATATTAAAATAATATACAATTGTTTTCTTGGTTGAGTCATTAAAAATGGATTGATAATTATATTTCATAATAAATATGATTTTGGACATGAGATTAAATGAAATCATTTTTAAATTTAATGTCTCTTCAAAAAGAAATTGTACATTAGTTTTAGTATATTAAGAATACTTAGAATTTTCATAAATATACGGCTCACAAAAAAATTACAACTATGTAGATTTTAATATAAACCAAAATAGTCGAATTCAATTGCAAGTATAATAGTATGATATATATTTCTAAATCTCAATGAAATAATTAAACTAAATAAGTTTTGGTTATTACAAAAAAAAAATTAAAAACTTAAGTTTTGCAAAATAATTTCAAAACGTAAATGTTAATTAGTATGTATTTAATTATTGAAGATTGGTACATGAAAATTGGTAACTTATTTTCCTTTCATCAGACTATCTTTGATTTTGTTATTTATTATGTGAAATGTTTTGTGTGCAATTGGATAGAGATTTTCAAAATTGATATTTTGACTTATTATTCTTTAATATTTTTATTTAATACCTGACTCTCGATGAAATAGTGGATTAATTGTTTTATATATTTGGTTAAAGTTAATTATTTTTAAGACACTGAAACGAGAGGGTTGTAGATTTTAAGTTTAAGTATTAGGATAAAATATTGACTTGGTTATTAGAAATACAATAATATATGAAAAGTTTTTTTTACAGATAATTTATATTATAATTTTTTATTTTTGCATTTGTATAATCGAAAAAATGAGAGATAATAAAAGAAGTAAGCACGAGTTGTATAAGAATTTGATCAACTATTATTTATTTATTTTTGAATTAAATAACAATAATAAATAAAATAATGATATTATGTTGGATTTTGGTATACAACATATTTATTTAATTTTTCTTAATGCGATAACATGTGATTTATTAATAGTAGCTTATATTATAAGCTAAATTTCTTGTCTGATTGTGTAAAATGCATCCAATGCTAAAAGAGTTCAAAAATTGATTAAGGAAAAAAGGCGTTTCTAGCCATGAAAATGAAGCTAATATAAGAACTTATTTTTTTATTAAATTTTTTTTTTGTGGGATTGAGTTCTTTAAATAATTTCATACTATATCGATCTATATTATAGTAGCGCAAAATATATATTAAAATACTTTGAAATATTTAATCTTAGATAAATTTGAGCATTTCGTTGATATTTATTTCTTTGTAAATCTCTTTCAAATATTTTAATATTAATCAATAATATTATTAAATAATATAATTACATTAGTAAAGTCAAGTGGATCACGTGCGACGCACGTGTTTCTTACTAGTACTAATAAAATGAGGAATAAAATTATGTTCAATTGAAAAACTTACTGTTAGTAGATGGCGCAGCTGGAGTAGAGGGTGAGGTTGATGGTGTAGCAGCTGCTAGCAAATGACACAACAGAAATTCAAGTTAGTTAACTCTATCTAACATTAATTAAGGAGACTAACAACAATATCTTCTAATCATATGATCTATAAATACAGAAAATATTATCCTAGCTAGCTAATTCAAGGTCTATAATGGCCTAATGACAGTTCACTGCATTTAATTTATTAAACAAAAATACATAAAACAAAAGGGCCAATTATTAAACTAATTCAGAAAAAATTCTGGATACGAGATCTCAACTCAAAGCATTTGTTGATAAAGATTTTGATAAATATTTAGATAAGAATCAATTACAATAATCCTTAGTAATCAACACAAATTGAAATTAGTGATTTGAATTGATTACTAATTATTATTGTAATTGATTCTTATCTACATATTTATTAGAATCTTCATTTTAACAATTGTGTCCACGACTCCACGTCCCAACACATTGCCAAATGTACGTACAAACCAAAAAAAAAAAAGAAAAAAGAAAAATTTCAATAGCATGTAACCTAAAAAAAAAAAGAAAAAAGTCCCTTGTAGTCACAATCAAGGTTTAAAAGAAAAAATTGAACAAAACACACTCACACACACACAAAATGAAAAAGGCAAAAACTTGTATGAGACGGTCTCATGGGCATTTTTCATGAGACATATCCTATATATAAATAAGATTTGAACCCAAATCCAAACCCATGAAAAATGCCCATATTTTTTTGTGTATTGTAAGATCCGTCACATAAGTCCATGAGACGGTCTCACATAAGACATTCTCATAGAAAAATACTTCACATATCAAACATGCAAAAAGGAAAGAAAAAAAGGGATAAAAGAGATTAACACAAGCCAAAAATTCCAAAAAATACTGGGAAAACAGGGGAAAAAACGATTTTATATATGGATAGTTACAAAAACTACCATGAGGGTGGGTTATTTAAAAAAAATTGCAGGTTTGTGAAAATTATGAAAAAACCCGTGAATTAAATTTGATTTTGTATTATACTTTACCCTTAATCTGCAAAAACATTTTAAATACCTTTTATATTTATAAAATCATTCCAACCACCTCCTTACATTTTTTATTATTATTTCCAAACTTAATTTATTGTAATTACCCCAAACCTCAAGGGTAGTTTTTGTAATTATCCCAACATATCAATATATATCACAAATAACCTTTCTTGCAAATGGACGTATCCGCATTGGCGCCACAAGACTTGGCGAGATTGAGGGCATCATCCTGCGTTACATTAAGACTTTTCAACAAGTCCGGGTTATTGAACACCCCGCATAGGCACTGGCTATCGCCGGCGATGATCTGTTTCAGCGCCACGCAGCACGACGCCGGTGGCGGCGACGGCGATCCCTTCAGATACGGCTGACATGGCAACAGTTTCTGAACGCACGGCAGCGAATCCCCTTGAGAATGACTCACATAGGCCAACGAGCATATAACGAGAAACATCAAGAAAATATTGGATTTGGAATTTGCCATGGTTTTTTGGAGAATTGGGATTTTGGTGGTTTTATGTAAGGGTTGGTTATAATTGATGTGTGTATGAATATATAGATGGGGGTGGGGTGGGGTGGGGTAAGATGTTGTCAATTGTCCCACGTAATTAGCAATTTTGAGGTGGTAGTTTTTGATCTTTATCTGGGGGAGAAGTTTTACCTGTTTATAAGGAAAGAGATAAAACGACTTTTGAACAGAATTATTCTCGTACGTGATCATGTTTCTATTCGAGGGTTTTAGCCCGTGGAGATTAGGTGTTGGAATTGTATATAAAGCCATAATGATTGAGTCGACTTATATTAGGTTGAAGAGCCCAACATGAATGCATAATTTATCGGCTATATATTTATTTGTTTTCTAATAGATCACTACAAACATACTTCCACTTTCTTTACTAATACAATCCTCCGACAAAAATAATTTTATAACTAAACTTTATAGTTACCTCATATTATAGAGCGAAAAATATAATTTATCGCCAAACTATACTGACCAATTACTTACAGATTACAGTTGCAACTTGCAGGCATCAATTATTAGAAAAGAAGGAACCACTAGTACATAAATGCCCATATAAACCATCAAATATGCATCGTTTATGACAAAACCCGATGCATAAAGAGGAGCGATGGCAATTTTGAAATTAAGACAAAGTCTTTGGGCATCGCTTGTTAATAAAAAAACGACACCTATAAATATTTATTATTTTTTTAATTAAAATAAAAATTTTGGGTATCAGTTTTTTAAGAAAGCCGAGGCTATTGATTACACTTTAGGTATCGGTTACTTTGGACTAACCGACACATATATTTTGTTTTTTTAATTAAACCTTAGCCCAGCCCATTCGTCTTTTCTTAGCTTCAACTTTTCCCGTTTTCCTGAAGTACGAGCAACAAAAACCAAGGTTATCTTTGAAAATGTCCGTCGGCGGCCAACCCTCGGCTGAAGAGCTCTATGCTGCCGTCGTTACGAGGACCGCTGAAAACTTCGCACTCCGCACCGGCGATAAAGGCGTGAGTAGATCCGGCAAGCCACTCCACTACAAAGGTTCATCCTTACACCGAGTGATCCCTAATTTCATGTGTCAGGGAGGCGATTTCAGCGCCGGAAATGGCACCGGAGGCGAGTCGATCTACGGATTTAAATTCGCTGACGAGAATTTCGTGAAGAAGCACACTAGCCTCGCCGTCGTTGTTGTCTAGACTCGCAAGCAGCCGTACCCCGCCGCCGTGCTATCAAGCCCTCGCAACCACCTACCGCAGCCTTTGAGACGCGCAAGCAACCGCAACCGCCATCCGTATTGGATGTGGTGGTGGTCCTACGTATCTTGTCATTCAATCCCAATCGCCCGGTTCCGTGGTAGGATCCTATATATTGAATCTAGTGTTACTTTATTTTATTATTGTTAGTATTCCATTCACATACCAGGAAAATATTTTGGGAGTTTTGAGGAAGTATTTTAGTGTGAATTAATTTAATCGAAAATATGATATATAATTAATATTTTGGGATGTGAAATCAGAATCTCAGTTGTTGATGCTTGTTTTTTCACTTATAGGTCTTCAATTGCAACAAGAAGTCTTCACTTCTGAAATATATGAATTGGTGTTGAGAGGGTTTTCTATTCTATTTCCTCTTGTGAATATAATCATTGTTGAATTGGTGTTGACTCTAAAATTTTCACGCTATGCCCTTTAACTTTGAAACACGAATGGGATTTTTCGGTGCCTACTTTCAGAAGATTGTGTAAGTTTGTACTCTGAGTTAATGGGTGTTGCTGATATATTAATGTAAATAGTGTGCTTTTATATGCCAACTTTTTTTTAAAAAATAAATATTGTTAAACATTTAAGATGACTACTAAATATTCTATATGTAAATTATTCTGCATAATATACATTTAAAATATGAACTCTCCTCTTCATTTTGCTGCTGCCAAAGGCCGCAATGAGGTAAATTAATCACCCATTTTAACCTTTAGATTTTATTTTTTTGACAGCCCATCGATCTTTTTTTTTTTTTTTTTTTTTTGGGGGTGTTTATGTATGTTAATTTCTTGTGTGTGACTGGTTTATTTGTGGGTTTTTGGTTGTGGCCCTGATTTGTGGAAAATTGGATTTTCAGATTGTGGCATTGTTGCTGGAGAATGGAGCTGATGTGAATTCAAGAAATTATTGTGGGCAGGTACAAGAAGTTTGTATCTTTTGGGAAATAATGTTATATTGTGTTCTGGGACATGATTTGTTTTTTTTCTACTTTTTGTTTTCAAGAAATTAGGGACTGTGTGAAAATCGTATGTTAATTATTTGGTAGTTTGATAGGAATAAACTGAGTTGTGGTTTTGATTGTTTAAATGGATAGTAAGATAGTATATATTGGGGATTTTTTGTTTGATGAATAGATCATCGCTCGATCTTTGTTAAATCGGAGTCTTTACATATTGTGTAATTGCTTCTGCAGACAGCATTGATGCAAGCATGTCGATATGGGCACTGGGAAGTTGTTCAAACTCTTCTTCTTTTCAGATGCAATGTAAGTTTTTCAAATTAAACAACTTTTTTTTCCTTTTCTCTAATTTTTATATTAGGCCAAATTTGTTTACAAAATTTTATAATGTACTTCAGTATTTGATCTTCACATTCAGTAGTAAGTTCATCGCAGATTTTATTTCAATCTTTTTGTCTGATTAAATTTTTAGGTACTTATGATACAATTGTTGAATTTTCTTTTGAGGACACGTTTTGGTGCCTTTCAGGTTATTAGAGCAGATTATCTTAGCGGGAGGACTGCGCTTCATTTTGCAGCTGTCAATGGACACGTGCGATGTGTGAGATTAGTGGTTGCTGATTTTGTTCCAAGTGCTCCATACGAATATCTAAATTCTCAAACAATAAATGAAAGAAGTGATGGTTCTAATACTAAAACCAAATATGAACAGAGGTTTGTGGTTTTTTCGGAATATGTTTTAATTATCGTATTGCTTGTTAACACTTAACACCATGAGATTGTATTTTAAATCGATTCTCAATAAAATCATTGAACTTTCTTCTTACTTTGTGCTGAGGATATTATTCATAGTGAAAAAGCTTTAACAAAATATGGTTATATATCCACCCTCATGATATGACTGAGATTGCAAAATTTTGAGGATTTTTTGCCGGAATTTTGGTTTGATCCGGTTGCTTATTATGCATTTTCCTTCTTCCACTGCAGTGCTCTCTCCAAATTTGTAAACAAGGCTGCTGATGGTGGTATTACTGCTCTTCATTTGGCTGCATTGATTTTCAAATTCTGCAAAGAAATGAGATTTTACTTCTTTTAGCTTCAGGTTGGTATTACTAGAAATATTACATTTTCCACATTTAAATATAGGATCAGTCTTGTTGCAAGATGAATGCACACGTCTTACACATTTTGAGATAACATATGTTTCACTATAGGAGCTATAATAATTCTTTACCTCTCGTGCAGGTCATACACCAAAAATCATGAATAACCTATGACGATCTCACTACTGACCTCTGCCCTGTAAGTCTCTCCTTTTTTGCTCACTACAATTTGATTCTTGTTCTTTTTTGGGCACCCCCCCCCCTTTTTTAATATTTGTGTATGCGTGTCTTTCTCTTTTCAAAATGGAGCTGCATTCGACATAGATTTAATTTTTGTGTTTTTTTTTATTTCTTGTATTCTGATTGGATATTCATGTTAGCCTTTTATTGATGCATATTTGCTTACGGAAGATTTGAGGAGTTTCATATATGTGGTATAATCTATTCATAGATACCAAGCATTCAACAGCCTTATAGAATTTGTATTCTTTATATTTGCCAATATATATGTTTTCTCTATTTGTTCATGAAGAGTACTCCTGAATGTCCCGGAGGAGTAGCTATTTAGGTACATTCCTGTTTATTATTAGAGTTTATTTTGGAAACTACCATCAGTTCACTTGCACGTATAGGAAATTTCACACCGTTGCAGCTTCAAGCAACAAAGTGTGTACCTTAACTCCAATGATGAGTCCAGTGAAGTTCCAATTAAAGTTCCACGGGGTCCATATGGAATCTTCCACGTGCGACTTTATATTGTGGAAACAACTTAACAACAATATCCAGAGGTGAAAATAGCTGAATTATACTACTACACATAAACTTAGACTCAATATATGGTTGTTGCAAATATATTGGTTTATTTTTTTTCCTGTTAAAGCAGGTATGAAAACTCACCAAGTTCATAAATGCTTTCGGACAGGTAATATGCGTGATTGGCTCCGTGTGATAGCTTCCAACAAGGACAAAAATGTCTATGAATTGAGGTACTTCAACATTGCCGAGAATGAGGCCAGGAGGAGGATTGATTAATTAAAAACAAAGTGTAATATTTTCAGTAGTTGATTTTGTTTTTGTTAGGCATATCTATTTCCAATTTGTTACTAAACGAAATATATTCTAATTTTGGTATTCTGGACTGGAAATGGAGTAAGATATTTTATTTAAAAGTTTTGACCATGACTTTGCTGAATTGAGTCCTCTAATTTATGGACTAAAAAATGTCATTAATTTTTAACTTGGATTGTTATTTGTGATCTGGATTTTTAATTTGAAGGGAGGTCGGTAATTGAAAAAAAAATGTATTTAAAAAAATAACAATAGGCATCGGTTGTTGTTATGAACTGATGCCCAAACTGACTTTATGTGTTGGTTGTTTGTGTAGAACAGATGCTTTTGGTGAACATTGTGCATCGATTTTTTCTTAGAAACCGATGCCTATTGTTTACTTTACGCATCAGTTGAAACCGATGCATATACATGTGATTTTCAGCATCGCCTTCATAAGCATCGCCGTTGGAACCGATGCTTAAAGTCATTTACAACCGATGCAAATGGTCAATTTTGTACTAGTGAACTGACTCAAATGGTTGTCAATATCTCTGTTAGTTAAGAAAAAATCGTTATTTAATACATAAGAGTATATTATGAATATTTTTTAAAGGTTACGGTGAAAAAATCGGCAAAAAATATAAAAATATATTTTAGATGTACGGGTATCATACAAATATAAAATAATTATCCGAAAGTAATAATTTGACTTATTGTAACATTATTTTTGTATGGATTGTATTTTATACTTATGTTTACATTAATGTATAAAAATTAATTTAAGGTACTTTATTAGTTAACTTTGTTGGGGGAAAAGATGCGTTTTCTCAATCTCTCCTATTTTAATTATTATTTTACTCATTATTAAATTCCAAAACTACCTAATAATTACCCAATATTATTAATTATTATTGTATCGCCGATACAGTTATCCAGCCAACACGACCACTTTATCCTATAAGACCCATGCGACCATTAACGCAAATATTAAAAAAAAATTGCCTCTCTCATTATTTCAAGTAATCTGAATTGTTCGGAATTAATTACTCTTAATAATTGTGTCATTTGCTATGGATTTTCTCTCCTACATTAGAAGGGCCTCCACAGAATAACCCAATGCCTGTCTAACGTTTGTTGAATTATCGCATGCATGTTTCTATCTCAAGAACTTCCGAAGAAGTTGGACTTTTATCAGAATCCCTAATTTTGAGTGATTTGCCGATTTAAGCAGCATCAAACTTAAAATTATAACACAAATTAATAATAAATATTTATAATAGCTAGTATATTTTTAAGCGAATTGTATTTGTGTTTATATTATATAAAACTTAATATATAGTTTTTATATTATAATTTAACATAAAATCAATATAATTATTTAATAATAGTTTGTATATTTATATACTATTAATATTCTTATTTATTATTTTTATAATATTTTAATTATGCCTTTAAATAATTTTTTAATGATTTTTGGAATTATTTAAATATTCTAAAAATATTAAAATAAAGTATTATTCGCCAAGTATTATAAATATAACTATAATAAGAGTATTAAACGATTTATTTCAAAAGTACGGAGTATTTAACAACGTTTCAGAATATGTACGGTGGGGAACATAAGTATTTTTTAATTATTTGTATGCACGGGTACTATACATGTATGATATGCATTTTAACTAACAGAGGTTGCAACAAATACTTTCAGTTGACTTTGCTATGAGATCTATAATCTTAAAAAGGGTAATTTGGTGTTATCCTCTTTTAACCTATGCCACCAAACGGATGACTTACCATATTAAAATCCCACAATCTATGCTTTATTTATGCTTGAAATCTAATATGGTAAGTATTACACAGGGGCGATCCTATTAATTTTTTATCGTGAGTCGAACTTTAAAATTGAATCCCTTTTTAAAAACAACATAAAAAAATGTGTAATATATAAAACAGTTCTATTATAGTTAAAATAATATGACATCTCTCTAAAAAATATTTAATTTAGGGTTTTAGGAAAAATTAAATATTATAGTTTTGTTAGAAACTTGAAAGGCTACAATGCCCAAAGAATATGGACTCTTCATTCTTAGTGGGAGTTTTAAGGTGACGGGAAAACCACTAGGTATCTTCTTTATTTTCTATATAACTATAAATAAAAGATACAAAAAATATGGTCGACCGACTCTTCCAACTTATATGAGGAGCGACCCTGGTCTTACATGCGTGTCAAACATTCGTTACGGTACCAGAGCATGTGAGCCATCACATGATGTGATGGAGCGGACTTCGGAGCATGGAGGATACTGTCACGATCCTTAATGAAAGGACTCACAACTGCTGACCTCGAATAAACTAATGGAATGGGAAGATTGTGAATATTTAATCACAACTTGGTTTTTGACTTCCTATACCACAACTCATCGATAATGTTTGCCTTTTTTAGCTTCTGAAACTTCAAAAAAAGTCAGCTTAATTGCTACCTCAAGAAAAATACCAGATCATGGCCACTTATGCAGCTCTAGTTTCTCTTATGCATACTATAGAGCAATTCAAGAACCCTCATCTGATTTTTCATCTTGACGATGAACAAATTCAATATCTTCGTGAAATAACTACCTTTTTGCAAAATTTTCTGGAAGACTTCTCCCAAACAAATAGCAAAGAGATTGAAGATCTTGAGGCCCGAATGATGGATGCGGCATATACCGCAGAAGATATCATTGAATCCCATATAGTGGATAAGATTAATCTTGCAGAGTCTACAAGTTATGGGCGTAAAAGCTCTGTTTTTGTTGAAGATTTCCAGAAAGTAATAGAAGAAATGGATTCTATCCACAAAGATGTGATGAAGATCAAAGAAAAGATTGGTGTTACAGATCAACAGCTCATAAAGTCTATTGGTACAACTGGTTTATCAAAACCTGCTCTTATTGGCAATAATCCTATGGTTGGATTTGAGGAGGATATGACCCGAATAATGGATCTACTCACCGGCCCGCGATCTAATCTCCAGGTTGTCCCCATCGTGGGGATGGGAGGTATTGGTAAGACGACTCTCGCTAAAAATATTTATACTAATCCACTTATTGTGCAATCGTTTCATATGCTTGCCTGGGTTACTGTATCTCAAGAATATAGTATTCGAGAAATTTTGTTAGCTGTTTTACATGACATTGCATCTTCTGATGAACATAGAGGAGCACAAGAGAGCGGTGAAAATTTTATGACTTTTAAGGAAAGGATGATTCAAAAGAGTGATGAGGAATTAGGAGAACATTTGTACAAAAATTTATCTGGTTGGAGATATTTAATTGTAATGGATGATATGTGGAGTACGGAAGCATGGGATAAAGTCAATAAATTCTTCCCGAAAAATGATAACGGAAGTCGTGTCATCGTAACTACTAGGCTATCTGATGTGGCTCTTCATTTTGGCTCTTGTAATAAACACAAATTAAGTTTCCTAGACGAGGATAAAAGCTGGAATCTGTTTTGTAATGTGGTGTTTCCAAAAGAAGGTTGCCCTGCGGACCTAAATGAAATTGGAAATATGATTGTGAAGAAATGTGGGGGGCTTCCTCTTGCAATTGTCGTACTTGGCGGACTTCTGGCTAAATCGGACCGGAGACGAGAATCTTGGGAGTATATAGCACAAGACGTAAACTCAATTTTAAATTTAGGAGAAGATGAATATTGCCTAAAGATACTATCTTTGAGTTACAACTACTTGCCGGTTCATTTGAAACCATGTTTTCTTTACATGGGAATCTTTGCCGAAGATTCTGAGATTCGTGTCTCCAAACTCATCAAATTATGGGTAGCTGAGGGATTGCTAAAACCAATTACAGACAAAAGCCTAGAAGACGTTGCGGAAGAGTACTTGCAACATCTCATCGATAGAAATCTCATTGTGGTTCGTAAACGGCGGTCATGTGGGAAAATCAAAAGTTGCAGTATGCATGATCTCTTAAGAGATCTATGTCTAAGAGAAGTTCGCAACGACAAGTTTTTCTTCTTTTTAGAGGCGAGTAGCCTCCATGATATTAATGTACCAACAAGAGAACGCCGCCTTCGTTTTCTTAAAAAAACAACGAAATTGGATGATGAATCTCAAGTAGTCCAATCTTGTACACGAACACGACCACCACCAACGTCTTCTATCATCCGATCTTTAGTGTGTGATTATGATTATACGCGTACGATTTCAAATCTTCCTTCTAGCTGCTTTAGGTTACTCAGGTTGTTGGATGCAAACGACGCATACGCGACAAAAGAAATTACGAAATTGGCCAACTTGCGCTATCTTGCTACTAGGGACAGGCTAAGGTTATTTGCCAGACCATCAATCTCTCAACTCAAGAATCTACAGTTTCTAATTGTCAATGAAATCTTCATAAGGAGCCCAATTGTTGTACCATGTGAAATCTGGTATATGTCACAACTTAGGCATCTTGAGATCATACAATCTATTTTGCCCAATCTTTCACGTGCCCAAAAGCACGACAAAGATTCGAGCACCCTCAAAAACCTACAAGTTCTCTCCACCATGAGAAACTTCGTTCTCTCCGATGATGTCCTGGCAAGAATTCCAAACCTAAAGAAAGGAAGATTTTTTTACATGGATATCCCCGAGGGGGTAAATTGGTCATTCTACTCTCTACACAATCTTGTCCATCTCCATAAACTTGAATCATTAACCTGCTCTGTTCGTGACAAGATTTTACCACATAATTTCACCTTCCCATATTCACTTAGAAAATTGACCCTCGATGGCTGCAGATTTCCATGGAAAGATATGAAGATGATTGGTTCTTTGCCTAATCTTTTAGTGCTAAAACTCAAATTGTATGCTTTTGAAGGATCAGAGTGGAGTCCGAATGAAGGAGAGTTTCTTAAACTGAAATTCTTGCTAATTGAAAAAACTGATTTGAAATATTGGAGAGCAGAGAGAAGCCATTTTCCATGTCTTGAGCGCCTTGTTCTTCGATACATAGAGTTATCAGAAATTCCAAGTGGTATTGGAGAAATACCTTCGCTTCAATCGATTCACCTGCATTACTGTAGCTATTCTGCTGTTATTTCGGCAGAGCAAATTCTAGAGGAACAACTGAGCTTTGGAAATGAGGGACTCCAAATTCGATTTCAAATGGCCCCTTGGATCTCCGCAATGAGATTTTTTTAGGGGAAGCGCAACATGAGATCTCATCCAGATTTCATTGTGAGAATATGTATGTATATATTTATAATTAAATAAAGGGATTTTTCTTTTTCTCTGTTTCTTTATTTTTATTAGCGTTAGATGACAAAAAAAATACACCTAAAATTTAATTTCATTTAATAATTACAACAAAAATTCAATTATATTTGGAGTGCATAGGTTTTTTAGCCATTTGACTATGTGAAAAACCCAATTTGTCTTTGAGTCAATTTAATTGCACCAAGACACACTAAGGGTGAGCAAACGACTGGTTCGGTGCAAAATCGAACCGAACCGCAAAAAACCGAAAACCGAATTTACATTTTTCTTAAACCGAAACCGAACCGCATTGAAGGAAAAATCGAACCGAACCAAACCGAATTATTTCGGTTTGGTTCGGTTCGGTTTTTCGATTTGGGCTTTATTTTGGGCCTTTGTTTTTTTTGCTAAAAATATATATATATATATATTTTAGATTTATTCAGTAATATAACAATTAAATAAATTTTAAAAATAAAATAATAATATAAAGAATATATAAAAAAAATAGAATTTATTATATTCGGTTTGGTTCGGTCCAAACCGATATTTTCTAGACTAAAACCGAATCGAACCGAAAATTAATTCGGTTTATTAGAATCCAAACCGAACCAAACCGTTTGACCAAAAAAACCCGAACCAAACCGCACCGAATTCATCGGTGCGGTTCGGTTTTTCGGTTCCGGTACGGTTTTGCACACCCCTAAGACACACATCCCTCTCTAACTCGGCAGCATAACTTCAGAGAAAGAGTTGACTACCATTGCACGAGCATCGATCGTTTAATGACTTCGACTCCAATGACTGAAGCATGGCAAAACATCTACGAACTTCAATTCGATTAATTTCATAATTTTTTGTTGAATTAGTTTAGGTTTAGATATTTTAGGTTAAGATTGTTGATGTTGAAAACTTTTTTGCGTCGTAAATGGTTGTTTTGGGTGAACAAGGAAGATGACAAGTTTAATTTTCATCACATAACTCGATATTGAGTTATTGTAACTTGCCATCGAGTCAATATAACTTGGCATCGAGTTATCATAACTTGACATCGACTTACTATAACTTGGCATCAAGTTGCCATAACTTGGCATCGAGTTACATAACTTGGTATCCAGTCATGCAACTGCATCATTGATGTTGATTACATGTCTAAGAATGGAAATTGAATAAGCCACAAAATTAAACATAGAAGCTTAATATCTATACGAAGTTTTGGCAAATAAATAGCATATCGAAGGAGACTAATACTATGGGTGATCATAATTTTTTTTAAAAAACCGCTCGGGCCGCCGAACCGCACCAAGCCGCACTGTTCATAATAATTTATGACCAAAACTGCGATTTAAAATATTAGATAGAAACCGCACCACTTTGTTGGTGCGGTTATGATTTTAGATTTTAAAAAACCACCAAAACCGCACCGCACCTCTATAATTTAAGGTAAAATAAAATATTGTTATTTAGTCTTTAGTTAAATAGTTAGAGAATAAATATATTAAGAACTAATTTTATGAATGATATAATTAGATTCACAGTTTATATACTAAACACAATGCATTTTATATTCTTTTAATGTTGTTGAAATGCAATATAGGCTAATTTATCAAATTATTGTTATTTTAAGTAAGTGTTACGTTTTTACCATGGAAGTTGATTTGTTTGCCAATCTATTGTGAAAACAGTTTTACCAAAGCTGTTTTTCTGGATTTTTTTTTAAATTTCTGTTGAAGACAGCTTTTTGAAAGCTGTTTTCATTTTCATTTTTAAATAGCTGGCAAATATTAGTGCAAGTGTTGTGTAATTTTTTAATGTTGGTGTAATTTTCTAATATTAGTGTAAGTGTTTAATATTAGTGTAATTTTTAATATTAGCGTGAGCTTTAATGTTAGTGTGATTTTTTAATGTTGATATATTTTTTTAATATTAGTGTAATTTTTTTAATATTAGTGTGAGTTTTTAGTGTTAATGTAATTTTTAATATTAGTGTAAGTTTTTAATGTTAATTTAATTTTTTATTTATTTTGATCGTCGCGCGTTACTACATCCTCGATTTCTTACCCACTATTATTCAGTTCGTACCGTGATTGATGTAGGCTCAAGTTCCACCACTCTAGACGATGATACAGAGCAGCCAGAGGACTAGCCAACCCGCATAGTTACCTCTAACCCAAAATTTTCTCCCGTAGCTATAGCTCAACTATTTTTTCTCTTTAAAAAATATATATAATTGTTTTTTCATTTTTTCCATATAAAAAAGGGACAAAAACATTTTTGGGGTGCACCGGGGCGGGGAGGCCCTCCCCCCATTGTCTACGCCACTGAGAGCAGTAGACACACGTTCCTCCACCACATGAGGGTAGAAGACGGAGTAGACGAGATCGTCATAGGCCTACTTGTGTGACGCCCCGAATTTTCGCGATGTGAAATACGATGTTGTGTAATGATTAACTTATTTGGTTTAGTAACACGAACCCGTTATTTATAAAACGCGACCAGACTTTTATTTATTTATTTTTTTAACATCAATTACTCCTTCCTCGCTTTCGAGCCTAATGATTTTATATTCTCCTCTAGTATTAATACTTGGTCGGTTAACTTCGACTTTAGAATTTTTGGACCCTCTATTATTTAGAAGTATATTCCAATCCTTATTCAAATATTTCAACTTATTCTATAAAACATTGCCAATCAACTTCCAATTTATTTATTATTCTTTTTTTTTAATTTTTGGAAATACACATTTATTATTTCACAAACTTCTAAATAATTATTTATGAATACTATATATTTTATTTTCCTCAAATTTTATAAAAGAAAAGAAAACAAAAAAATTCTACCATCCTATGTCTTATTTTCAAAAATGGGAAAATTAACTCAATTTTTCTATTATTATTTTTTTTGTCATTTTAGTATCTCCCAACAAGATATATTATGGGACCAAAAAAAAAATTGACATATTTCTTTTCCCCCAAAATCGGTCATAAAGAAAAAAGTGGGAGGTTATTTTTTTTTAAAGCCTACAATTTAAAAATATATACTACAAATCTCACTACCCCTTTAATTAACAAAACAAATTTTTAATTCCCCTAAAATTAATTATAACCGGTCCTAGCTATTAATTAGGGGAATCAACCATTTTTTTTTTGTTTTCTTATTCTCCCAATATCTTTACACAATAAAAAAAATCTATATATATAATCATTCCTCACCACCTTTCGGCCATAACAACTAAAGAATAGGGAATCAATTCTTCTTTTTATACCACTTACCCCAAAAGTCATCCTCCCATTTATTAAACCACCAAAAGAAAATAATACTAAACCACACACACACACTGTTTCGGCTATATTGATCCTAGATGGGGAATCAAATCTTTTTTTTATTTTATCTCCCAACAAGATCAAATTATTGGATATTTTAAAAAAAAAAATTCCCTACACCACCCCATTTCTTTCGGCCATGTTGTAGAATTAGGAGAGAAAATTCATTTCATCCTATAACACCCACTTCACTCTCCCAACTCCTCATCCTTGTCTAAAAATTTAGACAAAACACAAGAACTCCCTCTCCTACTTATACAAAAAATTCGAACCCCTTCAACAAGATAAGAAATTGTGTTATAAAAATCATCTTGTTGTCCTCTAGCTTATCCTCTTCACTTCTTAACCTAAGTTTGATTTTTGGTTTGAGGTACACTTAGAAGACAACTTAAAGATAATAGACACTTGGAACCATCTTGACTAGACCTCAATAAATTGTGAAGGAATTTGGACTAGAAGGTAAGAAATTGGGTTTATAGCACATTTTTCATTCTTCCCCTAAAATTCGAAATTTTGATACTCCATTTTATTTTTGGAATTTTAGGGGCTGACCTTAAGTGATATTGGAGGTTGAGCAAGTAAAATCATTTTTGGAGACCTCTACTTGTCACATTTTGCCTACTACACAAGGTAAGTGTAGTTTTTACCAACTTCTTCACCTCTTCTTCTTTTTCCTTAATTTTTAACCTCATTTTCTAACTCCTACATTTTTTTTTGTATTCCTTGACTTAGGGGCTGACCTAAGTCACTTCTTCATCAAGAGTGATTTATTCCATTTTTCACCAACAAATCAATCTTTGAGGTGGGTGGAAAAATCCTTTCAACTTCTAGGTGTTTTACTTAAAAATACATGTAGTATTTTGATCTTGAGCACTTGAGATATATATTATGTATTGCATGCTATTTTCTTAAGTGTTGCTCAAAAATGCGATTTATCGAAAAATAGGGCACACATGTGCACTTTATTGTTATACTTGATGAAATTTTGTATGAGAAGGATATGTATGTGTATGACTCTTGAAATCTATGTTTTGAATGATTTATAACCTGGACAAGTCGAGTATAATTGATTAAATTTCAACTTTTGGACTTAAAATGCAAAAATGGAAAGTTGGTAGATTTAATTGCAAGAAAATAAAACTTAAGGGACCTGTGAAGCCCCGATTTTTCCGAAGCTATTAATTGATCCTTATTGTCGTTTATACTTTTGATCGACTATTTTACCGCGTCATTTTGACGGGTAATTATTAATAATATATATATTTTGTATTTTGTTTCATTTTCTTTAATTATTTGTGATCATGATCTTATTTAATTCTATCCCTCATTTATGATCACTTGATTGATCATTATTACTATTTTTGTATTTATTAGTCACCTTAGAATATTAAGAGACTATTTATTTTAGAGACTTTTACCTTATAGAATTAAGATTTTTGATTTAGATTAAGTGATCATGAGACTTACAAGTGATCAAGGAAATCACTAATTATTTTGGAGATTGATATATTTCATCTATTATCATCAAATTTGGGACAAAAAAAAAATATAGAATTACCATATTGCCCTCATAGTGGACGGCCATGGTGGTATTTTTGGGGTAAAAATATCATCCAACTCTTGTACACCTACACCATATATTAGTCATCTTGTGTATAATCATATCATTAATTCAAACATTATACACATCATCTTATACACCAATTCTTTATTACTATTTTTCCCAACTTATTCCATTCTTCCCAACATTCTTCTTATTCCTCTCAACATTCCAATTTGACCCATACTTTGACTTGCATTTTGTCTCCATGCAAGAGACAAATTACAAGACACAATTTGATCAAAATTTCCTCTCCCTCTCTCTTCATGTGGACGGCCAAAATGGCCATTTTTGTGCTAAATTCCATTTCATTTTTCTTCAACACATTCTAACACTCAAAGCATTTCTCCTCATTCTCTCTAACCCCCCAACTTCTTCTCTCTATTGTTCCTTTCATTTTCTTCTTCTTCTATACTTAGAAAATATTTCAACATTTCCTCCCTATTCTTCATAAAAAAATCGAACCATCATCATACAAGGTAAGAAATTTTAGCTTCAATCCATTTTTGATATGACATTGTTCATCTCTCCCACCTTCTTAACTTAAGTTTGAATTTGGTTTGGAGGTACATTTAGAAGAACTTGAAGGTTTGAACTTGACAACATTTTGAAGAAGGACCTCAAGCTTGTAGAAGAAAATAGTAGAGAAAATTAGACTACAAGGTAAGAATTGTGTACTAGACCCCTTCTTTCCTACTCTTCCTATTTTTTTTTCAAATTTTAACACCCCTTTTTCATTTTTGAGAAATAGGGGCTGACCTTAGGAGATTTTGGAGTTGAGCCAAAATTTCCAATTTTTGAGCTTCAACTAGTTTCCAAACATCTACTACACAAGGTAAAGTGTAGTCATTTTCATTTCCTTATTTCCTTCTTTTTCTTCTTAATTTTTCTCTCATTTTTCTAACTCCAAATTTTGATATTTTCTTGACTTAGGGGCTGACCTAAGAAGCCTCATCCAAAAATTGTGAAATTATCCTTTTATTTCACAATTTCCAAATTTAAGGTGGGTGGAAAAATATTTTCCAACTTTTAGGTGTTTTGATTAAATGCATGTAGAAAATTTGATCATGAGCCTTGAGATATATATAATCTATGTATTGCATGTAAATTTTATGTATCAAGTTATGAAAATTCTCAAGAGTTGCTCAAAATTACTATTTATTGAATTTTAGGTGCATGCATGTACACTTTAATGTTTTAATTGATGACTTCTTGTATGTATTGGACATGCATGTGTATGATCTTTAAAATCTATATTTTGGATGCCTTATAACCTGGAAAAGTCGAGCATAATTGATTAAATTTTAATTTTGGACTTAAAAATATAAAAATGAAAAGTTGGTGGACTAAATTGCAAGAAAATGAAAGTTAAAGGACCCCTCTGCAAATTTCGAAAATTTGGGACTGTACTCAGGTTCAAAATGACTTTTGGACATTTTAATAAAGTTTTAAGAGTTTTAAGATAAATAAAATCAACCTTTAAAAAGCCCAAGCACTAGTTTGTAAAATTTTGAACGTTTAAGGGCCACTTTGCAATTTTTAAAATTGTACCAGACCTTAACTTTAAAATTTGAAATTTTTACTCTTAAGGTACTGGGAATTACATATTTAAAAGTATTCCAGAAATTCCAAGTGTTTAGGGCTTGGAAAATAATTTTACTAAAATTGAGGGACTAATGTGTAAAATATTAAACTTGAGGACCCAAATGAAATTTCCAGGACTTATGCAGCCCATGCACCTGGAAATACTAACTTAACCATAAATTAATTATATTTTGGACCCAAGGTTCAAATTACATAACAATTGGACCCCTAAAAGCCTTAAAGACAATTATTTCAAAATGGGACATAAATGATATTTTTAAACGTTAAAGGACCTACACATATTTCTTTTAAAAACTGCTTTTGTCCTAATATCTTACTAACCTTAGTGACATTTTCCAACTGGAATCACATTAAAATCCCTTCCGGTTTGTGAGTTCCAAATTTTTAAAACTTAAGGTCCAAATTGGCAATTTTTACAAATTTGGGGCCAATGTGAGATTTTTATAAAACCTCGACCTCAAAACTTTAAAAACCCGAATCTCTGTACAATTTGAAGAATTTAGGAACTGACCTCATAATTTTTCAAGATCGGGATATTTAATTATTCAATTTTTAACCCCAAAAGTGTTAGTTTTTACAAAACAGGGCTAAATTACAATTTTTCTTTTATAAAGGACCTAACCCAAATTATTTTCTCTTTTACTTAAATAGCCCTGGACTCTCTGACTTGGAGATTTAATTTAAGTATTTTACTTTCCCAAAACCCCTGACTTATCGGATCAATTTGACCGACATCACCGATCAGCGGCGACTTCCTCGCCTTGCGATTTTGAATCTATAATGGGACTTATGTCTCACCTAATCTTTCAAGATATCGAAGATTACTTATCCTTCCGATAGTCATCTTCATCCAAATAACTCCACCAATGCCACATTTCTACTCGTGAAATTTCAAAATTTTCCTAAAACTGCTTCCATGAATCAATAATACTCGACTACCTGGTTGACTGCCTGTACATGTAATTACTTTCCTGCCTGAGTCAACTTGGTGTGTCGAGCTCACAGTTGGAATGGATACGTCGGGGATGGAACCGGCAGCTCGGCCGCTATTCCACTCTTCCGCCCCATCGCCCTAATCCCGCAATTGAGGGACGGAGTTTGTCCAAGGGAAGCGGGTCGTAGTAATCGGGTATAATCATGATTATGACAGATCCGAGCCTCGCCAAATGGCTCCACTGTGGATTTTGTCTTTGCCTACGAGCGATAAGGTGCCGGTCTTGGACCATACTTGACGGGAGTTACAAGGAAGAACGAAGGAATCGCTGTCCGATCCACACGATTCCGAGTTGTCGTCCGTTTTGGTTGGCGTTACATTTCCGCACGCAACCGCTTACACTTTTGCATTGGTTGGCGCTTACAAACCGTGACGCAACCATTATTTTTGTCTTGCATAGGATTGACGTTACAAATCCGCCCCGTTTTGGATCGCCGTGTGTCCGCTTGGGCGTGATGATTAGAGTGGTATCGAGCTCGGTTAGTAAGATGAAACTTACACCGAGCCGACCCGAGATAGGACCCTCGGTCTGTGTTTTGGGTATTACCGCGACTTGACTAATTAAGTGTGAAATCGATTTCAAATTGGCATAGAACCGTCTTATTGATGTTTGAACTAAGTTAAAACACATATTTGGAGATTCCATAGTCATACTTGTTTTGACTTAGTTGATTCTTGACTGATTTCCTTTATTCGTTCTTTCCTTATTCTCTCCCTATCTTTCCTCTACCTTTGACTGATCCGCCTTAGTTTTGTTTCATCAGAATGGCTGAACATCGTGGACGTGGGAAACCTCGCCGCGTTTCCCAAGTGAATGACGACGTACCCAGGGACCGGGTACCTTCCCCTGAACTACCACCTCCTCCTCCACCTGCTGCAAGAGACAATTTGACCGCACAAGCCTTACAGCAAATACTGGTTTTTATGAGGCAACAGACAGAGCCTCAACCCCGTGCTTCCGAACCCGCCAGAGAGGTGAACGATCGCACGTTGGAGCGATTTTTGCAGTTCGACCCACCATCCTTCTTGGGAGAGCCAGACGATTTGAAGGCAGAAGAATGGGTAGAGAAGTTGGAGAACATCTTCAATGCTCTCCAATACTCAGATGAGCAGAAAGTCACACTCGCCGTATTTAAATGCAGGAATCTGAATCGCCGCTGCAGACCGGTGGAGGCGCTTGAAAGGAGATGGGAACAGGGACTGCAGCTTAACATGGGGAAATTTCTTGGCCGAGTATAATGAATAAGACATTCCACAAAGTTGTGAAAGAAGCGGGCCGAGATGAATTCCACAGATTGAGGCAAGGGAACCTCGATCGTAGCTCAAGATGCAGTCCGAATTTCACCGATTGTCCAAATATGCTCCTGGGACAATCGATCAAGAGGGATAAGCTTTACAAGTTCACTCGAGGATTGAAACGGAACTTCGTAAACAATCAATCGCTGATGGTTGAATCGACAACCTATTCAGCTGCGGTGAAGGCAGCTTTCCGCATTGAGTCGGGACTGAACCGTATTGGACATATTCAGCAGAATAGGCCATCGAACAGTCTTAAGAGGACAACTATGGGATAGTCATCTAAACCGCCTGCTAAGTTTCAAAGGGACCAGTTAATAAGACAGATAAGGGAAAGGGACCAGCACAAGGAAAGCCGGGTCAATTGTGTGCATATTGCCAGAAACCGGGACATACTGCCAATGACTGTTGGCGTAAACAAGGAAGGTGTTTGCACTGTGGTAGTAATCAGCACCAGCTGCAAGATTGCCCCGGGACTGCCATAACAAGTCCATTAAGCTATGTGAACTCGGGAAACCCGAAGTGGAAATTTTGGGAAGGGCACAAGTTAAGATTGGCCCAATCATTTCAGCAATGAAAGCAAGGAAAACAATCACTAGAGGGGCTCGAGGGTACTTGGCGTTTGTAATTAACAAACCCAAGGTTGAGACACAAATCAACCAAGTACCTATAGTATCAGAATATACGGATGTATTTCCACAAGAACTCACCACTGTCCCTCCAGATAGGGAAGTCGAGTCCACAATCGAGGTATTGCCAGGGACTGCCCCGATTGCCAGAACACCATATAGAATGGCTCCTCTTGAGCTACAAGAGTTGAAAACGCAATTATAGAAACTGATGGATGTGGGATTCATCCGACCGAGTACGTCTCCGTGGGGAGCACCTGTGCTGTTCGTCAAAAAGAAGGATGGCACATTAAGACTATGTATAGATTATCGTGGTCTTAATAGTGTGACCATCAAGAACAAATATCCCCTCCCGAGGATAGACGAACTATTTGATCAACTTCAAGGAGCAACGGTGTACTCGAAGTTTGATTTACAACAAGGATATTACCAACTGAAGATCCGCGAAGGAGACATTTCCAAAACTGCATTTCAAACCCGATATGGACACTACGAGTTTGTAGTAATGCCGTTCGGTCTGACGAATGCACCAGCAACCTTTATGGGTCTGATGTATTGAGTCTTCCAACCTTATTTGGATCAATTCGTAGTGATATTCATTGATGACATACTCGTATACTCTAAGTCTAGAGAAGAGCACGAACGTCATCTGAAAATCGTTTTAGAGACACTACGAGAGCATAAGCTGTATGCCAAATTCAGCAAGTGCGAATTTTGGCTTAGTGAAGTCGCGTTCTTGGGACATATAGTATCCGGCACTGGGATTGCAGTAGATCCTTCGAAGGTACAAACAATAGTTGAATGGAAACAACCTGAGTCTGTAACGGAAATCAGGAGTTTCTTAGAACTAGCTGGATATTATCGAAGATTTATCTAGGACTTCTCCAAGATAGCCGGACCACTCACTCGACTAACCCAGAAGCAAGTCAAGTTTTAGTGGAATGACAAATGCGAGACGAGTTTCCAAGAGTCAAGAAACGATCGACTACACTCCTCAGTCTTAGCCCTTCCAAAGGAACCAAAACTTTGTCGTCTCTGATGCATCAAAAGAAGGACTAGGAGCAAAGGCTCATGCAGGAAGGAAAGGTTATCACTTATGCATCACGAAAACTCAAGCCGTATGAAGCCAATTATCCAACGCATGACTTGGAATTGGCAGCGATAGTTTTCGCGTTGAAGAAATGGAGACACTATCTCTACGGAGCAACATTCACAGTTTTCACGGATCATAAGAGCTTGAAGTATCTATTCTCCCAGAAAGATCTCAATCCGAGGCAACGGAGATAGATGGAGTTGATTGAGGACTATCACTTTGATATTCAATACCATCCCGGGAAAGCTAACGTCATAGCAGATGCTCTAAGCAGAAAGGCGAGCTTAGCCAGACTTATGATTCGAGAGTGGGAATCATTAAAAGAGTTGAGCAATTGGAATCTGACAAGAACCAATACTCAGATTTCATGTGCCAACATTTCAGTTACACCCAATCTGCTGAATGAGATCAAAAAAGCATAAGAGAAAGATACACATCTTCAAAAATTAAAGGAGAAGATATTTAAAGGAGAAAGATCAGAATTCTCAAGATTACAAGATGGAGTTATCAGGTTCCGAAATCGAGTGTGTGTACCGAATGACGAGCAGATTAGGAATAGAATCCTAGTAGAGGCACGCCGCTCGAAATACACTATACATCCTGGAGGAAACAAGATGTATAAGGATTTGAAACGGAGTTATTGGTGGGTAAACATGAAGAACCAGGTAGCAGAGTTCGTTAGATGTTTGACTTGTCAACGAGTAAAAGCAGAACACCAACGTCCATCTGGTTTACTACAACCGTTGAGAATTCCCGAGTGGAAATGGGAACATATAACGATGGACTTCGTGATGGATCTACCAAGGACCAGAAGAGGCCATGATGCTATCTGGGTAGTTGTAGACCGACTCACAAAATCTGCACACTTTTTACCCATCAAGAAAACTGATAGCTTGCAGAAACTTGCACAGACTTATATTCGAGAAGTCATTCGGTTGCATGGAGTACCAGTCGATATAGTATCCGACAGAGACCCGAGGTTTATCTCCAGATTTTGGAAGTACTTGCACGAGGAATTGGGTACCTCGCTAAGTTTCAGCACAGCAGCACATCCACAAACCGATGGACAATCTGAGCGAACAATTCAAACCCAAGATATCTTTGCGAGCCTCGCACTTGGATTTTCAAGGGAGTTGGGATTCGCACTTACCATTAGCCGAGTTCGCCTACAATAACAGTTATCAGGCCACGATTGGGATGGCACCCTACGAGGGCATTGTATGGGCGAAAATGTAGATCCCCACAACACTGGGAATTGATGACCAATGGACTCCGAAAGAGAAACGAAAGTCGCCCTCAATTCCAAAGGTCGACTTAGTTCGGAGGCCATGGAGAAGGTCAAGCGATCAAGGAGTGGATTCGCACACTTCGTGAGCCGCCAAAAGAGTTACGCGGACAAGAGAAGAAAGGATTTGGAATTTGAAGTCGGTGATGAAGTATTTCTCAGACTCTCACCACGGAAAGGATTGATTAATCCGAAGAAAGGAGGCAAGTTGAGCCCGAGATATGTTGGACCTTACAAGATTTTACAGAGGATCGGGAAGTTAGCCTACTGACTCGAGTTACCAAAGACTTATGCGGGAATGCACGATGTATTCCACGTTTGAGATCAAGAAGTATCAACCGATCCCGAGCATATCATCACCGAGATACTCATCCTCTAATGGAAAATCTATCCTACACCGAGAGGCCGATCCGGATCATTGATCAGCAGATACGACAATTGCGTAAGAGAAAAATTCCGATGGTTAAAGTTGTGTGGCAGAACCACAACCGAGACGAAGACGCAACGTGGGAGATGGAAGAAGACATAAGGAATCAATATCCGTAACTATTAAAAGAGAATTTGGGGACCAAATTCTTTTAAGGAGGGGAGAATGTGAAGCTCTGATTTTTCCGAAGCTATTAATTGATCCTTATTGTCGTTTATACTTTTGATCGACTATTTACTGCGTCATTTTGACGGGTAATTATTAATAATATATATTTTGTATTTTGTTTCATTTTATTTAATTATTTGTGATCATGATCTTATTTAATTCTATCCCTCATTTATGATCACTTGATTGATCATTATTACTATTTTTGTATTTATTAGTCACCTTAGAATATTAAGAGACTATTTATTTTAGAGACTTTTACCTTATAGAATTAAGATTTTTGATTTAGATTAAGTGATCATGAGACTTACAAGTGATCAAGGAAATCACTAATTATTTTGGAGATTGATATATTTCATCTATTATCATCAAATTTGGGACAAAAAAAAATATATAGAATTACCATATTGCCCTCATAGTGGACGGCCATGGTAGTATTTTTGGGGTAAAAATATCATCCAACTCTTGTACACCTACACCATATATTAGTCATCTTGTGTATAATCATATCATTAATTCAAACATTATACACATCATCTTATACACCAATTCTTTATTACTATTTTTCCCAACTTATTCCATTCTTCCCAACATTCTTCTTATTCCTCTCAACATTCCAATTTGACCCATACTTTGACTTGCATTTTGTCTCCATGCAAGAGACAAATTACAAGACACAATTTGATCAAAATTTCCTCTCCCTCTCTCTTCATGTGGACGGCCAAAATGGCCATTTTTGTGCTAAATTCCATTTCATTTTTCTTCAACACATTCTAACACTCAAAGCATTTCTCCTCATTCTCTCTAACCCCCCCCCCCAACTTCTCTCTATTGTTCCTTTCATTTTCTTCTTCTATACTTAGAAAATATTTCAACATTTCCTCCCTATTCTTCATAAAAAAATCGAACCATCATCATACAAGGTAAGAAATTTTAGCTTCAATCCATTTTTGATATGACATTGTTCATCTCTCCCACCTTCTTAACTTAAGTTTGAATTTGGTTTGGAGGTACATTTAGAAGAACTTGAAGGTTTGAACTTGACAACATTTTGAAGAAGGACCTCAAGCTTGTAGAAGAAAATAGTAGAGAAAATTAGACTACAAGGTAAGAATTGTGTACTAGACCCCTTCTTTCCTACTCTTCCTATTTTTTTCAAATTTTAACACCCCTTTTTCATTTTTGAGAAATAGGGGCTGACCTTAGGAGATTTTGGAGTTGAGCCAAAATTTCCAATTTTTGAGCTTCAACTAGTCTCCAAACATCTACTACACAAGGTAAAGTGTAGTCCTTTTCATTTCCTTATTTCCTTCTTTTTCTCCTTAATTTTTCTCTCATTTTTCTAACTCTAAATTTTGATATTTTCTTGACTTAGGGGCTGACCTAAGAAGCCTCATCCAAAAATTGTGAAATTATCCTTTTATTTCACAATTTCCAAATTTAAGGTGGGTGGAAAAATATTTTCCAACTTTTAGGTGTTTTGATTAAATGCATGTAGAAAATTTGATCATGAGCCTTGAGATATATATAATCTATGTATTGCATGTAAATTTTATGTATCAAGTTATGAAAATTCTCAAGAGTTGCTCAAAATTACTATTTATTGAATTTTAGGTGCATGCATGTACACTTTAATGTTTTAATTGATGACTTCTTGTATGTATTGGACATGCATGTGTATGATCTTTAAAATCTATATTGTGGATGCCTTATAACCTGGAAAAGTCGAGCATAATTGATTAAATTTTAATTTTGGACTTAAAAATGTAAAAATGGAAAGTTGGTGGACTAAATTGCAAGCAAATAAAAGTTAAAGGACCCCTCTGCAAATTTCGAAAATTTGGGACTGTACTCAGGTTCAAAATGACTTTTGGACATTTTAATAAAGTTTTAAGTGTTTTAAGATAAATAAAATCAACCTTTAAAAAGCCCAAGGACTAGTTTGTAAAATTTTGAAAGTTTAAGGGCTACTTTGCAATTTTTAAAACTGTACCAGACCTTAACTTTAAAATTTGAAATTTTTACTCTTAAGATACTGGGAATTACATATTTAAAAGTATTCCAGAAATTCCAAGTGTTTAGGGCTTGGAAAATAATTTTACTAAAATTGATGGACTAATGTGTAAAATATTAAATTTGAGGACCCAAATGAAATTTCCAGGACTTATGCAGCCCATGCACCTGGAAATACTAACTTAACCATAACTTAATTATATTTTGGACCCAATGTTCAAATTACATAACAATTGGACCCCTAAAAGCCTTAAAGGCAATTATTTCAAAATGGGACATAAATGATATTTTTAAAAGTTAAAGGACATACACATATTTATTTTAAAAACTGATTTTGTCGCAATATCTTTCTAAGCTTAGTGACATTTTACAACTGGAATCACATTAAAAGCCCTTCCGGTTTGTGAGTTCCAAATTTTTAAATCTTAAGGTCCAAATTGGCAATTTTTACAAATTTGGGGCCAATGTGAGATTTTTATAAAACCTCGACCTCAAAACTTTAAAAACCTGAATCTCTGGACAATTTGAAGAATTTAGGAACTGACCTCATAATTTTTCAAGGTTGGGATATTTAATTATTCAATTTTTAACCCCAAAAGTGTTAGTTTTTACAAAACGGGGCTAAATTACAATTTTTCTTTTATAAAGGACCTAACCCAAATTATTTTCTCTTTAACTTAAATAGCCCTGGACTCTCTGACTTGGAGATTTAATTTAAGTATTTTACTTTCTCAAAACCCCTGACTTATCGGATCAATTTGACCGATTAATACCGATCGCGGAGCGACTTCCTCGCCTTGCGATTTTGAATCTATAACGGGACTTATGTCCCACCTAATCTTTCAAGATATCGAAGATTACTTATCCTTCCGATAGTCATCTTCATCCAAATAACTCCACCAACGCCACATTTCTACTCGTGAATTTTCAAAATTTTCCTAAAACTGCTTCCCTGAATCAATAATACTCGACTACCTGGTTGACTGCCTGTACTTGTAATTACTTTCCTGCCTGAGTCAACTTGGTGTGTCGAGCTCACAGTCGAAATGGATACGTTGGGGATGGAACCGGCAGCTCGGCCGCTATTCCACTCTTCTCCCCCCATCGTCCTAATCCCGCAAATCGAGGGACGGAGTTTGTCCAAGGGAAGCGGGTCGTAATCTCGAGGTATAATCATGATTATGATAGATCTCGAGCCTCGCCACCCACCGTGATTTTGTCTTTGCCTACGAGCGATAAGGTGCCGGTCTTGGACCATACTGATCGGGAGTTACAAGGAAGAACGAAGGAATCGCTTCCTGATCCACACGATTCCGGAGTTATCGTCCCGCTTTTGGTTGGCGTTACATTTCCGCACGCAACCGCTACCGGGCCAGATTTTGCATTGGTTGGCGCTTACAAACCGTGACGCAACCATTATTTGTCTTGCATAGATTGGCGTTACACTTCCGCACGCAATCATACATGTCTTGACCGATTCACATAGTGCCTATGTGACCATGAATTTTTCTTGAATCGTATAAATATACTATTGTATTATTTTATCACGACGCTTGTGAATCGCTCGTGAAATCATGCATCATACTCACGCATTTTCATATAATCGTTTTCTCACATTAACTATATCGTGCCACACTCGCATACCCATCACCCCATCCATCGAGATTTTTGTCTCATCCCCACTCGCTTTCTAACCTTAGATGAGGATTTCGTTGGAGATGCTTTGAACCGACTGGGATTGAGACCTTGTACTACGCTTGTTGGATTTATCGCTTCTTTGTTGATTGGACTCTTTTCTTATGTTGTTGTAGGACTTTTGTATTTCGCTCCATTCGGGTTTGTAATTGAGGGCGTATGACCCTTTGACTTTAAGTTGCTACTTTGTTGATTTTCGGGTTGTAATTTGGATGACGGATTGTAGACTTTAAGTGGTAACTTGTATATGTTATTTATTTCCGCTGCTATTTAGACTCTGCTTTATTGGGTTCTCATTGATATTTGTCTGGACTGTTGGTTCATTTGTATTTAAGTTGTGGATCATCGTCGTGTCCCGTTTGGGGCGTGACAGGACCCCTCTGTAATTTCTGATTTTTGGGACTGAACTCAGGTTAAAAAATTATGTTTTGACATTTTAATAAAATTTTAAAAGTTTTTAGATAAATAAATCAACCCTTAAAAGCCCAAGGACTAAATTGTAAAATTTTAGAAGTTTAAAGGCTATTTTGAAAATTTTGAAACTGTACCAGACCCTAATTTTAAATTTGAAATTTTAACTTTTAATGGACTGGAAATAACATATTTTAAGTGTATTCCAAAAATCCAAGTGTTTAAAGCTTGGAAAGTAATTTTGTAAAAATTGAGGGACCAAATTGTAAAAGATTAAACTTGAGGACCAAAATACAATTTCCAGGACTTATGCAGTCCATGCACCTGAAAATACTAATTTAACTATAACATAATTATATTTTGGACCCAAGGTTCAAATTTCATAACCATTTGGACCCCTAAAAGCCTTAAAGACAATTATTTAGAATGGGACAAAAATGAGATTTTCATAAGTTAAGGGACCTATACTTATTTCTTTTAAAAACTTCTTTTGTCCCAATATCCCATTGACCTTAGTGATATTTTACAATTGGAATCACATTAAAAGCCCTTCCGGTTCGTGAGTTCCAATTATTTTAAACTTAGAGCCGGAAATGATAATTTTAACAAATTTGGGGCCAATGTGAGAATTTTATAAAAACTCGACCTCCAAACTTGAAAACCCTGAATCTCTGAACAATTTAGAGAATTTAGGAACTGACCCCATAATTTTTCAAGGTCGGGACATTTATTTATTTAACTTTTAACCCCAAAATAGTGATTTTTACAAAACGGGGCTAATTGAAAATTTTCTTTTTAACAAGGACCTAACTTAAATTATTTTTTTCTTTTGAAGAAACAGCCCTGGACTCTCTGACTTTAATAATGAATTAAAAAATGTTTTATTTTTCTCAAAAATCCCTTGTCTTATCGGATCGTCTTGACCGAATAATACACGATCGCGGGACGACTTCCTCGTCTTGCGATTTCAAATCTATAACGGGACTTATGTTCAACCTAATCTTTCAAGATATCGAAGATTTCTTATCCTCCCGATAATTATCTTCATCCAAATAACTTCACCAACGCCATAATTGCCTTGCGCAAATTTTCGAAAACTTTCCTAAAATGCTTCCCTGAATCAATAATACTCGACTGCCTGGTTGACTACCTGAATGTGTATTTACTTTCCTGTCTGAGTCAATTTGGTGTGTCGAGCTCACAGTTGGAATGGATACGTCGGGGATGGATCCGGGCAGCTCGGCTGCTATTCCACTCTCTAGCCCCATCGTCCTAATCCCGCAACTGAGGGACGGAGTTTGTCCAAGGGAAGCGGGTCATAGTACTTGAGGTATAATCATGATTATGACGAATCCGAGCCTTGCAAGCTCCAATGTGGATTTTGTCTTTGCCTTTGGAGCGATAAGGTGACAGGTCTTTGACCATCTTGAACGAGGAGTTACAAGGAAGAACGAATGAATCGTTGTCTGATCCACACGATTCCGGAGTTAATCGGAACGATTGGTTGGCACTACAAATCCGTATGCAACCGCTACTTGTATTGCATTGGTTGGCACTACAAATCCGTACGCAACCTTTACTCATTTGCATAGGATTGGCGTTACACTCATTACGCAGTCCTACCTGTCTTGCCTGAATCATAGTGCTTGTGTGACCGCGAACTATTTCTTAAACTGTATAAGTATATTACTTAATATATATTTATCACGACGCTTGTGGACTATGTGTGAAAACATGCATCATACCTCATGCGTTTTCATACAACCGTTTTCTCGCATTAACTATATACATCACTACACTCTCACACGATCACCCCATCCACTGAGATTTCTGTCTCATCCCCTCCTGTTTTCTAACCTTTAGATGAGGAGTACGTTGAAGACATCAAAGCTACCACGGACTGAATCCCCTGCTCCACCTATCGTACTAGTTCCTATAATCATTGATGTCGAGCGACATTTTCTTTTGCTTTTGTTATTGTTGGACTTCTTCATTCTGTTTTAGTTTGGACTGTAAGTTTAAATTCAGATATTTTGATGGATTGTATTCGGATATGGTCGGACCTTGAGATGTAACTCGTACTTGTGTGTATTTTATTCCGCCGCATTAGACTCTATTTCACTTGAAGTTTTGTATCATTGGTTTAGACTGTTGGATTATTTCTGTTTAAGTGATTAATCGTCGTCGCATCGCGTTTGGGGCGTGACAACTTGTGACACTGAAGGATATTATTAAACATTTTGAAAAAAAATAATATCATTATGTATGGTACCAATTTATGAGGTTTTCTTATTTTAGAATATTTGTATGTTTAACTATTTTTAGTTTCAATATAATAGAAATTTCAAATAAAAATTATTAACTTAACGGAAGAATTACACCATATTAAAATTGCGAATTATTAAAAAAAAATACTCATTTTAGGGTGGGAAAAAAATAAGCATTATAAAGACAAAAACTACAAAATCAAAAAACTTCCGGAAATTTAATAAAAAAACTTAATTGAAAACAACTTTAATAAGGCTGTTTTCAAATTTTTAAATAAAAAAGGAAAACAGCGATTAAATCGCTGTCTTCAAATTTGATATAAAAAAGACAAAGACTAAACTTTCTTAAAGCTGTTCAAATTAAAAAAAATTAAAAATCCAGAAAACAGCTCTGTGATAACTGTTTTCACAATAGATGGGCAAACAAATCATTTTTCACGGTAAAAACGTAACAATTATTTCAAATAACAATAATTTGATAAATAAGCCTGCAATATATTTTGCATCAAAATAGGACAACATTACATTGCATTACATATTGAATGTAACTGAAATAAAATACATTGCTATGTGCATTTTATTCACAAAAATACACTTTGTTTAAAAAAATCACTTTTCAATTATAATATTTTTTCTTTGCCTTTTTCTTTAAAAGATCATAATAAAATTATATTAACTTATCAATTATATAATATTTTTGTTAATTAAAACAGCAAAACCACCCGCTATCGCCCGCCACCGCTTCAAACCGCACATTTAGTTTTATTTCATAAAACCGCGATTTAGAATTATTATTTAACCGAACCGCATATAGCAATCCAGTTTGAAATTTACTCAAAAAAACCACAAAATCGCACAGTGATCACCCCTAACTAATACCATTTTCGGATGCTCGTAGGAAGGACTACTGTCAATGTTAGCTGGAAAATAGTTTCAAAATGTTTGAAGGAGAGGACAAGACGAAAGATACAAAAAAAGATAAGTGGAAGAGAAAGAAAGAAAAACCAAATATCAAACTCAAATGCTAGAAGGATATGAATGTCATTTGTTTCATCAAAGTGGCTAAAAACATCTGTTACAAAAAGATGGCTAGTTTTCATTTTTTAACTATAGAAGTGGTCAATTTGAGATATTTTCACTTATATTTGTATTATATATTAATTATTCCCATTGAAATACTACAATTAGAGGTAACAATTCTTGATACAGCACAAAAACAATACAAAACCAATGGTTAGTGTATAGTTTTTTCGTGTTCATGTCGACACGATGATGACACGAAAACTTAAGAGTCATGTTCATGTTGACACGATAGGATTGTATCGAATATTTGTTGAAAGGATCTTTTAATTTGTATGATTTTTATTAGACAATTTGTAGTTTATGTCATGTATTGTCGAGTCACGTCTTGTAATGTGTTGTCGTGTATTAATGTGCAATATGGTAGCGTTTGAATTTAGTCAATTTTATTTTTGACTTATTGTGTCAAATCACGTTGTGACGTATCAATATGAAATTTTTTGTGTTTGTGTCTGTATTCGTGTTCATGTAAGTATAATACCTTATTGTGGTGTATTCATGTTTGAAATATCGTATCATCGTGACGTTAACGTATCGACACGATTACATGATTTGTCACATCTAACTACAACTACCCCTTGAGGTTGTTTTATAAATAACATTCATTAGGTGCAATTCGTAAAACGGAAACATGCCCCTGGGGCATAGCTTAACTGGTATATAAGCCAACGAATCCCCTTTAGATACGACTGACATGGCAGTAGTTTCTGAACGCACGGCAGCGATTCCCCTTGAGAATGGCCCACATATGCCAACGAGCATATGGGAGTGTTTGCAAAAACTTCTGCTTTTAGAATAAGTGATTTATTATAGCAGAAGTAGAAGTAGTTGAGAATCATAAGTTGGTAGTGTTTGAAAATAGAATTAAAAGTTGAGAATGAGAAGTTGAGTGTGTTTGGTGAAAAAGTAGTAAAAGTACTTATTTATTTGTAAAATTCAAACTAAAGGTGACAGCAATGTAAAGCACCCTCTCTCGCTTAGATTCTCGATTAAATGAAGCGAGAATTAGAAGTGTTCTAAATTGATATATGCAAACACTAAAATCGCTTTTTTTAGAAAAACTAAAAAGCACTTATTTTTAGTGTTTGCAAACACTCCCTATAACGAGAAACATCAAGAAAATATTGGATTTAGAAATTGCCATGGTTTTTTGGAGAATTGGGATTTTGGTGGTTTTAGGTAAGGGTTGTTGGTTATAATTGATGTATGTATGTATATATAGAGGGGGGTGGGGTGGGGTGGGGTAAGATGTTGTCAATTGTCCCACGTAATTAGCAATTTTGAGGTGGTAGTTTTTGATCTTTATCTGGGGGAGAAGTTTTACCTGTTTATAAGGAAAGAGATAAAACGACTTTTAAACAGAATTATTCTCGTACGTGATCATGTTTCTAAATTTCGAGAAATTTTTATGTGGGTTTTAATCTGAATTATATTATATTTTATCTTGTTAATAGATAAACTTGCTTTCTCAAATTTATATTTCATTTTAGTTTATAAGACATAGTAAAATTTTATTTAATTGTTAATAAACTATTTTCTAAGTTTTTATGGCCATTTTCATGACTTATTTTTAGTTTATTCTACTTTGAGGGTGTTTGACGAAACTTACAAGTATTTGGTCTGAGTTTGAGGGTCTTTAATCACTAGACTATTATTCGATTCCCTTACTTAAAAGTTTTTTTTTTAAAAAAAATATCTTATAAGATATTTGATAATTTATAGTAATTTTTCAAGTGTTTGTTAATTTTTTTTTGGAGTGAAGTATTTATTAAATTTAAAAAGAAAATTATAAGTACTCAAAAAAAGTATTTTATAAGTTTGCAATATTGTGATATTAGGAAACTGTTGGTTCTTTCTGAAAAGCAAGGACTAAGGGCATATCCAACACAACACCAGAATGAAGCTGGGCGCCATTTTTTCCACTCCAACAATACGCTACTTTTTTTTTTTTTTTTCCTTTTTTTATATGTTTTACCTAAAGTTAAATATTGTTACTAATCTCATAGTTTAACTATCTAATAGAAATAATACTAAAAGTAATTCAATTAACTATGATATTTTTTAAAAAGTAATATGATGTCTAATTTTTAAAAATACTACATACAAAATTATAAATCTTATATAAAATCATTAATTTACATATTTTTTGAACTTGATTAATTTTGAAAATAAAAAAATTAATAAATATTATATTAAATAAAAGTACATATGTAATATGTTATCAATTAAAAAGTAAAAAAACCAATATTAAATAAATAAAATAAAAAATCGTATGGAATATTTCTTTTAGTGTATAAAGTAGTGCAAACTGTTGAAGATAAAATGTAGGTCCTGCAATAAAGTTTTGGCCGCAAATTCTACACCAAAAGTGGTGCATACTACTGGAGATGGTCTAAAGAGAACTAATTGTTTTTTCTTATTTTTTAAATAAGGTCTTTTTTTTTTTGTTTTTAAATAAGGTCTTAGTTTAATAACGTCGTTTAATTTTGGCAATCGTAATTATGAATTATTATTATTATCTTAAAATCTCAATTATATATCTTATTTTATACTCTGTTGTAAAAATCCCCTCCTAGCCCCGATTAATCCTCGTCTAGGCGCTAGGCCCCCTTGTCTGCCTACGATTTTTTTTCCGATTAGGCTCGCCTAGGTCCCGCCTAACCCCACCTAGGCTCCGCCTAGACGCTAGGCCCTAGTCTGCCGCCTAGCTAGCGCCTAGCGCTTTTTACAACATTGATTTTATATAATTATTTTTTCGGCAATCTTGATCATAAAATTGTCATTACTAAAATTTAAGAGTTCCATCTTCAGATTTTTATTTTTAAAATAATATCTAACATCTTATAAGTTCTAAGAATATGTTATAAGATGTAGGAATTACTTATAATATTTTTAGAGTAAATTCCACTTAACCCCCTTGTACTCTTACTAGTTCTTATTTTATCCATTTGTACTCTCAATTATCTCACTTTACCCCCTTGTACACTTAATTGTCTCATTTTACCCACTCGTACTCTCAATTGCCTCGTTTTACGGCTTTACCCCCTTGTACTCTTATACTTTTAATTAAAATTTATTTTTATTCAAATTTGTTCATATTTTTACTATCATAGCTCATTTTAAAATTTTTATCTTATCGTGTTTTTATTAATAATACATTTTACAATAAATTTTTCACTCAGCTTAAATATCAATTATTAAGTATATTTTTAATTATTATTTAAATGAATAAAATATTAAAAATCTATTTTTCATTGAATGAATTATAAATGTATTATGGAAATAATATATTAAAGTTACACGGTTTCTATCAATTCATGACAATTCTATTAACAATAAAAAAATTATTATACATGTTTAATAAATTATTACTCAAAAATATATCATGTGTATTTATAATTAAATGAGTATGTCATAAGTCAATGCACTTCTATTAAAATACTATACTATAATTAATTTAATGGGAACTATATGAAATTAGAAATTATATAATATTTTAAATACAAAGTTTCAATAAAACTTAAATGCAATAAGGTATGAATAATACTTACTAAAATATAAATAACATAGCTTTTATAAGTAATGAATATTTACTAAAATCAAGTGTTATGGAATTATATAAGTAAAGTTAATTCAATTTTTTCTTGTGCAATATATTAATATAACTGAAAATAATAATAAATTAATTGTTCAATACAAATTGATTTTTGCAAATATTATGTGAAATTCTGTTCATAGTTATTTATCAATAATAGAACTAATATGAGTCAAAATATGTTTAAGATAATCATAGATTTTTTTTTAAATTAAAATGTATTATCTAATAATAAACTCATTAGTATAAATTTTAGTAAAAACTATGTTAATAAAAAAATACTAATTTAATTTTAGTTAAAATATATTTTTAAATAATTATAGTATTAAGTATTAAAATGACAGTGAAAATTGTATAAAATATAGGGATAATTAAAAAAAACCTTGAAGTTTGGGCTAATTATAAAAAAAACCAGACGCTTTTTAAAATTACAAAAAAAAAACCCTTGACGTGTGATTCCGTCTTATAATTTTTTCTCCATAAGCAAAAAATATTGCAAATCCCCTTGATATTTATAAAAATATTACATTACACCTTTAAATTTAAGACAGAATCACACTTGATAGTTTTTTTTTTTTTTTTTTGTAATTTTGAACATCTCTGAATTTTTTTATAATTAGCCCAAACCTCAGGGGTATTTTTGCAATTATCCCTAAAACAAAAGTATACTTATTTACAATGAGAGTAAGGGGGTATAGATAGACAAATGAAAGTGTAAGGGGGTAAAGTGAGAAAATAAGAGTAGAAAAGAGTAAAGTGAGGTAAAATAATAGTACAATAAGGTAAAGTAGGACAATTGAAAGTACAAAAGGTAAATTGAAAGTTAGTAAGAGTACAAGGGGATAAAGTAGAAAAAATCCTATTTTTTAAACAAATGCAGCCAGTAATCGTCTTGTTTTGTAATTTTAAGTTTATTAATTATAATAACTTTGTAATTTTTTTTTGACTTTTTACCCAAACACACACATACTGGTTCGAACGCTTGATTAAGAGCATTCCCAAAAGACTCTCTAATTTGTTTTTGAAAGAGGACTCTATAAATTTAAAGAGCATCTCTTGCAAAATAGAGAGCATCTTTAAATTTAAAGAGTGAACTTTTTAACATCTTCCAACACTCTTTTTGTATTTGACTCTTTATTTTCTCTTTTCCCAACATTAATTTATTACACATGGAATATTGGAAGTAATTTTTCAAATTTATCAAATTTTGTGTTGTTTTTAGAAAGTGTCATTCAAAAAGGTAATTCAAAGTGCAAGAAACCTAATGCAAGAAATTATAGAGAGTTGTTTTGGCTCTTCAAGTTGGAGAGTGAAAACTCATTATTTAAATTTAAATGTTAAAATAAAGAATTTGTTGGAGAAGAGTTTTGGTTGATGACTCTTAAAATAAAGAGGATTCTTCATTTGAATAGTCTTTTGGAGATGATCTAAGGAGAAACTTTGTAAGTTGGTTTCATTTAACGAGAACAAATTTACCAAAACATCAACGAAAATGAATCGACGATCTTTAATAACTACCCAAAAAAGAACTAATTATTTTTTATGAATGTTTCCTTTTTACAAATTACACCTAATGAATGGTATTTATAAAACAATTAACCTTAAGGGGTAGTTGTAGTTAGGGGTGAGAAATCGTGTAATCGCGGTAATACCATAGGCGGATGTACTCATGGGCTCCACTGGACTGGAGCCTAGTGCAAGTTTGTGATAATCTTCTTTTTTTTTTTTTGAGGAAATTGCAAAGCCTCATTAAGATAAAGAATTGTCAGCTGTTACAATTTCGTTCACCCATTGCGGTGCATCTTCAGCCGTCTAACAAAAAGACGTAGAAGAAAAAATAGAAAAAATAGTTAATCTATGAGCAACAGTATTAGCAATTCTACGCACATGCTTAACAGTTGTCGCTCCCATTTCATCCAAAAGCCGAGAGATTTCTTGAATCCGTATACCAAGATAGCTTAGGTCCTCCTGTACGGCCGTGACTGCTTGCACCGCCAATAAAGAGTCCGAATATACCACAACAGGCCCCATACCTGCAGACTGAGCTCTAATCAATCCCTCTTTGATTGCCATTAGTTCTCCCTCGAGCATACAATCGAAACTCACAGCACTCCGTCCAAATGCCAATCGAATTCGTCCGCTACTGTCTCTCAAAATGCCCCCAGTTGCATACTTATTTTCCTTCACATTGTCACATGCATCAACATCCAATCTGAGAGTACCCAGCTGTGGTTTCCTCCACCTTGCTTCAGTTTGGACATTACTTTGTACCACAGTGTTAGTCACTTGTTGTGCCTTTTGATATGCACTCAAAAATTCCCCTGCCCATCTAGATGATGTAGCCATCCCCTGTTAGTCCATATCATGAACATATTTTTGCTTTTCTTTCCATATGGCCCACGTGTGACATGCAAAGTACTCAAATTGGTGCTTATCAAATTCTCTCCTCATCCACAAGCCAACATCAATTAAATCTCCAACCCTCGCTTTGCTTTAAGTGACTCCAAATCTCAGTCTTTTTCCAGAAATGTCGTATAGCCCTGCAATAAAAGAGCGAATGGGTCGTCGTGTCCATATTCGAGTTACATAATGCGCAACCTCCCTCCGTCGGCACGTGATGTTTTTGGAGATTGAAAGCGTTATGAGACACTTTCCACCAAAATATACGCACTTTCGGGGGGATTGAAAGCGCCCACAAGAATTTCCACCATTTATCGAGCTCCTGGGAATAACAATTCGAATGGGGCTGAAAGAAGCCAGTCGTCATTTTATATCCCGATCTCACCGACTACTGGCCTTTCGCGTCGTGTTTCCAATATCTGCAGTCGTCTCGATTTACTGCAGGTTTAGGCATGCAAAGAATTTCATTGGCTATAAATGGCGAGAAATTCCTCTGAATAATCTGTTCATTCCATCCATCCCCTTTAATGATTTCTTCTACTTTGGCTTCCTCCCCCAAGTCAACACTATTGTAGCTCAATTTATTATTCAGAGTTTTAACCCAATGGTCCTTGAATATTCGAATTTGAGAACCATTCCCAACTCTCCATGACACTCCCTGGTCTAGTAGCTCCCTACTCCATAAAATCGATCTCCAAATATATGATGGCTTAGCTCCCAACTTGGCGTCCATAATATCACAGTGACGAAAATACCGGGCCTTTAGTACTCTAGCCACAAGGCTGTCCGATTGACGAATAATCCTCCAAATTTGTTTAGCGAGTAGAGCTTTGTTAAAATCGTTTAATTTTCGAAAGCCCATTCCACCCATGCTTTTAGGCCGGCATAAATCAGACCATTTAAGCCAATGTAACCTTTTCTTCCCACCTTCCATACCCCACCAAAAATTAGCGCACGCACCTTCAATTTCCTCACATATGGTTTGTGGGATGCGAAAGCATGACATTGCGTACGTAGGGATAGATTGTAATACGGCTTTGATAAGTACCTCTTTTCCACCTTCCGAGAATGTCTTTCCTCCCCATCCCGCAATACGCTTCATTATTCTATCTTTCAAATAACCAAACTGCACCCGTTTGCTCCTTAGGGAAAATGTTGGCAGCCCGAGATACATATCATGGCCTTGCACGACCGGAACGGTGAATGTGGTCTTGAAATAATTTATTACCTCCATCTTCGTGTTTGGGCTGAATGTTATGGCTGATTTATCGAAGTTTATGAGTTGCCCCGATGCTCTTTCATAGCTACGCAATAGACCCGCAACACGACTACACTCCTCCTCTGTTGCCCGACAAAATATCAAACTATCATCCGCGAAAAATAGATGGGATAAGGGGGGTAGCGTGGAGCTATACGCACGCCTGTTATCCATCTCGTCTCCATATGATATTTGAATAGTGATGAGAGGCCATGTGCACAAATAACAAATAAATACGGTGATAAGGGATCACCTTGGCGTAGTCCTCGTTGTGGTGTAACTGAACCGACCACTTCTCCATTCAAATTAAAGGCGTAGCGAATTGACTTCACACATTTGAGTGTCAACTCTATCCAATCCTCGTCAAATCCTAGCTTTCGCATAATAGCCTCCAGAAATCCCCATTCAACCCTGTCGTATGCTTTACTCATGTCTAGTTTCAAAGCCGCATAGCCTCTGTTACTATCCCCGTTATTACGAATCCAATGCATGCTTTGAATCCCAAAATGACATTATCCGTTATTAATCTCCCGGGATAAAAGCACTTTGGTATTCATCCACTATACCATGTAGCACAGATCTCAAACGATTCGTTAAAGCTCGCGCAATAATTTTATAAAAAATATTGCACAGGCTTATAGGCCGAAATTCTTTAACTAGGACAGGGTTTGTTACCTTTGGAACTAGCGTGATGATTGCCAAATTCCACCTGCTAATATCACCTTTATGATTTAAAATGTGCAACGCCTCTTTAGTGACATCCGCGCCGATAATGTTCCAGTACTTTTGGAAAAAGTAAGCTGGTAATCCGTCCGGTCCCGGCGCCTTATCTGGATACATGTCAAATAGTGCCTTTTTTACTTCATTCCCATCAAAAGGTCGACAAAGAATATTATTCATCTCCGCATCAACTTTCGGTTCTACAACTTGGATCACTGTCTCAATTTCAGAATTAGTTGGGTGATTGGAAGAAAATATTTCCGTGAAATAGTCCGTTATGATTTCGCCCATTGTCATATGGCTCGTGCAAAAATCCCCTTGTTTGGACACCAATCCCTTAATAGTATTCGTCATTCGTCGTTGGTTAGCTTGCGCGTGGAAATAAGGGGTGTTCTTGTCTCCGTGCTTCAACCAATTATTTCGACTTCTCTGTTTCCAAAATATTTCTTCCTGGGTAGTAAGTTTTTCAACCTTAGCTTCCAACTTTGTAACGTCCTCAGCTGCTTGACGCCATCTACTGGAGTGCTTTAAGTGGTTTAGCTTCTCCCATTCATTTTTTATACAGCGCGGTAAATGTCGAAATTTGGAATCAGCACACATTTGCAATTCTTTCTTGCATGCTGCCATCTTCTCTGCTAAAGAGGTGTCTGCCCCATTAATGTTCCACCCTTTTTCAACCATGTCACTACATTAAGATTCAATACTCCAAAATTTTTCAAATTTGAATTTTCTGCCTCGTGGCTCACTGTTCGTCAAATGCATAGTAACCCTACTTCGCCAATTGATCCCTACGGCCCTGTGATCGGATGAATAATATTCCAATGTGTATTTTTTGGCAATAGGATATAGAAGTCGCCAATTGAATGTACTCAAAAATCTATCCAATTTTTCAAAAATAATCTCCTCCCCTGACCTTCGATTGACCGACGTGAACCAATCTCCTTCGCCATAAATTTCTCGTAGCTCACACTCCTCGATGACTCGGTTAAATTCATCAATCTGAGTCTCCGGTCTCCTTCTCCCCCCAGACTTTTCATTATGGCTACAGATTTCATTAAAGTCCCCTCCAATTAACCACGGGAGATGTTCGAATTCTCCCATAGCGGCAAGTTTCCGCATTAACTCCCAAGAATATTTCCGTTTACTTGTGTCGGGATTGCCATAAAAACCTGTAAATCTCCATCTATGCTCTCCATCTTGCACCACACTATCAATATGCCCATCCGAATACGACGCGACAGTAAGGACCAATGGTTTTTTCCACAACAAAATGAGACCACCTTTTTTTTTTCCAATACTATCTACCACGAATAATCCATCATATCCCAACAATTCCATCCATCTAGAACAATTATAGGCTCTCAGTTTTGTTTCGCACAAAAATAAGAGCGGTGGGTCCTTTTCGGCGATTAGCCGTTTAAGTTCACGGAATGCTCGTTGATTCCCAAGCCCCCGAGCATTCCAAATTATGTAACTCATTGTTCTTGGCGGGGTTGCGGCGCAATCCCGGCCAAGTCGGAAATATCCATATCACTTACCTCCGTTTCCTCCATTCCTTGCATGTCCTCTTTTCGAATTTTTAGTACTTTTTTTTGTAGTCTGTTCTTCAAAAGTTCTCATAGTCAAAGAGACTACGTTTGATTCCAATTTCAAGATAATGACTTATGCATAAAATAAGGACCAATAATTAATATAAAGGGAGAGTGGCAAACAACAGCTAATGGGCTGAAAATAATAAGGGAAAAGAGATAAAAAGATGGAAAAAGAACAAATATTTTATATATGTATATGTATATCTTTTTTTTTTTTACCAGGAGAAAAAAAACAACTAAGATGAAGTGAGGGAGAAAAGGATAGGTGAAGGAACGACGAGAGGGACGGGGAGTTACGGAGAATAAGTGAGGAGGTAGACGATGGGAAAAAATTGACCAGGAAAGAAAAAAACAGCTTTGGACAGAGGAAGCACAGGGGAACGTATGGGTTGAAGGGAAGAGAGGACTGAGAAGGCGGTGAGGGAGAAGGTGTATGCCGGAACGGAGCCGGAGCGACGGAGAGGAAGGATTCTAATGCAGCGGAATTAAAATAATCACGAGTACAAATTACAATTTTAAAGTCTGGCGGTATCCGAATACAACCCAAAAGATTATCTGAATTAACTTACAGTCCAAACGAAAATAAAATGAAGGAGTCCAACAACAAATAAAAGTAAAAGGAAATGTCGCTCCACATCATGGATAGGGATTCAATCTGTGGTAGGTTCGATGTCTTCAGCGAACTCTTCATCTAAAGGTTAGAAAACAGGAGGGAATGAGACAGAAATCTCAGTGGATGGGGTGATCGTGTTCAAGTGTGGCGATATAAATAGTTAATGCGAGAAATTTAGTTGTATGAAAACGCGTGAGAGATGATGCATGATTTCACACACAGTCTACAAGCGTCGTGATAAATATATTAAGTAACATACTTATATAGTTTAAGAAAATAGTTCGTGGTCACGCAGGAACTATGGTTCAAGCAGACAGGAGGATTGCGTACGGATTTGTAACGCCAATCCTATGCAAGACAAGTAGCGGTTGCGTGCACGGATTTGTAGCGCCAACCTATGCAATACAAGTAAGCGGTTGCGTGCACGGATTTGTAGCGCCAACCAAACGGGTCCGATTAACTCCAATCGTGTGGATCGACAAATGATTCATTCGTTCTTCCTTGTAACTCCCCGAGCAAGATGGTCCAAGACCCTCACCTTATCGCTCCGTAGGCAAAGACAAAATCCATAGTGGAGCTAGCAAGGCTCGGATTTGTCATAATCATAATTATACCTCAAGTACTACGACCCGCTTCCATTGGACAAACTCCGTCCCTCGCCATGGGGATTAGGGCGATGGGGCCAAAGAGTGGAATAGCATCCGAGCTGCCGGTTCCCATCCCCGACGTATCCATTCCGAGATTGAGCTCGACACACCAAGTTGACTCAGCAGAAAGTAAACACAAGTTCATGTAGTCAACCAGCAATGAGTATTATTGATTCGGGAAGCGAGTTCATGAAAAGTTTTCGAAAATTTGCGTAAGGTAATTATGGCGTTGGTGGAGTTATTTGGATGAAGATGATTATCGGGAGGATAAGCAATCTTTGATATCTTGAACGATTAGGTGGAACATAAGTCCCGTTATAGATTCAAATCGCAAGACGAGGAAGTCGCCGCGATCGGTATTAATCGGTCAAGGCGGTCCGATAAGTCAAGGGGTTTTTGAGAAATTAAAATATTTTAATTAAGAATTGAAGTCAGAGGGTCCAGGGCTGTTTTAGTAAAATAAAAATAATTTGAGTTAGGTCCTTGATAAAAGAAAATTTTCAATTTAGCCCCCTTTTGTAAAAACCAATACTTTTGGGGTTAAAAGTTAAATAAATAAATGTCCCGACCTTGAACAATTATGAGGTCAGTTCCTAAATTCTCTAAATTGTTCAGAGATTCAGGTTTTTAAAGTTTTGAGGTCGAGTTTTTATAAAATTCTCACATTGGCCCCAAATTTGTTAAAATTGTCATTTCGGGCCCTAAGTTTAAAATAATCGGAATTCACAAACCGGAAGGGCTTCTAATGTGATTCCAGTTGGAAAATATCACTAAGGTTAGAGAGATATTGGGACAAAAACAGTTTTAAAACGTCATAAGTATAGGTCCCTTAACTTTTGAAAATCTCATTTTTGTCCCATTTTGAAATAATTGCCTTTAAGGCTTTTAGGGGTCCAATTGTTATGGAATTTGAACCTTGGGTCCAAAATATAATTATGTTATAGGTAAATTAGTATTTCCAGGTACATGGGCTGTATAAGTCCTGGAAATTTCATTTGGGTCCTCAAGTTTAATCTTTTACAATTTGGTCCCTCAAGTTTCATAAAATTACTTTCCAAGCTCTAAACACTTGGATTTTTGGAATACACTTAAAATATGTTATTTCCAGTCCCTTAAGAGTTAAAATTTCAAGTTTTAAAATTTGGGTCTGGTACAGTTTCGAAATTTGCAAAATAGCCCTTAAACTTCTCAAATTTTGCAATCTAGTCCTTGGGCTTTTAAAGGTTGATTTTAATTATCTAAAAACTCTTAAAACTTTATTAAAATGTCAAAACATCATTTTTGAACCTGAGTACAGTCCCAAAAATCGAAAATTACAGAGAGGTCCCTTAAGTTTTATTTTCTTGCAATTAAGTCCACCAACTTTCCATTTTTGCATTTTAAGTCCAAAAATCGAAATTTAATCAATTATGCTCGACTTGTCCAGGTTATAAATCATTCAAAACATAGATTTCAAGAGTCATAAACATACATATCCATTTCGTGCAAGCATTCATCAAGTACAACAATAAAGTGTACGTGTATGTCCTATTTTTCGATAAATCGCATTTTTGAGCAACACTTGAGAATTTTCCAACTAGATACAAGAAAATAGCATGCAATACATAATATATATCTCAAGTGCTCAATAACAAAATACTACATGCATATTTTTAATTTAAAACACCTAGAAGTTGAAAAATTTTTCCACCCACCTTGTTTGTTCGGTTGATTGGTGTAAAGTGGTGTCACTAGACCTTGAGGATTTTAATCCTCACTTAAGGAAGCCCCTAAGTCAAATAATATAAGGAGTTTTTAGTTAGAAAATGAAGAATTGAACTAAGGGGAAAAAGAAGAGAAATAGGCCAAAGGTACCACACTTACCTTGTGTAGTTGAAAGTTGTAGTCAAAAATTGATAGTCTCTTAAGAACTTAATCACCTCTTAACCAAAGCTCCAAGGTCAGCCCCTAACCACCTCAAAATGAAAATTTTGGTGTTAAAATTCGGAATTAATAGGGAAGAAGAAGATGATACCAAAAATCCCATTTCTTACCTTGTAGTCCAAATTCTTCAAATTTTTCTTCAAGTCTAGAAGTCCTCTTCAAGGTGATGGTAAGGCTCTTAGTATCTTCCAAGTCTTCTATGTAAACCTCAAAAATAAAAATCCAAACTTACATTAATAAGTGAGAGGAGATAGCTAGGTGATATCAAGACAAGAAGAGGAACAACATTCTTACCTTGTTGAAGAGGGGTGTTCGAATTTTTGTAGGTAAAAGAGGGGGTTCTTGAAATTTTGGTTAAGTGTTTGGGAGATATGAAAAAGAAGGTATGTTTGAAGATATGAAGAACTTATGTTTGAAGATTTGAAGATGTGAAGAGTTGGTGTTTGAAGATTTGAAGATGTGAATGATTTTTTAGAGAGAGGTTAGAGAGATGTTGGAGAAAATGCTTGAATGATGAATGAGTTGGATAAAAATGATATTTTGAACAATTTTTGATCATCAAAATGGCCCTTGGCCGTTCACAATGAGAGAGGGGGAGGGAGACAACTTTTGTTTTGTTCTATGGCTTGAAAGGTGTAGCTTGCATGAGGGACAAGGACCTTGGTCAAGATGAGGTCTTGCATGGGAGGATGAAATTGAAGGGATTGAGGAGAATGTTGGCATGGGATGTTGGGAAGCCTCCAACATGTTGGGTAAGTTTATAATAAAGAATTGGTGTATAAGATTTGAATTAATGGTGTAATAATACACAAGATGAATACATAAGGTGTATGTGTACAAGAGTTGGAAGATATTTCTACCCTAAAATTCCCATTATGGCCGTCCACTCAAGGGGTATTTGTGGTATTTCCATTTTTTTTGTCCCAAATTGGTGATAATAGATAGATAATATCAATTTCCAAAATAATTAGTGATCTCCTTGATCACTTATAAGTCCCATGATCATTTAACCTAAATCGAATTCTTAATTCTATAAGGCATAAATCTCTAAATAACTAGTCTCTTAAAATTCTAAGATGACTAAAAAAAATACACAAGTAATAATAATGATGATCAACCAAGTGATCATAAATGTGAAATAAAATTAATAAATGATTATGATCACAAGAAATAAATAAAGAAATTAAAGGCAAAATATATTATCATTAATATTTACCCGTCAAAGTGATGCGGTAGAATTGTCAATTAGTACAAAGACGATACGTGAAATAAGTACATGTTCGAATAAAAATCGAGGGCTTCACATTCTCCCCTCCTTAAAAGAATTTGGTCCCCAAATTCTCTTCAGAACAACTCTGGATATTGATTCCTCATGTCTTCTTCCATCTCCCATGTTGCGTCTTCGTCTCGGTTGTGGTTCCGCCATACAACTTTAACCGTTGAAATCTCTCTGTTACGCAACTGACATATCTGTTGGTCAACGATCCTGATTGGTTCCTCGGTGTAAGATAAATTCTCCATTAGAGGAGGAGCATCACGAGTGATGATGTGCTCAGGATCTGGTTGATACTTTTTCAATCTTGATACATGGAATACATCGTGCATTCCCGCATACTGTGCCGGTAACTCAAGTCTGTAGGACAACTTTCCGATCCTCTGCAAAATTTTGTAAGGTCCAATATATCTCGGACTCAATTTGCCTCATTTCCTTGGATTGATCAATCCTTTTCGTGGCAAGAGTCTGAGAAATACCTCATCTCCGGCTTCAAATTCCAAGTCTTTTCTCCTCTTGTCCGCGTAACTCTTTTGGTGGCTCTGAGCTGTACGGATCCGCTCCTTGATTAACTTGACCTTCTCCATGGCCTCCTGAACTAAGTCGACCTTTGGAATCGAGGGTGACTTCCGTTTCTCCTTCGAGTCCATTGGTCATCAATCTCCCAAAGTGTAGAGGGATCTACACTTTCGTCCATACAAAGCTTCGTAGGGTGCCATCCCAATCGTGGCCGATAATCAAGTTATTATAAGCGAACTCGGCCAATGGTAAGTGCGAATCCCAACTTCCTTGAAATCCAATGTGCATGCTCGCAACATGTCTTCCAGGGTTTGAATTGTTCGCTCGGACCGCCATCGGTTTGCGGATGTGTTCTTGCTCTTTGAAACTTAGCGAGGTACCCAATTCCTCATGTAAGCATTTCCCGAACCGAGACAAACCTCGGTCTCTCGTCGACACTATGTCGACCGCACTCCATGCAATCGGATGATCTCTCGGATGTAAATTTGTGCAAGTTTCTCGCAAGTCGCTTCGGTTTTCTTCATGGGTAAGAAATGTGCGATTTCGTGAGTCGGTCTCGACTACCCATATAAGATCATCGCCTCATCCGTCCTTGGTAGATCCATCACGAAGCCCATCGTTATGTGTTCCCATTTCCACTCGGGAATTCTCAACGATTGTAATAAACCGGATGGTCGTTGGTGTTCAGCTTTTACTCGTTGACAAGTCAAACATCTCGCAACGAACTCTGCTACTTGGTTCTTCATGTTTACCCACCAGTAATGCCGTTTCAAGTCCTTATACATCTTGTTTACTCCAGGATGTATGATGTATTTCGAACGGTGTGCTTCTCGAGGATTCTCGCTCCTAATCGCTCGTCATTCTAAGACACAAATTCTACTCCGAAATCGATGATTCCATCTTCATGTACCGAGAATTCTGATCTCTCTCCTTTAAGTATCTCCTCTTTTAGTTTTTGAAGTTGCACGTCTGTCTCCTGTGCTACTTTGATCTCGTTCAGTAGATCGGGTTTAACTGAAATATTAGCACATGAAATTTGAGTACTGGTTCTCGTCGGATTCCAGGTGCTTAATTCTTCTAATGATCTCCACTCTCGAATCATTAGTCTAGCTAAACTCGCCTTTCTGGTTAAGGCGTCAGCTACTACGTTAGCTTTCCCGGGATGGTATTGAATATCAAAGTGATAATCTTCTATTAACTCTATCCATATTCGTTGCCTCAAATTGAGTTCCTTCTGAAAGAATAGATACTTTAGGCTCTTATGATCTATGTAAACCGTGAATGTTGCTCCGTAGAGATAGTGCCTCCATTTCTTTAATGCGAACAATAAAGTGTACATGTATGTCCTATTTTTCGATAAATAGCATTTTTGAGCAACACTTGAGAATTTTCCAACTAGATACAAGAAAATAGCATGCAATACATAATATATATCTCAAGTGCTCAATAACAAAATACTACATGCATATTTTTAATTTAAAACACCTAGAAGTTGAAAGAATTTTTCCACCCACCTTGTTTGTTCGATTGATTGGTGTAAAGTGGTGTCACTAGACCTTGAGGATTTTAATCCTCACTTAAGGTAGCCCCTAAGTCAAATAATATAAGGAGTTTTGAGTTAGAAAATGAAGAATTGAACTAAGGGGAAAAAGAAGAGAAATAGGCCAAAGGTACCACACTTACCTTGTGTAGTTGAAAGTTGTAGTCAAAAATTGATAGTCTCTTAAGAACTTAATCACCTCTTAACCAAAGCTCCAAGGTCAGCCCCTAACCACCTCAAAATGAAAATTTTGGTGTTAAAATTCGGAATTAATAGGGAAGAAGAAGATGGTACCAAAAATCCCATTTCTTACCTTGTAGTCCAAATTCTTCAAATTTTTCTTCAAGTCTAGAAGTCCTCTTCAAGGTGATGGTAAGGCTCTTAGTATCTTCCAAGTCTTCTATGTAAACCTCAAAAATAAAAATCCAAACTTACATTAATAAGTGAGAGGAGATAGCTAGGTGATATCAAGACAAGAAGAGGAACAACATTCTTACCTTGTTGAAGGGGGGTGTTCGAATTTTTGTAGGTAAAAGAGGGGGTTCTTGAAATTTTGGTTAAGTTTTTGGGAGATATGAAAAAGAAGGTATGTTTGAAGATATGAAGAACTTATGTTTGAAGATTTGAAGATGTGAAGAGTTGGTGTTTGAAGATTTGAAGATGTGAATGATTTTTTAGAGAGAGGTTAGAGAGATGTTGGAGAAAATGCTTGAATGATGAATGAGTTGGATAAAAATGATATTTTGAACAATTTTTGATCATCAAAATGGCCCTTGGCCGTTCACAATGAGAGAGGGGAGGAGACAACTTTTGTTTTGTTCTATGGCTTGAAAGGTGTAGCTTGCATGAGGGACAAGGACCTTGGTCAAGATGAGGTCTTGCATGGGAGAATGAAATTGAAGGGATTGAGGAGAATGTTGGCATGGGATGTTGGGAAGCCTCCAACATGTTGGGTAAGTTTATAATAAAGAATTGGTGTATAAGATTTGAATTAATGGTGTAATAATACACAAGATGAATACATAAGGTGTATGTGTACAAGAGTTGGAAGATATTTCTACCCTAAAATTCCCATTATGGCCGTCCACTCAAGGGGTATTTGTGGTATTTCCATTTTCTTTTTGTCCCAAATTGGTGATAATAGATGAATAATATCAATCTCCAAAATAATTAGTGATCTCCTTGATCACTTATAAGTCTCATGATCATTTAATCTAAATCGAATTCTTAATTCTATAAGGCATAAATCTCTAAATAACTAGTCTCTTAAAATTCTAAAATGACTAAAAAAAATACACAAGTAATAATAATGATGATCAACCAAGTGATCATAAATGTGAAATAAAATTAATAAATGATTATGATCATAAGAAATAAATAAAGAAATTAAAGGCAAAATATATTATCATTAATATTTACCCGTTAAAGCGATGCGGTAGAATTGTCAAATAGTACAAAGACGATACGTGAAATAAGTACATGTTCGAATAAAAATCGAGGGCTTCACATCATCGGCACGGTTATTTTGAGGGATTAGAGGATGAAAAAAGAAAGAGATATAAACAAGCCCTCTATAGCCTTGAGTTACATGATATTTGTCATATTGACGAATATATCAAGTTGTTTACCGAATATCGGTGGAAATCCAAGATTGAAGAAAAGGAAGCTGCACAGCTATTCTTTGCCAAGATTCCGAGTCCCTGGAGAGAAATGCTTATCAGGGAATATAAGGATGGAGCGAAAGTAGAAACTATGGCCAGAAAAATGTCATTCCTAAAGGCCAAGTTATCTGAATGGTGTTACCAAGTAGCTCTGTACAAGAATTACAAGAGATTAAGAGGAATTGACAAAGAAGTTCCTCTATGTTGCGTGGATAATGACATCCCAACAATTGTGGGAGGTCAACCAAGGCGGCACAAAAAGAAGAAGGAGTGAAGCCATCCATACCGCCGAGGGAGCAACAACAAAAGTAGCAGGTCTTCCTGGAGACCTAAAAGGTTTTGGTCAAAACAAAAAGCCCGAAGTTACAAAACAGGGCAAAGACCAGCACCAAGCAGGAGTAAAGCCTCTTCATCGGGGTCTAATCAAGCAAGTACCAGCAGAAATCCAGGAAGGAGAACTTTCAGGCAAGCTCACACCAGAGCTAATGAAAGTTTCAAAGACTGTAATTGCTGGACATGTGGAGCAAGAGGACATATCTCAACAGATTGTCCGGACAACCAGAAATGAGGAGTCAGATAGTTTGAAGCTACACCAGAAATTGAGGAAGCTGTCTACTATCAAGATCTTATACAAGTGTATCAATTTGAGGATATACCCTCCGATGAAAGCATCTATGAAGAAGATATCTATTCTGACGATGGAAGTGACTCTAGCTCAGAATCGGAGTGAAGAAGAAATTCTTCACAGAGACAAAGTCGAGGATATGTCGATTCCTCTCTCGACTTACGGTTTCTCATAAAACTCTTATGAGAATCATTAAGAAAGATCCAAAGCTTCAAGTTTATGAAGTATTTACAATCGGAGCTATGGAAAAGGCATTGGATAAAATTGGGTCTCGTAACAGAAAACACCAAATTATCCACAGGGTAACAACCGGAGAATTTGTTATTCCGATGGAGTTTACCGATAACCTGATCGAGATGCAGTTGGTCCCTATTAAAGAAATCCAGGAGATCAAAAGTAGAGTGAAAAGAGAAGTTGAAAGCAGAGTGAAAAAGAAGTTGCAAATACACTCTCATGGATTCATATCGGAGCCATAAGAGTCATTATTAAAGCAACATTCAAAGAAGGAATAGATTCGCCACTCAATCTGGCTATCTTTGACAAGCAAATCTCAAACCTCAAGGATTCATGTCTTGGAGCGGTTACAGGAAATCTGTATGCTGGGAAATTGGCATTTAATGTCTATCCTAGAATTGCATACAATATGGGAGATCGAGATTTCAGTAGAGTCCTAACCCTTCATCAAGATTTCAAAAGAGATGATTTGATGAAAGAAGGGAATAGACCCTACTCGATCACATACAAGATATCCTACGCTCTCTCGAAAATACACCATTCAGAAGTATTCTTGAGAAAGGAATTTAATGAAGTCCCAATGATTTTCGAGGACTTTGCCAGGGTGGTTTTACCAGAGATTATTGAGTCTCCAACTATCAAGAAGATCGATATGAAAATACAAGATCAACCAGTCTTCAACAAAAGTCGAAGTCTTAGAGTTGAGCCAAGAAGAATGTCTTTCCAACAGGACAGAATGACGAGTAGCAGCCATTGGGAAGAAAGGAGACCAAGTACAGTTCAACGTATCCCAGATGTTTTCAAAACAGCAGGAGAGCTGAAATGCCCAGAAGGATGGAGAGAAGCTGAAGTAATATTTGACATCACTCAAAAGGATAATATTTTTCCTTGTGATGTTCTATATTATCTCCAACAACCCATAGTTGGAAGGTATCAAGGAAGCCTAAAGATGGGTGAAATTGAGCTGACTATTACAGGTACAACATATTCATTCAGAATATAAGGAGAAGAACGAGTACGTCTAGAGACTATTGATGATGAGCCTAATGGAGAAACTACAGAGTGATGTTACCATAGAATATCAAATATCACTCGAGGATATCAAGAAGAAGATCCAAAGGAATTATAATGAAGATCCTTTGGCTTGGTGGGATAAGAACGAGCTCAAAGCATCCTTAAAGGGTAAACCAGGAAAGGAGTATGAGTTAGTGAGATTCAAACCAATCCTTATGAATCAAGAGGATCGGGAGGATATGCAAAAGATACTTAAGGAACATCTTGACCTTAAGTTGATTTCACCTTCCTGTTTCTCCATACAGCAGTCCAGGATTCTTAGTCAGGAATCATGGAGAAATCAAAAGAGGAAAGCCAAGACTTGTTATTAATTACAAAGGGATTAATAATATTTTGGAGTTCGATGGATATTATATCCCAAGCAGAGAACATTTGGTTAACTGCATCAAAGGTGCCAAGATATTCTCAAAGTTCGATTGCAAGTCTGGATTCTACCAGATTAAGATGGAGGAAGAAAGTAAGAAGTTTACAGCTTTCTCTACACCACAGGGATACTATATTTGGAATGTGATGCATATGGAATTAGCTAACGCACCCCAAATATATCAAAGAAATATGGACAATCTCTTCAAAGATTATTTCAGTTTCATGTTCGTATATATCGATGATATTCTTATTGCATCAAAGAACATGAATGAGCATCTCAAACATTTGGAAATATTTTCAGATGTTTGTCACAAAGAATGATTGGTGCTTTCGGAAAAGAAGGCGGTAATTGCAACAAGACAGGTTGAATTCCTCGGAATTGAAATCGATGAATCTGAAATTATTTTACAGAATCATATTGTAGAAAAGATACAGTGATTTTCAGATATACTGAATGACAAGAAACAGCTTCAGAGTTTTCTTGGAGTTGTCAATTTTGCTGGGATGTTCATTAACAATCTGGCATACTACAAGAAGGTGTTTAGCCCATTGCTTAAAAAAGATGAAGTATTCAAATTGGAAGATAAACATCAAGAAGGAATTAAGCAACTTAAAGAAGTTTGTAAAAAACTTCCAAAGCTTGCAATTCCCCAAGACGAGGACGAACTGGTTCTTTACACAGATGCCAGTGATAATTGGTGGGCAGCAGTTCTTACTAAGGTCACACCAAATGAGGAAGTGCCATGCAGATATTGCAGCGGTTTATTCACACCCAGTGAAGCAAACAAATGGCATATAAACGAGAAAGAATTTTATGCAGTCAGAAAGGCTTTTAAAAAATGGCCTCTATTTTTATTGGCTAAAAAGTTTACTTTAAAAATTGATAATTCAAGTGTCAAGGCTTTTCTGAAAAATAAACTTGAATCAAAACCAGAAAATACTCGATTACTTAGATGGCAAGCTGAATGTCAATATTATGATTATGATATTGTCATTATAAAATCTCATGAAAATATTCTTGCAGATTTTTTGACACGAGATGGAAGGACGCGTTGCTGACGAGGTCCTTAAACGAGTAAGACATCTTAGGAAAAATCTGGAGAGTCTAGAACGAGAGTTTGGGACGTTATGTCTCAATGTAGAAGTTGTTGGACGACTTCAACAAGCTGACCAGAAATCTATTTCTAGTCAAATACGAGCATGCCAGTTCACTCAAGGACAATTGTTCTTAGCACACTGCAAGGGCCTCTCTTCCAGGCCGCATCTCCTACGGTGCAAAAAGGGACGAATAGAGAACGGAGCTCTAACCCGGAGGTTATGGTTTCAAGTACCATAATCTCAAGTGTTGCAGGTGATGCATCCCCTGAGGATGTACAAATTGTAACAAATGTTGAAGCTCCGGTGTCACAACCCGAGTCTTCAAGTCAACCCAGCACCTGTGGGGCAAGAGAGGAAGAGTTGAATCTTAGGCCACAGACCGGCAAATCTAAGGTTCAAACTGACGAGATTAAGATTTCTCCTATGCAGGTATATCAACAACAATGGGAGAAATTGGTTACAAGGAGAGATATTAACCCAGAATTAACTATAGTTGATGTCTCAGGAAAGTATCTCAGGGTTTGGATGAAGCCAGGAAGTCATCCAAATGAAGTACATGAATGGTATACGTTTGGAGCTCTAGCTTCAATCTATACTGTATCACCAGGATTCCCAAAAATTTCAAAATTACTGAAATGGATTGGGGAAGTAGTTTACAAGACTTGGGCCAACAATCCACACTTGGCTAGAGGAGATATTTTGGAGCTATATTTTCTAAGTGCAGCTCCCGAACCAGCAAAGAAAAGCTTTAATGAAGCTTTTTATTTCATCAAGCTAAGAAGACCGGATGGAAATGCTTTAAAATATATAAAAGCATCTTCACCGGAAGAATGACCAATATTAGTAGGAGCATTTTCTGAAGATGAAGCTTCTACCAGACGAGCATGGGGTCTTTGGGTTTGTCTAACCGAAATGGACAAAGTTAAATATCCATTCAAGTTTTTCCAGAATTCAACAAATGGATCTTTGCTTTTGAATTCGATGACTGGATCAACCACAGAATTTGCAGAAGAACTCTTCGAGACCAAAAGAAGAATTCTCTGGGAAAATAAGATTCCGGCAAGTAAAGAAACTTACCGGAAATTCTGTAACATGGCGCATGTTGGCCGTTGGATTGACCGGATCTATCAAGCATGCCCTGAACAGAAGGAACCCGAGTTTGGGAAAGGTTTCCGACCCAAACCCGACCGACAAGACCATACAACTGGAAATGATAAGGGCCCAGCTCACAAGACGCATTTTTCTTGGGGACCACGCAGACCAACTTTTTAAAAGATTCCCCGACAACCATCACATGGGCTGAGTCACGCGGAAAGAAAAGGAAGACAACTGGCGAGGCAATAATGCAGGATATGACGTAAGCAGTGACGTCATAAGGTTTAACTAGATTTGAAGTCCGCCTTTCAAGTCTGGAATTAACTCTATAAATTGAAGGATTTGAAGGAAGCTGAGGACATCGAACATTTTCCTTAGTTTTCTTATAATAAAGTCTGAGAGAAAAATTTGTAATTTTTGAGTGTTTTAGTTTTCAAGTTTTTATGTATTTTCGAGTGCAAGCCTCATACATGAGAGGCTAAACAAGTATTCTCCTCCCAAAAAGAGATTACTAATGTAATAAATATTTCTATAAGTTCTTAATAAAAAGGAGCTTTCTGCTGCAACATGTCTTCATAATATTCTATTAATTCATCAAAGATTATCTTGTACGCCTAGAGTAGGAAACGAACCAAGGATGTGCTGAGCAGTTGCTTAAGGAGTCGGATAACTTGAAGATCATCTCCCCTGAGGGTGAGGTTGAACAGTGAGGAGCTGTTTGTCAAACGATCTGGGGCAGTAATTTTCCGACTGGTGGTGTTGCGAGCCATCTCACCTGGTGCTGTTTCGGTTAAAGAAGGTATGAATTTTAAGGGATATTTTAATCTTACGGAAGCATGTTGGGCCTGATATGGTCGTAATGGACTATGTTCATTTTCAGTCTATAGACCTAATTTGTATACGAATTTAAACTTGAAATGAGAATTTTGATCGAACTATGTCCTGTTAAGTTTATAGGCTGGAAACCTAATAAGTGTCTTTTTTATGCATGTTTTATGTGTGTATTTGAGTATAAATTGAGTTATTTTGTTGTTAGTTTTGTTAATTTTTGATTGTATGTTGTTCATACTACTGTGAGGTGCTTTTATTGGTGTAGATTGATCATTCAGGGCTAATTTTGGTGAATTTTGGACCATGGATTCATGTCAAAACATATCGGGGGTTTAAGGATGCAAAAACGCTCGAAATCCCAAGCCAAACGCGTCATTTCGGGGCCTTTTTGGTCCAACACGGGCAGGATACGTTGGGCAACACGGCCATGTACCGCCGGGAGCGAAAAACTCAAAAAAATTGCACAAAACAGCCTCCGACACGACCAAGCCGTGTTCCCCAACACGGCCGTGTCAAGAGACACGGCCTGGCCATGTTGGGAAGCACGACCATGTTATCCTGACTTCCTGAACAATTAAACAGCACGGCCTGACCGTTTTGGGCGACATGGGCGTGTTCGGATCACTTTCCAGCATCAATTTCTGGTGGAATTTGTTAAAAAGTCATCTACCAAGCTTTTTGACAACTTTTGAGCACATTTACACCTCATTTTGTTGCACTAATTCCTTACTTTCCCACATGATCACATGGAAATAATGATCCTAACAACCCAACTCATAAAGTTGAGCAATAAACTATCAAAAGATTACATTATTAAGGAATACTTTCTCGAAAATAATGTCTATAAAAGCCAAGAGTGTGGGTTGAAGGATTCATTCATTAATTCTCATAGATAGAAATCAGATTTTTGAGATGAGAGTCCATATTTTAGAGAGGAGAAACACATATTGTGGTGAGGAAGAGAGTTAGAAGGCTTGGATCACCATGAAGAGGCGCTAAGGCACAAGGATTGAAGATCGCTCGGATAAGAAGATGAACTCCACCACTTCATCATCATACTTCCAACAGGGGAGTCTTATGTTGTTTTTAGAAGTTTTAACTTCAAATATTCATGTTGATTTCGAGAGAAACTTCTTGTTTAATTGTTGTTTTCATTTTTAAATCCATCATGAGTTAAACCGCTAGTGTTTGAATGTGATGAACCCTAGAACTTATTCATGATTATTGGTTTGAATGTTTTAATATATTTTCTTATGCTTTTATGCGAGTCGCTTATGTTATGCTTGTTTATTCGAATTGGTATATGCACAATATTGATTTGAAGTTTATTTTTCATCGGGAAATTGAGAGATTCATGGTGAAATAGAACCAACATAAGTGAAAGGAGTTGCATGCAATCCTAGATATAGGACGACATAAATCTTCCGGATTAGGGTCAAACCTAATATGGGAATTCACAAATCGTTAATGCAATCTTGGGGGTTTAACTAGAAAGAGATTTCGATTAATCAACTTGAGGTTATGAGTTTTTCGCCTTGAGAAAGGGTTTAACTTAATTTAGGAATGCCTACGGTCCATGAAGCATGAAAATATGTTAAGGGATGGTTAAAACTTAAGGGTTATGGTTGTAATTATTTTGGAAAAATCACAAAGACGTTCTAGAGGGATTCACATTTAAGCACATTCATATCCAACATCTTCCAATCCGAGTGTATCTGATATCTTTTGTGTTCTTAGTTGCCTCTTCCACTTTTATTTGCTTTTATTTTATTTTTATTTTTGCAACAAACTCTTTGACAAATTTGTAGGCTAGATAATAAAAAGATGGTAATTACTAGTAATCATAATCCTCGTGGGAATGACACTCGATACTCACTTAGCTTTGCTATAAACGATAGGTGCACTTGCCCAAGCTGTTTTTAGGAGTAGCTTCCGAGCCATCAAAACCTAACATGATCCTTTTAAAACCTCTGAATAGAGACTGGATCTAAGTAGGTGTAACAACGCCACGAACAAAACAAGTGACATAAAAATAAGAATTCTCGTTTCTCAAAAAACCCGAAAAATAAATTGATTATGGAGTAAAATTTTCATGTTTAATGATTAATGCAATAAATTTATTATTATGTAGTAGATTGCCACAAAATAGAGTTTAAAGGGATAACTTGAACTATTATTTTAAAAGATAAAACCTAGGGGCAAAATTGTCCATATTGGGTAAAGTGTAACGATTTTCATCAGTATAGTTTGGATGGATAACTGTATTTATCTCTAAAAGATAAGTTTGAACTACTTTTCACCATCCATGATCACTAGTTGGCCTTATCGGTCTATTTGCTTTTCCAAACCCCAATCTCTTATTTTCTTTGAAAATCAAATATGAATTCCATGGCAATACATTAATCAAGTAATTTTGTATTTTGGTTTAATTTTTGCCACATGCTAATTCCTAGATCCAATTTCTTCAAAGCTTCAACAACATTTTCCCTATCATAGAATAAAATCAAGAGATAACTACACTTACCCATCCAAACTATACTGATTTTTGCACTTTACCCTCCAAACTTTATTTCGTGACACTTTGCCCCCTGAACTATGAAAATCATTACACTTCACCCTATATGGACATTTTTGCCCCTAGTTTTTATCTTTTTCAAAACAATAATTATAGTTATCCCTTTAAACCCCAATTTGTAGCAAACTACTACATAATAATAATTTTATTGCATTAACTAACAAACACAAAATTTAACTCCTTAATTAATTTGTTTTCCGAATTTGCCGAGAAATGAAAACTCTTATTTTTTTTGTCCCATGTTTTGTTAGTGGCATTGTTACACCTACTTAGATCCAGTCTCTATTCAGAGGTTTTAAATAAATCATGTCAGGTTTCCAGCCTATAAACTCAATAGGACATACTTTAATTAAAATTCTCATTTCAAGTATAAATTCGTATACAAATTAGGTCTATAGACTGAAAATGAACATAGTCCATTACGACCATATCAGGCCCAACATGCTTCCGTAAAATTAATAAATCCCTTAAAATTCATACCTATTTTGACCGAAACAGCACCGGGTTAAGTGGTTCGCAACCCCACTAGTCGGAAAATTACTGCCCCCAGATCGTTTGACGAACGGCTCCTCACTGTTCAACCTCACCCTCAGGGAAGATGATCTGCAAGTTATCCGACTCCTTCAGAAACTGCTCAGCACAACCTTGGTTCGTTTCCTACTCCAAGGCGTAAAAGTAATTCTTCAAAAGGGATTGATCAATAGTACATTATGAACACATGTTGAACAAACAACCTTAATTTTATTAAGAACTTAAAGAAAAATTTATTACATCAGTAATCTCCTTTTGGGAGGAGAAAACATGTTTAGTCTCTCATAAAGGCTATTACACTCTTGTACATAAAATTAAAAAACTAAAACTGAAAATTGAAAACACTCTGAAAATTCTAAACTCACAACATAAAGAATTTTACAAAGAAAGTTTATTGTAAGAAGACTAAGGGAAATGTTTGATATCTTTAGCCTTCTCCAAACTCTGGTTTAAATAGATGTAAGTCCGGATTTCAATTTCGGACTTCAGCCCTTGTTGAAATGTAAGACGTCACTGCTTACATCAAACTCTTGAATTATTGCTTGCTTCCACTTGCAGCAATTAGTTGGCCTTTCCCTTTCTTCACATGGATTGGCCCCATCTTGTCTGGTATCCGAAGTTCTTTATACAAAGTTCCAAATCCTTCTGACTCGTCCTTCGTCTTTTAGTAACATGGACGGTATCTTTCATGGACCCACTTTTCGTCTTTTTTTTGAGTGGGTTGTTACTTGTCTGGAGTCACATGTCTCCACTGACTTTGTTGGGGAATCTACTTTTTTGGTGATCCACGAAACTTTGGATACTTCTGTGACTTTTCTTCTCCGTCGTCGGGTCTTCTCCGATCGACTTTTGGCCAGAATCCTTTGCCAAATTCTGGTTCCTTCTGGTTTTGACATTCGGGACAGACCCGAAGTTCCCAATGGCCTATGTGGGACATATTGCAATATTTCCGACAAGTTTCTTTACTCCCCGGCAGCTTGTTTTCCCATAGAAGATTTCTTTTCTTTTCGAATAGGTCTTCTGCGAATCTTGTAGTTTTTCCTGTCATAGTATTCAACAGGAATGATCCGTTCAATGAATTTTGATAGAACTTGAACGGAAACTTGACTTTGTCCATCTCAGTGAGACAGAACCACAATCCCCATGCCCTTCTCGTAGTAATCTGATCTTCGGTGAAGGTCATGGCCAATTGTACTTCTTCAGAACTAGCCTCCTTGATGTTTTTGAAGGCTCTTTCATCTGGTCTTCTAAGCCTAATGTAATGGAAGACTTCATGAAATACAGCTCCAATGTATCCCCTCGTCTTAGGTTGTCATTATTGGACCAGCACTCGTAAACAACTTCCTGGATCCACTTCGGTAATTTTGTGATCTCCGGGAATCCTGGTGAAGTAGTATAGACTGAGGCCAAAGCCCCAAACTCGTACCACCTCTTTACTTCTTGAGGGCTAGAATTCGGTAACATCCAAACGGATATTTTCCAGAAACATCAATCTTTGTTTTTTCTGGAGATATCCCCTGCCTGGTAATTAGTTTCTCCCAATTTGCCTGGTATTCCTACCAAGAAGAAGAAACTTTAATCTCGTTAGTATCAACCTTAGAAGTGCCCATTATAGGCCTAAGATTGATCTCTTCGTCCTTTACCCCGGACGTGCTGGGTTGATGTGATAACTCGGGATTTGACTCCGGAGTATCAGTTTTTCCTTGGGCCAACATTTCTGCCAGCTTAGGACTAGTGCTAGAGGTACTAGAATCCTCTGCTACAGGTTGGGGAGCCCTGCGCTCCAAACGCTCTGTTTGCTTATTAGCGGCCCGGAGGAGTGGCCCTTGAAATGTCGTTCTCAACTGAGAGTGAGACCGGACACATGCTCGTATATGATCGGTTACTTTGTCCCGATCATTCTTTTGTAATTTCGGCCAAAAATCGCATTGATGACCAGGGTATCAAATTCTCGGAGTAGCATTTCCAGTTGGTCTCCAAGATGTCTTGATGCAGTGAGGATGGAATCAGCTTCAATTCCATCCATCTCTTGTTGGAAAATCTGCAAGAATATTTTCATGAGATTTTATAATGACAATATCATAATCATAATATTGGCATTCACTTTCGCCATCTAAGTATTCTAGCTTTTTCTGGTTTTGATTCAATTTTGTTTTTCGTAAAAGCTTTAACACTTGAATTATCAATTTTAAGATAAACTTTTAGCCAAGAAAAATAAAGGCCATTTTTTGAAAGCCTTTCTCGATCGCAAAAGAATTCTTTCTCGTTGATATGCCACCGAGTCGATTCACCGGTGTGAATAAACCACCGCAGATATCTACATGGCACTTCTCCATTTGGTGTAGCTTTTGTAAGTACCGCCCCACCAATAATCACCGCATCCGTATAAAGAACCAATTCATCTTCATCCCGTGGAATTGCAAGTTTCGGAAGATTTTTGCAAACTTCCTTAAGTTGCTTGATTCCTTCTTGATGTTCATTCTCCCATTTGAATACTGCATCTTTTTTAAGCAATGGGCTAAACACCTTCCAGAATGAGCTAGATTGTTTATAAACATCCCAAAGAAAGTTAACAACTCCAAGAAAACTCAAGTCGCTTTTTATCTTTCAAAGGTGTATCCGAAATCCTCGTATTTTTCTACAATATGACTTTGTAGGATGATTCCATTCGTCGATCTCAATTCCTAGAATTCAATCTGCCTTGTTGCAATCACTTTGCTTCTTTTCTCGAAAGCACTAATCCTTCCTTGTGACAAACATCTGAGAATATTTCCAAATGCTTGAGATGCTCCTTCATGTTCTTTGAGGCAATAAGAATATCATCGATATACACAAACATGAAACTGAAATAATCTTTGAATAGATTATCCATCTTTCTTTGATATATCTGAGATGCATTAGCCAATCCCATAGGCATCACATTCCAAATATAGTGTCCTTGTGGTGTAGAGAAAGCTGTGAACTTCTTGCTTTCTTCATCCATCTTAATCTGCAAAAATCCAGATTTGCAATCGAACTTTGAGAATATTTTAGCACCTTTGATGCAGTTAACCAGATGTTCTCTACTTGGGATATAGTATCCGTCGAACTCCAAAATGTTATTAATCCCTTTGTAATTAATAACAAGTTTTGGCTTTCCTCTTTTGATTTCTCCATGGTTTCTGACTAGGAATCATGGACTACTGTATGGAGAAACTCCTGGTGAAATCAACTTAAGGTCAAGATGTCCTTAAGTATCTTTTGCATATCCTCACGATCTTCCTGATTCATAAGGATTGGTTTGAATTTTACGAACTCGTACTCCTTTCCTGGTTTAACCTTTAAGGAAGCTCTGAGCTCGTTCTTGTCCCACCAAGCCAAAGGATCTTCATTATAATTCCTTTGGATTTTCTTCTTAACATCCTTGAGTGATATTTGTTCCTCAATGGTTACGTCACTCTAGGGATTCTCCATTAGACTCATCCATAATTCTACAATGGCTTCTGGAGTAACTCGTTCTTCACCTTGCACTCTGAATGAATACAGGTTGTTATCCCATATCTTTTGATCCTTCTGAATCGAACCAAATTGTCTATAGGATAATAATGCTTCACCAAATTTCCTTCGATCTGCCATTTTTGGATTTCGGAGTTTGGCTTCATCACCACGCTTGCTGTGAAAATGAATAGGCATTTTTCTGTAAAATGCTTCCCGCGGTCTCTGGACAATGATCTTATGATCACATAAGGTTGTAAAAATAAGTCTTCTTGTCTCGTTCTCCTGTGTAAATCGCTTGAATGTTTGTAGGAAGTTGTTTCCTAGCAAAACATCTGCACCTGTATCTTGGAAATAGATTGGTGGCGTTTTTACTTTGTACCATGGGGTACTACCTGCGCCTCCGATCATGATTTCTGCTTGTTTAATTCCCTTATTAAGGATAAGAATCCTCTTAGAGAAATCTCTTCCTGCAATAGCTCGTAAATCTTCTCCAATTTCTTTGGGAAAACATCCAGCTTTGCAAAGACATATTCCTAAGACTGAATCAATATAGGCGGCGAAATACTCAGCCTTGTATTCAGCATATAACATTCCGATAGAAATGTATATGGAGAATGGACTAGTGGCCATCTGATTCTGTATCTCTTATTAGCCACTGTGAATTCCATTCCGTCTTGTAATCTTTCCCAAGGTTTATGATCCTCGAGAAATTCAATTCCCAAAGGTTAATTGCTCCGGGATTTTCCCTGCAACTCCTGTGATAGTCAGCTCAATTTCACTTATCTTCAGGTTTCCTTGATACCGTCCAACTATTGGTTGTTGGAGATAATATAAAACATCACAAGGAAAAATATTATCCTTTTGAGTGATGTCGAATATTACTTCAACTTCTCGCCATCCTTCTGGACATTTCAGCTCTCCTGCTGTTTTGAAAACATCTGGGATGCGCTGAACTGTACTTGGTCTCCTTTCTTCCCAACGGCTACTACTCACCATTCTGTCCTGCTGGAAAGACATCCTTTTGGGCTCAACTCTGAGACTTCAACTTTTGTTGAAGACTGGTTGATCTTGAATTACCATATCAATCTCCTTTATAGTTGGAGATTCAATGATTTCTGGTAAAACCACCCTGGCAAAGTCCTCGAAGATTCTTGGGACTTCAATAAATTCCTTTCTCAAGAATACTTCTGAATGATGTGTATTCGAGAGAGCATAGGATATCTTGTATGTGATCGAGTAGGGTCTATTTCCTTCTTTCATCAAATCATCTCTCTTGAAATCTTGATGAAGGGTTAGGACTCTACTGAAATCTCGATCTCCCAGATTGTATGCAATTCTAGGATAGACATTAAATGCCAATTTCCCAGCATACAAATTTCCTGTAACCGCTCCAAGGCATGAATCCTTGAGATGTGAGATTCGTTTGTCAAAGATAGCAAGATTGAGTGGCGAATCTATTCCTTCTTTGAATGTTGCTTTAATAATGACTCTTATGGCTCCGATATGAATCCATGAGAGTGTATTTGCAACTTCTCTTTTAACTTTGCTTTTGATCTCCTGGATTTCTCTAATTGGGACCAACTGCATCTCGATCAAGTTACCGGTAAACTCCATCGGAATAGCAAATTCTCCGGTTGTTATCCTGTGGATAATTTGGTGTCTTCTATTAAGAAAACCAATCTTATCCAAAGACTTTTCCATCGCTCCAATGGTGAAACCATCATAAATTTGAAGCTTTGGATCTTCCTTCATTATCCTCATAAGAGTCTTATGAGAAACCGTGGTGTGAGAGAGGAATCCTGACATATCCTCCCTGACCGCCTGCTAAAGAATTTCTTCTTCACTCCGATTCTGGGTTGCATTCACTTCCATCGTCAGAATAGATCTCTTCTTCATAGATGCTTTCATCTGAGGGTATATCCTCAAATTGATACACCTGTATAAGATCTTGATAGTAGACAGCTTCTTCAATTTCTGGTGTAGCTTCGAACTGTCTAACTCTTCGTTTCTGGTTTTTCGGACAATCTGTTGAGATATGTCCTCTTGCTCCGTAGGTCCAGCAATTACAGTCTTTGAAACTTTCATTAGCTTTGGTGTGAGCACGCCTGAAAGTTCTTCTTCCTGGATTTCTGCTGGTACTTGCTTGATTAGAACCTGATGATGAGGCTCTATTCCTGCTTGGTACTGGTCTTTGCCCTGACTTATAACTTCGGGCTTTTTGTTTTGACCAAAACCTTCTAGGTCTCCATGAAGACCTACTTCTTTTGCTGCTATTTCCTCAATCTTGGATTTCCACCTGTATTCGGTGAACAACTTGATATATTCGTCAAGATGACAAATATCCAGTAACTCAAGGCTATAGAGGGCTTGTTTATATTTCTTTCTTTTTTCATCCTCTAATCCCTCGAAATAACCCATACCGATGAACTGGATTTTGAATAATTTTGCCATACCATCGACAATTCCTTTAAGTGATTCCCCTGATGTGACCGAACTTTTAGTACTGGCATCGGTCATATCCTAGGCAATCTTCATCGATCCTTCAAGACTCATTTCAAGGAGTAAAATGAATGAATCCTTTGTAAGATCAAGGGTTCCTGCTGAAATTCTCATAGATGAAGCCCATTCATCAATGAGAACTTCTTCTTTTTAAAATGCGGATGTCCAGATTTAACATCAACCCATACGGATGTATTGGGTCGAGGTGCGATCTTCTATAAGGCGTCGATAAACAATCGGCCTTCCGGTAGGTTGTCCAGTTCCTGCAAGAGGGTTTCGAGCTCCTGTCCCCCGAAAGTGGATCACTCCCGGTCGTGAAATCCCGGCAAAGATGTGGCATCCTCTCGTCCCGAGCTCCATGATGCGAACCCGTCATTTCTTCGACGTTAGGATTAATCGGTGGCGGAATTGGTCTACCTTGTGGGTCATAGGTAACCAAAGTTGATTCTCACCGCGTTCATCTTTAAATCTACAATACCTAATCCCGCCAAGGATTCTCGCCAGTCATGTAGATCTTTAAGATTCATTTTTTCAATATCCATCTTTTTTAATTTTTGATGGATTTTCCTTTGATTAGAGCAATGAGCTTCTCCTCATCCGTCATTTTTCGTATGACTTCGGTTGGTTTCTCTTTTGGTGTAAATAGGGTATCGTCCCAAAATCAATACGTTTTCTTCCTCCGGATGAACTTGGCCTGCCTCTCCAGGTTCTTGACTCGTTCAATATCATGAAGGAGTTCAAGAGTTTCCTTCCGATATTTCACCATCGTCTCCATCCGGTTCTAGATCCGATGAACTTGATCGGGTAGATGAATATGGCGGTTGCCATAATTCGCACCGCCTCTTACGATTTCTCTAAGATCTCCTGAGATCTTAGATTTATCTGGAAGTATCTCGTTCCACTCGGTACTCCATCGAATCATTGTTCGATGGGAATTTTCATGAACCGTTTCTTGGAGGTTCATTAAGTGAACATATAAGGCCGTTAAGAATCCAGAATCGCTTATAATATTATGCTCGCATTTTGCATTGCTTTAAGGTTTCCCGCGGCTCCCTCGCCGCTTCTTTTTCTTCATGTTGGTATTCCCAATATGAAACCTGGTCAAGGTGTTCTTGTGCATACATCGTCAATATTTGACGATATGCCCTGTAAGGGGTACATCTCGGACATCGGTCTGGATCCATAATCTCGGAGTAATTTCTCCTCACCAATTGTTAATTAAATAAATATAATAAATTTAACTAAAAGTTCTTAATAAATCTAGGCTCTGATACCATTTTCGAGGATCTCAAGACCTTGAGGAGTAAATGCAAATAATACAATAAAATTTATGGCATAGGTGGTAAAATGCAACAACTTTGAAGTTTAGAGGGTAAACTGTAAATCAACTTTCATGAAGCTAGGGGTAAATCTGTAATTTAAGGCAAAGTGTAAAAGTTCGCATAGTTGGGAGGGTTAAGTGTAACGATTTAAAATTCGTATGGTTAAGTGTAAAATTTTGAATAGTTTGGGGGGTTGAATGTTTTTATCCCTAAAATCAAAGTAGTTATGTTATCAAGGGTTAATAATCCACTTTTTAAAACTTTTCTTGTATTATTTTGGTAAAATTTTGCAAAAGATTTCACTAATCAAGACTTTGTCTATTTGGAGTATGAATTGAAATATTATAAGCATGACGCGGTGCAACATTTCCAAGCTCCAAATACTTGTTGAGTTATGTCAGCAATCAAGTATCACCTGGAAGGCAAAATGTTTATGTTATGTTAATTAAACTGATTCATCTTATTTTTTCTTTAAATTCGACCCATTCACTGAAGAGTAATACCTGTGGCCACTGGACTAACCCCAGTGGTTGACTGATTCATCTTATTTTAATTTGACATGTTTCTACTGCCACAACTGAACAAGCATTTTCAGCAATAAAATATGTGAAGTAGGCACTTTGTAACAAGATGGAGGATGATTTTCTTGCAGATTGTTTATGCTCTATAGTGAGCGAAATTTTGTTAATAATATAGATGTTGATTCTGTTATTGATGAATTTTATGCTTTAAATCTTGTAGGGCACAACTTCAATAAGTACTGAAAAAATTATTATGCATAAATTTTATTGTACTGAATTCTTTTTACTTTCTAGTCCACCCCATCGTCGATTTCTGGATCCGCCACTGGTTGACACGTTAACGGTATGACATGATAATTTCAAACATGAATACAACACTATTATAAGGTATTATACTTACACGTACACGACCACATACATGAACGAAGCCATGTAGGGGCCAAGGGGGGCATTGGGCTCCCCTCAAATTTTGAAAAAAAAGTAGGAGTATTTTGGTCATTTCACATTTTAATTTAAAAAAAATAGAAAAATGGGAAAAAAAAGTCTTCAATTATATTGCATTCCTCTTTCCTATTTTCATTTTTGAATCTTGAAAATATGAGTTTTGATCATTTTTCCCTTTTGTTAAACTTTTATACATTATTTAAGTTTCGCCATAAACATTAACTTGAACTTTTACATTATTCTACTTATTTTAAATTTGATGTATTATTTTTTATTTTTATATGTTGTAGTGGACAATTATCCACTTATGTTTTGTAAAAATGAAAAATAGTAATTTTTTCGAAAACATATTTTTTAGTCATTTTGACACGGTTATACCCTTCTTGTGTTCTTAAATGAGGTACTTAATTATATTTCAAAAAATCGATGCGGTATATTTTTCGATACCGAGTCGTGGACTGGTCCCTAAATGAAAAAAAAAAAAGGTAAAGTAAAAATTTGAACTCAAAATAGCAAAAACAAATATGGTTAAAACTATTTTTATTATGTAGAAGTGGCGAAAAATTCCACGGACTCTTTTAATATTAATATTAGTTGGCCCCCCTACCCGAAATTGCTGGCTTCGTCACTAGTGCCAATCGTGGACGAAGTTTTGGTCGTGGAAATTTTCCTGGTAGAGGTCCTCCCTCTCATTCCTCATTTCAACCTGATTCTCGTAGTAAGCCTCGCTCTTACTGTCAAATTTGTGGAAAGCCCTTTCATGGAGCTATTGATTGTTGGTATCGAGATGACTTTGTGACTTTTGCTAGCACAAAGCCACAGAAAAGGGAAACAAGCCCTTACAGTTCAAACAAATGCAGCTCATTCTCCTCAGTGCTTTACTTCTTCAGTTTTGGATGCACCTTGGTACCTTGATTCTGGTGCAAATAGTCATGTCACTAATGATCTAACTCATTTTTCAAGCTATAGGTTTTATGACAGTAATGACTCTGTGGCAGTTGGTAATGGAAATACTTTTCACATTGCTCACACTGGATCTGGTAATCTTTCCACTCCTCACTCTACTTTCAAACTTTCCAATATTCTTCATGTCCCCAGCATATCTACCAATCTCTTATCATATATCAAATTGCCAAAGATAATAACTGCACTCTCCTCTTCAATGATAAGAAGGTACTCATCACGGACAATCTCTCGCACCAACTCTGATTTCGGGGCCCATGTAGCAATGGACTTTATCCCCTTCCAAAGAGGCTCCATGATCCGTCTCATTCTCCTACTGCTCTCAGCACTATTGCTATTTCTCCTCAGTTATGGCACAATCGCCTTGCTCATCCGTATGCTCAAGTACTTTAGTTTTTGGCTCCAAATTCAGGACTCCGCTCGTCTTGTAATTCTTTAGATTGTAGTAGTTGTTCTGTTTGAAAGGTTCACAAGTTACTTTTTTCTTTGTCTCAATTTGTAACTTCAAAACCGTTTGAACTTGTACATTCCAATGTTTAGGGTCCATCCCACACCCTTCTCACAGCAATTACAAGTACTATATTTTGTTCATGGATGATTTCACCCGGTTTAGTTGGATCTATCCATTACAAGCTAAATCTGAGGCCTTCTCTGTTTTCACTATGTTTAATAACATGGTTCATACCCAATTCAATGCTAAAATAAAGGTTCTTCGCACTGATAATGGTCGTGAGTATGTTAACTCTCAATTTAGTGCATTCTTACAATCCCTTGGAGCTATTCACCAAATTATATGTCCATACACCCCTCAACAAAATGGCAAAAGTGAAAGACGCCACATGCATCTTATTGAGACTGTTTTAGCTCTTTTACACCAAGCTCATATTCCATTTTCATTTTGGCTTGAAGCCTTGTCTACTGCGAATTATGTTTTAAATCGCCTTCCTAAGCCTATACTCCAAAACAAATCCTCATATGAGTGCCTTTTTAACTCTAAGTCTGATCACACTCACCTTAAGCCCTTTGGCTGTTTATGTTTTCCATGATTGAGACCATAAATTAGAATTTCGATCCACTCCTTGCTTATTCTTGGGCTACTCAGAAACTACTAAGGGATATCGATGCATGAATTTACAAACACATCAATTATACATGTCCAGGGATGTTATTTTCAGAGAATTTGTCTTTCCATACTCTTCACCTTCTCAATCTCCCTCTCCCTCTCACTTTCCTTCTCAGCCTTATTGCCCATTTTCCTCTTTTACCTCTTCCTCATTGTCTACTCATGCACCCCCATCCCAGCCTTTTCTCCCCATCTCTTCTCCAGCCTCTTATTCTGCTCCCAATAAGTATGTTCACTCTCCTTCTCCTCATTTATCAGTGTCTCCTCCACCTATCACTAATCCTGTTCCCTTTTCTATCTCCTCTGATATTCCATCTAGTACTATATTTCTTCCCACCCAATGGTTACCCGATCCAGGACTGGTTCTCTAAAACCTAAAGTGTTCCATGTGAATGGTATTTCCCTTGGTCCACCTACCACTGAGCCTCTTACCTATAAGGTTGCCTCTCAAAATATTCATTGGCAACAAGCTATGAAAGAAGAATTTGAGGCGCTTACTCAACAGCACACTTGGTCTTTAACTTCATTACCTGAAAATCGATTGCCTATTGGGTGTAAATGGATATTTAAAATAAAGAGACATGTTGATGGTACAATTGCCCGTTACAAGGCTCATTTAGTTGCAAAGGGTTATGATCAAACTCATGGTATTGACTATCAAAAGACTTTCTGTCCCGTTGTAAAGTCTCAAATGATTCACATTGTCCTCTCCTTAGCAGTGCATCACAATTGGTCTGTTCGGCAGTTAGATGTTTCCAATGCATTTCTTCATGGTTTATTGGAAGAAGAGGTTTATATGCAGCAACCTCAAGGTTTTGTTGGTCAAAATTCCCCTCATCTTGTCTGTAAGTTACATAAGTCACTCTATGGTCTGAAGTAGGCTCCCCGGATGTGGTACCAACTTCTATCATCTTTTCTTATTCAACAGGGCTTTATTTGCAGCAAGGCTGACACTTCTCTATTTGTTCTCAAAACTGATATGGTGTTTTTGGTGGTTCTTATCTATGTGGACGACATTATAGTCACTGGGAATTCTATCTCTAATATTGATCAGTTGATTACATCTATGAGCACCAAATTTGCTATGAAGGACCTTGGTCCATTTCACTACTTTCTTGGCATTGAAGTAGAACGTATTGCTCATGGTTTATTGCTCCATCAATCCAAATATGCTTCAGAACTTCTTCAGAAGGCTAGCATGGCTTCTTGCAAGTCTAGTCCTTCACCTGCTACACACTCATGTTCCTCCATTTCAGATTCCACAGCTCCTCTGTCTGATCCTACCTCCTTCCGTAGTCTCACTGGTGCTTTGCAATACCTTACCTCTACATGGCCAGATTTACAATTTGCTGTTAATTCAGTGTGTCAACATATGCATCATCCCACTAAAGCTTCCTTCACTGCTCTCAAGCGCATCCTCCATTACGTTCAGAATACTATTCATTTAGGTCTGCTCCTCACTCCCAGTTCACTTCATCTTCAGGAATTCTCTGACTCTGATTGGGCCAGTGATCATTGCGATCGTTGATCAACCACCTGATATTGTGTCTTCTTGGGTTCAAATCTCATCAGTTGGTATTCCAAGAAACAACCTACCATCTCGAGATCTTCTACAGAGGCCGAATATAGGGCCATGGCTACCACTGCATCTGAAATCAAATGGCTGACCTTCCTTCTTCATGATCTTCATATTCCGTCGTGTGTTCCGTCTCTCTGGGTTGACAATAAGTCTACAATTGCCTTATCCTGTAATCATGTGTTTCATAATCGTACCAAGCATATTGATTTGGATTATCACTTCATTTGGGAACAAGTTCTTGCCAAGCAACTCCTGGTCTCTCACATTGATTCCTCAGACCAACCTGCTGACATCTTCACTAAGGTTCTCTCCACCGATCATTTTCTTTTTCTCCAGGACAAACTTTCCCTTCGTTTCTCTCGGCTCCGTTTGAGGAGGGGTGGTAACAAGCATCAGTTACCATCAACTAACTCCAACAGAATCATAATCAATAGTTAATTACATACAACTGTAATACGGTTAGACAATTAGACGGTTACAGCTACAAAATATCTCTTGTACTCTTCTATAAATATGTACTCAAACCATGTACTCAATGATAGTAATAATGAACATTTTCTTCAGCTTAGCTCTATTTCTACCAGGTTGTGAAAAATCTCTGCAATTTAAAGAGAATTATGAGTACGATGGCCCACCAATTTTCGATGAGGACGAACATGGTGGTTTTGACGACCTCCCAATTTTTGATGAAAAAATTGAGGATATTGATTCGTTTCTGGGAAATGGATATTCTCTTTCTCCATCAGAGATCGAAAATATTATTGATATCTCACCCCTTCCAACAGTTTTAATCTCTTATCATAGGGATAAAAAATTATTCATTAAGAGTAGATTATTGTCTCCTTTGACAAAATTGACAAGACCGGAAGAGACGTTTGTCCGCATTAATGAAAAATATAATTCGTTGAGTCGACTATCATACTATAATGGTATTGGAGCCTACAAGATAATGACTGATGGTTTTCTAGAACTCAAACAGGATTATTTTGTTTTTGATCCAGTTCAAATATATTTTGCTATTCACCTTGTTTTTCCATCTCGTCCTCCTCGTGCTCCTTCATGGTTTGACAATTCTTCTGATGCCGATCTCCCTTTCGATTTGAGACCGAATCGTCTCGACCCTGGAGAGAATAATGGAGATATAATATCAATTTTCTATCTTTTATGATTTTAGATTATTTTATATTTTAGGAAGTGATTTATATCTTTAGGATTCTATTTAGTTTTATCTTTTAAGTTTCCTAGTCAAGTTAGGAGTTTTATTGTGGTAGGATTTTAATCCTATAAATACTTGTTATTTTATTAGTTTTAAGGAGGTTGAATATTATTAAGTTTTGAGATTTATCTCTTCTTCAAGTAATACACGTTCTTTTGAGAATTCTATTGCTTTGTTCAATACTTCCGGTATTCTTACGAATCAACGGTAGTATTTGTGTTCTTTGTTGTTCACGCTTCGCGCTGCATCAATGATGATATCGTAATTGTACATGTGTCATTCATCTAATATGTGAAATAGAGAGTGAAATAAGAAAAGTGGAATAAGAGATCTCATCCCAATGCGAGTGCCTTCAGTGTGAGAATATATATATATATATATATATATATATGTATGTATATTTCTATTTTAAATAAAGAGATTTTTTCTTTTTCTCTGTTTCTTGATTTCTATTAGGTTAGATGACAAAAACTACACCTAAAGTTTCATTTAATAATTACAACAAAAATTCAATTATATTTGTAATTATATTTTAATTATTCCCATTGAAAAACTACAATTAAGGAGTAACAATTCTTGACACGACACGAAAACAATACAAATGAATGGTTATAGTTTTATCGTGTTCATGTCGATAAGATGAGGACACGAAATCTTAAGAGTCATGTTCGTGTTGACACGATAAGGGTTGTATTGACTATTGTTGAAAGGATATTTTAACTTTTATACTTTTATTAGACACTTTGTAGTTTGTATCGTGTCATATCGTGTAATGTGTTTTTTTTAACAAACGAAAGATACTTTGTATTAATAACTCAATAAGAAGTGCTTTACAGACGTGGCACATTTGCCAAATGTCCAAATAAGGAAATCAAGATTTGACAGAAAAATCCACAAACTGGATCAAATGAAGAACAAACAAAAAACTTCTGGGTGGGAATTTACAATATCTCAAATACAACCTTCAACAGAACAACTACCAAACAACCCAATGAACATAAACCCACGCAAGAAAAGTGCCAACAAAAGAGAAAAAGAGTATATGCCTTAACTGAATGATAACATCCCTAAAGGTATCCCTTCCACTCATTATATTTTAGGCCGAGAATCATACTCGTTCCATTCCTTCCATGCCAATGAAACTGTATCCATCCTCGAAGTAACCTTCCCCTTGAACCACGTATTTCTCGTCTTCCAAAGCCACCACAAGATGTATGTAGATAATTGGACTCAATCTTGGAATACTTGATCCCAGGTGCCCTGACACACGTTCCCCCACCACTGACGAACAGAGCAGTTAGGATTGCTCATTTCCGACCACCAGACTGGGGCAATCTTCCACACCTTGACAGCCCTCTCACAGGTAAAAAGAAGATGTTCCAATGACTCTTCACCTTCGCCACACCATTTACAGATGGTGTCAACTTCAATCCCTCTACGAACAAGCTAACCTTGCACCGAGACAATCCCATGTAGGCATTTCCAAAGAAACATCTTTACCTTACCCTTAATCTGGAGCTTCCAAGCCTTTTCCCAAAAATTTGAATTATTCCTGCTGCTGCTACCTTCTGGCTGATCTTGGAGCTTTTCTTCACAAAGAGCCTTATAGGCTGATTTGACCGAGTAAACTTGATCTTTAGTAAGAGTCCAAACCACTTTATCTCTATTCCAATTGGACTGAACAGGAGTATCAAGAATAGCTTGGACTTCATGAGGTAAAAACAACTTACCAATGAGCTCAAGATTCCAACTATTAGCTTCATCCATTAGCAATTCACTGACCCAAGTCGCAAATTGGGTTGAATTTGGCTGACCCAAAGGAATGGACGTACATCCTTTTCAGATCCACGGATGCTCCCAAATGCGTGTTGATTTACCATGACCAATGGAATAGCAAAGGCCTTGTTTGAGCACAAACTTCGCATTAATAATACTCTTCCAAATGAAAGAATCCGAGGGTTTTGCAATAGTATTAAGAACACCACCCTTGGGACAATATTTCGCTCTAAGAACTTTGCTAAGAAGTCTATTAGGATGGACCAGCACTCTCCAAAGTTGTTTAGCCAATAAGGCATCATTGAACCGACTCACATCTTGAAATCCCATGCCCCCTTGTCCTTAGGCAAAGCCATATTACTCCATTTGATCAAATGCATCTTAAAATGACCATTGTCCAAGTGCCCCCACCAAAAGTTCGCCAAGATTTTATTAAAATCAGAATAAGTGCCTTTAGGGAGTTTGAAACAAGCCATGATATATGTTGGAAGCGCACTTAGAACATACTTAATAAGGACCTCCTTTCTTGCCAAGCTAAGAAAATTATTTTTCCAATTTCCATTTCTTCTAGTAGCTACATCAGTGACACACTTGAAAATTTCCCTCTTGGATCTACCAATAAGGAGAGGAAGACCAAGATGCTTCAACTGATATTGTTCTTGGATGCCACTGAGTATCCTACAAATTTCTGCCCTTTCACTGCTTGAAGTGTTTCAACTGATATCGTGTAATGTGTTATCGTGTATTAATGTGCAAAATTATATGGTCCAAATTAAGTCAGTTTTTTTTGGCTTATTGTATCAAATCGTGTTGTGTTGTACAAACTATCAATACGGAAATTTCATGTATGTGGTCAGTGATAAAGCCAACAATTTCGGCTAGGGGGGCCCAACTAATATTAATATTAAAAGAGTACGTGGAATTTTTTGCCACTTCTACATAATAATAATAGTTTTAACCATATTTGTTTTAGCTATTTTGAGTTCAAATTTTTACTTTATCTTTTTTTTTTTATTTAGGGACCATTCCACGACTCGGTACCGAAAAATGTACCGCATCAGTTTTTTAAAATATAATTAAGTACCTTATTTAGAACACAAGAAGGGTATAACCGTGTCAAAATAACTAAAAAATATATTTCGAAAAAATGACTATTTTTCATTTTTACAAAACATAAGTGGACAAGTGTCCACTACCACATATAAAAATAAAAAATAATACATCAAATTTAAAATAAGTAGAATAATGTAAAAGTTCAAGTTAATGTTTATGGCGGAACTTAAATAATGTATAAAAGTTTAACAAAAGGGAAGAACGATCAAAACTCATATTTTCAAGATTCAAAAATGAAAATAGGAAAGAGGAATGCAATATAATTGAAGACTTTTTTTTTCCCATTTTTCTATTTTTTATTTTTTTTAAAAAATTAAAATGTGAAATGACCAAAATACCCCTAAGTTTTTTCAAAATTGAGGGGGGTGCCCCCACATGGCTTCGTCCATGATTGGCACCACATCCGCGATGATTTGAGAGAGGGAGTAATAAAGGCTTTAGTCAGTTGCATATTTAATTCTTCAGCAATAAGCAGAGCAGCAAAATCATGAAGTGTGAATGAAGGATGCATAATCGAAAAGTGGTTTTGAAAGCTTCATACTCAGAAGGAAGTCCTCTCAAAATATACAACATGAGATCTTCGTATTTCACAGATTCATTAACTGCAGCTAGGCTATCATTCAGCAATTTTAGATCATCCAAATATGCTTGCATTGTTTTGGAACCTTTCTGAAGATTAAGCAGTTGCATCTTAAGTTAATAAACATGCGTTCGAGATAGAGATTGATACCATTGCTCCAAAGCAGACCAAATATCGGAAGCAGTAGGCAAAGATATGACATGAGGCAGCATAGATGGAGTAATTGCAGCAAAGAGACAACTTCGAAGATGTTTGTCGACCAATTTCCATCGGATGAAATCTGGATTGGGCATTGAAACACCCTCAGCATCTTGAATAAGCATAGTAGGACGCGAGGAAGCATCGAGAACATGGAAAAGCAAATCATGAGCATCGAGAACTGAATGAATTTGAGCTCTCCATAAACTGTAGTTGCCATTGCCAAGCTTGATCTGAAGAAGTGAATTGAGATTTTGAAGAAGAATACGCAGATTGGAAGGTAAAGTAGCGGACTGATCCAGCGAATCAATGGAAGTAGAAGCAGAATTTGGAGAATTTGTAGTCATGACGGAAAAAAAATTTGTGATCTAGGCAATTAAGCCTTATGTGGCTCTGATTACCATGACAGAAATAGAGCTAAGCTGAAGAAAATGTTCATTATTACTATCATTGAGTACATGGTTTGAGTACATATTTATAGAAGAGTACAAGAGATATTTTGTAGATGTAACCGTCTAACTGTCTAACCGTATTACAGTTGTATGTAACTAACTATTGGTTATGATTCTGTTGGAGTTAGTTGATGGTAACTGATGTCCGTTATCACAACCAATCTCTGAAATAGGTTCTTCATCTTCCTCATCAAAAATTGGTGGTCCATTATATCCACCATCATCCTCGTTTGATGAAATATATGAGGACGGATAAAAACAAAAGATACATCCATCGGGATATTTTCATCCACCGACTCTATCGCCTGTCTCGCGCTCGATCTCGACCGGCCGTGAGCTGGGCGGTGACGATGTCGAAAAATTCTCGCCGTTGGATGCGAAACGTAATTATCCATTGTGTCAACAAGTCGGTTTGTTGATGGATCTGTGCAATGTCATTCATTGTAGATCCTGTCCGGACAACATAGTTCAGGGAGCGTAGACTGGTATCTGAATACCAACTGATGCAGACGAAACTACGAATAAACGAACAACGAACAAAAGCAATACGAAACTTCACGAAGAAACATAAATTGCAATGAACAAGAGAATAATCTCAAAATTTAATAATATTCAACCTCCCTAAAACTAATAAAATAACAAGTATTTATAGTATTAAAATCCTACCACAATAAAACTCCTAACTTGACTAGGAAACTTAAAAGATAAAACTAAATAGAATCCTAAAGATATAAATCACTTTCTAAAATATAAAATAATCTAAAATCATAAAAGATAGAAAATTGATATTATATCTCCATCAATCATGCACACGTATTATTCATCTTATGTATTCTATGTATTGTGATAGGAAAAGTGGAACAGAAACGATCTTGTCAATCTGGCCTTTTTGAACTTGAATTTGGAGGCCCTCATTTCCAAAGCTCAATTGTTCCTCTAGAATTTGCTCAGCCGAAATAACAGTAGAATAGCTACAGTAGCACAGCTGAATCAATTGAAGCGAAGGTATTTCCCCAATACCACTTGGAATTTCTGATAACTGCATATATCGAAGAACAAGGCGCTCAAGACTTGGAAAATGGCTGCTCTCTGCTCTCCAATATTTCAAATCAGTTTTTTCAATTAGCAAGAATTTCAGTTTAAGAAACTCTCCTTCATTCGGACTCCACTCTGATCCTTCAAAAGCATACAATTTGAGTTTTAGCACTAAAAGATTAGGCAAAGAACCAATCATCTTCATATCTTTCCATGGAAATCTGCAGCCATCGAGGGTCAATTTTCTAAGTGAATATGGGAAGGTGAAATTATGTGGTAAAATCTTGTCACGAACAGAGCAGGTTAATGATTCAAGTTTATGGAGATGGACAAGATTGTGTAGAGAGTAGAATGACCAATTTACCCCCTCGGGGATATCCATGTAAAAAAATCTTCCTTTCTTTAGGTTTGGAATTCTTGCCAGGACATCATCGGAGAGAACGAAGTTTCTCATGGTGGAGAGAACTTGTAGGTTTTTGAGGGTGCTCGAATCTTTGTCGTGCTTTTGGGCACGTGAAAGATTGGGCAAAATAGATTGTATGATCTCAAGATGCCTAAGTTGTGACATATACCAGATTTCACATGGTACAACAATTGGGCTCCTTATGAAGATTTCATTGACAATTAGAAACTGTAGATTCTTGAGTTGAGAGATTGATGGTCTGGCAAATAACCTTAGCCTGTCCCTAGTAGCAAGATAGCGCAAGTTGGCCAATTTCGTAATTTCTTTTGTCGCGTATCGTCGTTTGCATCCAACAACCTGAGTAACCTAAAGCAGCTAGAAGGAAGATTTGAAATCGTGACGCGTATAATCATAATCACACACTAAAGATCGGATGATAGAAGACGTTGGTGGTGGTCGTGTTCGTGTACAAGATTGGACTACTTGAGATTCATCATCCAATTTCGTTGTTTTTTTTTAAGAAAACGGCGGCGTTCTCTTGTTGGTACATTAATATCATGGAGGCTACTCGCCTCTAAAAAGAAGAAAACTTGTCGTTGCGAACTTCTTCTTAGACATAGATCTCTTAAGAGATCATGGATACTGCAACTTTTGATTTTCCCACATGACCGCCGTTTACTAACCACAATGAGATTTCTATCGATGAGATGTTGCAAGTACACTTCCGCAACGTCTTCTAGGCTTTTGTCTGTAATTGGTTTTAGCAATCCCTCAGCTACCCATAATTTGATGAGTTTGGAGACACGAATCTCAGAATCTTCTGAGAAAAATCCCATGTAAAGAAAGCATGGTTTCAAATGAATCGGCAAGTAGCTATAACTCAAAGATAGTATCTTTAGACAATATTCATCGTCTCCTGAATTTACAATTGAGTTTACATCTTGTGCTATGTACTCCCAAGATTCTCGCCTCCAGTCCGATTTAGCCAGAAGTCCACCAAGTACGACAATTGCAAGAGGAAGCCCCCCACATTTCTTCACAATCTTATTTCCAATTTCATTTAGCTCCGTAGGGCAACCTTCTTTTGGAAACACCACATTACAAAACAGAATCCAACTTTTATCCTCGTCTAGGAAACTTAATTTGTGCGTATTACAAGAGCCAAAATGAAGAGCCACGTCAGATAGCCTAGTAGTTACGATGACACGACTTCCGTTATCATTTTTTGGGAAGAATTTATTGACATTGTCCCATGCCTCCGTACTCCACATATCATCCATTACAATTAAATATCTCCAACCAGATAAATTTTTGTACAAATGTTCTCCTAATTCCTCGTCACTCTTTTGAATCATCCTTTCCTTAAAAGTCATCAAATTTTCACGGCTCTCTTGCGCTCTATGTTCATTATTAGAAGATGCAATGTCATGCAAAACAGCTAACAAAATTTCTCGAATACTATATTCTTGAGATACAGTAACCCAAGCAAGCATATGAAACGATTGCACAATAAGTGGATTAGTATAAATATTTTTAGCGAGTGTCGTCTTACTAATACCTCCCATCCCCACGATGGGAACAATTTGGAGATTAGATTGCGGGCCGGTGAGTAGATCCATTATTCGGATCATATCCTCCTCAAATCCAACCATAGGAATATTGCCAATAGGAGCAGGTTTTTGTAAACCAGTTGCACCAATAGACTTTATGGGCTGTTGATCTTTAACACCACTCTTTTCTTTGATCCTCATCACCTCTTTCTGGATAAAATCCATTTTTTCTGTTACTCTCTGGAAACCTTCAACAAAAACAGAGCTTTTAACCCCATAACTTGTAGGCCCTGCAAGAATCTTATCCACTATATGGGATTCAATGATATCTTCTGCGGTATATGCTGCGTCTATCATTCGTGCCTCAAGATCTTCAATCTCTTTGCTTTTTGTTTGGGAGAAGTCTTCCAGAAAATTTTGCAAAAAGATAATTTTTTCACGAAGATATTCAATTTGTTTATCATCAAGATGAAGAATCAGATAAGGAGCAGGAGGGTTCTTGATTTGCTCTAGAATATGCATAAGAGAAACTAGAGCTGCATAAGTGGCCATGATCTGATATTTTTCTTGCGGTAGCAAGCTTGACTTTTTTGAAGTTTCAGAAGCTACAAAAGATAAACATTAATCGATGAGTTGTGGTATAGGAAGTCAAAAACCAAGTTGTAATTTTTCTGTTGTTATAATAGGCTGGAAGCAGTGACAGGAAACCTCCATTAAATACAACTAGTATTTTTTTTTTTTCCTTTCAGGATAATGCAATTAAGTAATCTTTCCATTCCATTAGTTAATGAGGTGGATCAGGTGGTCATGGTACTGTCTCATTTGATTTAAGTTTATGAGACGGATCCTATAAAACAAAAAAAAAATATGAATTTTCTTATGGATCTAAGTTTGGGTTGAAATTCTATTTACATGTAAGATCCATCTTATAGACAATGTCCATCATACCGTTTCATACAAGTTTTTGTCTTAGTTAATTTGAAGTCAACCTTTCATTCTCTTATTCACAATCTATATATATATAACAACAAAATGCTTTCTAAAAATATTTTCCCGCCCAAAGTCTATTGCTAAAAATTTATGTTGCCTGTTTTGGCCTGATTTGCTGTTTCTGTGCATTTAATAAGGAATATTATCTATAAAATGGTAATGTTTGGATTTTTTTTTGGGCAGATTTAATTCATACACGGTTTTACACGGATATGGTGCTTTGGTTGCAGTTTTTTTGGAATAAAATCATAATTACCGATTTTAATTTACCAAATTGGAATGTTTGACCTTTTCTTTCCTTTCTTTTTTCTCATCTAAATTTGTAATATATATTTTATAAATATAGATAGAATGTTTGACTTTTTTCCCCTGTTTTGCTCAGCTAAATTTGTAATATATATTTTATATGCACTGATTTTTTCTGAGTAAAAGTATTTGCACCGATTTTTTGTTACAAAAAAAAATCAATATTATTTGGAAAAGAAGTAGGATTCTAATTAAATAATTAATACGATTCTAATTAAATCATTAATGATTAATGAATTAGAAAATTCTGATACGAATCTAAATTGTCTGAATTGGAATTTTTTAATACTCTTTTTAAAATATTATATCTCCTATTTTCAGAAAACTTTGCATACTTGAGACTGATCGAAATATATTACAAAAGTAAATCATTGTATTTAAGTTTTTTGCACCTAACCTTGCAGAAATAAAATCTTTTAAAAAAGGAAGATTTTCACCTATAAATATTATATGCCTATGCTCAACTATTTACACATTCATTCAATCATCTTCTGTGCAGAATTAAAAGCACAAATACATAAACATACATTCTTCCCTTCATACGTTCATTCATATCCTCATACAAATTACAATGGCCTCAATTTCAGCCTGATACGCGAACTCAACAACATCAAAACTCTATGGGCGATTAAGCTTAGGCTCGTGCGATTGTACGAAAAAACAGCTTTCAACGATAACAAACAAATATCCAACATTGAATGTGTTTTTCACGACGCTGCGGTAATATAACTTTCATTTATATGTTTTTTCAATATTTTTTATATTCAATTTTAATTTAAATTTTTAGATATTCTTATATTAATTTATTAATGATGATTTTAATATTCTAAATTACATGGAGATTGAATAAGGGGTACTGTTCGTAAATATCAGATGCAAAACTTTAAACGAACTCTTAAAGGAGGTCATGTTTATGCCATTAAGGATTTTGTTGTTGAAAAAGAAACCGATAAATACAGAACATCAGCTACAAAAGTAAAAATTCTTTTCTATGGAAAGACACATGTTTTTGAAATGTTTGACGAGGCTTTCCCGAGGTTCATGTATAATTTTAAAAAGTTTTCCGAACTGGCCGACAAGGAGAAAGTGGACGACACAATGTGAATTGGTATGTTCTAAATTCTTATATTCTTACAAATATTTTTTAAATTCATTTTATATACTATGATTCAATTTTGTCTTTTGTAGATATTATTGGTAAGGTTGTTTCAATGCATTCTGCACAAAACAAGGACATAAACGGTCGTTTTACGAGGTTTTTGGATTTAACGTTGGAGGATCTTGAGTAAGATTATATATATGATATTATAACCAATTCAATTTGTTAAATTATGTTTCAATGCCTATATTTAATAAATTTATATTTGCAGGAGCAATCGGCTTACATGCACGCTTTGGGATAACTATGTTGAACAAATTATGCCCCACTTGGAGCAGCAACTTTTTGAACCGGTGGTTATTATTCTACAAATGGGTCGTGCAAAATTTTTCAAAGGTTATTATTTTTTATTCTTTTATAATTATTTTTTCTTAATATTTTACTATTTAGTATTGTTTAAAACTTTATTTGATGTTGAAATGTAATATTTTTATATTTTTTAAATATTTAATAGATCAAGTCAAAGTATCTAACAAATTTCATATCACAAAATTACTTGTGAATGAAAAAGTGCAAGAGATTGAAGAATTCAAGAAAAGGTAGTATTTGTTTTAATATTTTCAGATTTTTGATTTATTAATACATATATTATGTTGGTTCACAATTCTTTTTATCTAAAATAGGATTAAGAGTAGCAACAATCCAACGTATTCCATCGATCACGTGAGTTTGCCGTCGCCCCTTGACAAATTTTCCCGAGAAGAGCTTGAAGCTCCTGGACGCATTTGTGAAAACTGTTGATATTTGTATGATAGTCAGAAAGTAAATATTTTATTTAATATTTTTAATGATATCATTCAATAAAAAAGTCAATATTTATTATTTCATTATGTTCTAATTTATTAATAAAATATATGCAGAGTGGCAGTTTTTGGATTTGTGCAAGAGTTGTATCAATTCCGGATGAATGGTGGTACATTGTTTGCACTATTTGTAACAAAAAAATGCATTCGACAGCTGAAAATTTCTTTTGTGGAAAGTGTGACTCATTGTTTGAAACTGGAATTTTGAGGTAATATTTTAATATTAGTTAATTCATACTTATCTTATATTTATTTTACTTATTTAATTAATTTTAATATTGATTCTATTATTAATTATTTTTCGATTTATTTCTTCAATAGGTACATGACACATGTACAAGTTGTTGATGAATCCGCTAGCGCAACCTTGCTTTGTTGGGATAGGGACTTGGAAAAATTAATCGGGAAGTCATGTGCAGATTTAAGGAAGGAGCATCTTGAGGTATTATTTAAATTTTTTTTAATAATTTACATATTTTCAAACCTCAATTTTAAAATTTGTTTGAATTTTAATGTTTTGTTTTTTTTAAAAACATTGTAGCGTGGAGGCGAGGATTTACCCCCGGAGTTATCGTGCTTCATTAATAAAAAAACTTCTTTATAAAGTTCATATAAAATCTGAGCAGCAACATAATTATTCCAGAATTTTTTCCGTTTCTAAGATTTCGGCAGATTCGGATTTAATCTGGAAGTATGAAGTTATCAATCTTGAGAGTCAGGTATTTAATTTTTTTTTGATATTTTCTTTTTTATTGACAAATAAATAAATATTTTTAAATTTACTTTGCATGTACAGGAATCTGATTTTTTGTCGAGGCTCCAATCGGATGATGTTGGTGATGATAATGTTTTATTTCTTAAATATTTTTTTTTTTGAAAATATCAAAAATTCATATTTACTTATAATCTACTATTTTTTTGTAGGAGGAATCTTCCTCGGAATCCGAGGTGAATACACCAATCAAGAATCTTAAAAAGAGGTCCTCTACGTCTGAATCTCCTCTTTGCAAATGCAGATTGAATGAGGATTTTTCTTCATCAACAACGTCAATGAAGTTGAGAAGTGTCATAAAAATTGAAGATGAGAAGAGAGATGAGGATTGATTTAGATAGTTTTTGGACAGTGTTTTTATAAGTTTCTAATAGTTTTTGCTTAGTAGTTTGTTAGGAGAGTTTCTTTGAGGTGATTGTTTTTCTTTTTATGATTTTGAAAGTAGTATTTGTTTTTTGTTTAATGGGTTTGTTACTCAACTATGAATATTAATTTGGCATTTAGATATATGAATTTCGATTGTTTTTTATGATTAGTCTGAATAATTAATTTTTACATTGCTTCTGAATTTTTAAATTACAAATTATAATAATACACCAAACATAGTTATATTCTTAATTAATTTATGTAATTGTATTTTTTATTTTTTTTTTGTAAAATACTTTGTAATAATTATAAATCTTAAAATTAATTAATGTAATTTAAATACATTGTAATTTTTGCTCTCATCTATCTGAACTATTTATAACTAACTACAGATAATTGCATAATGTACCATTCTGAAAAATTAACTAAAATCACATTCAAACATTTTAACCAACAGGATTCCACTACAATCGTGTTGTAGGGTCAAGTGGTATAATATAGAACCATTCATAATACTTTAAAAGAATAATCACACCTCAATAAGACAGCAACAAGCCTAAATAATCTTCAACTTTACACTAATTAAACAAATCTGTTATTTTTTAGACGGTTTTAAAATTTAGCATTTTATACAAATGGATCAGTTTTAACTAACAGATTCCAAAGACACTTTTAGTGTATGGTCAAGTGGTTTTTTACTAAGAGTTTTCTTTATATTTTTCTTATAATAGTGCAAACTCTGTAAATGAAAAAAATACAACAGGATCATGGATATATCATAACCAAGGTGAACATAATTTTTAACAAACAGGGCATTATCAATTTAAATGAATAGCAGATAAACATGATCTGGTACATATAATATTAACCAAATTCCAGCAGTTACACATAAAAGGGGTGTGTAAACAAATTGGACAAACACAATACATTTCATTTTACACAAATTTCTGTAAAAATTTATTTTTTCAGAATCAGAAAACTGAATTCAGATTAAAACATAAAACACTGATTTAAATTATAAGAAAAATGTGAATTTATATGTACAATTTTAATTTGTAAAAATATATTATGAAAATTACTGCATTTTTTATATAAAACATACATGTTATATTCTGATGATCTTTCTTATAATAGTTTTCTATTTATTTTAAAAAAAATCCTAATTATCTATGTATGTAAATTTATTGAACTAAAAAAGATTCATTTTGCGAAAGGAAGATTTAGTATGTATGGAAATAGGTATCGTATATTTTATTTTATACGTTTTCTTTTTTATTTTAACAATTTAAAATAGGATTATATCTACAATAATTCACATGCCTAATTTAATTGTCAAGTCATACCTTATTCTAATTATTTTTCAGTATACATATCTTATAAAATCGCTTTCAATCATATTAGATAAATACATTTATTTAAATCGATTGACATACCAAAAACACATAATTTTGTCATTGTATAAGTACTTCTCACTTCTCAGAACGTAGCACAATATTATATTACTATCCATCTTAGCAAAAATTTAGAACAAACTTGAATCAAAAAAGAGCAACACAATTGACAGTGTTGCATCACCACAATGAGAAAGTTTTCGGGTCACCATATAATTAGCAGAAAAAGAAAACTTTCAAGCGTAGACGAAAAAAGGTGATATGTTTTTTCTGTTTCTTATATTTATAAATATAAATCTTTTTATTTTGCAAATTAGTTTTAAAAATATCACTCATGTCTGTTCTTTTTTGTATATTTTATAAATTTATGTATTCATTTTGCACAGATAAAATGTAAGAACTTATCTTTCGAAGCTGATTTTCAGGAGCATATGTTTATTTTTTGTTTGCTTAATCTCATAGCTAGAACCTGCATCAATCAAAAAAAATATAGTTAGTTGATGTTTTATATAAAAATTATTTAACAAAAAAAAATATAAAGATCGAATACTTATCTTTTTTAAACTTCTGTTGTTGAAGTTTGTTATCAGCACCATTCATTATCATGTAACCTACAAAATGCATTTTTTTATAAAGAATCAGTTAGCAATGATCTTATTAAAAAGCATATAGTCTGTTAAACATTTCAGTAAACCGAAAAACAATAAAGAAAATCAGAAATACTTATCTTTTTTCGTACTCTGTGTTCTGGATTTCTCTAAATTTTCTTCAGACGAGATTCAACTTTTGTATTTCAGAACAACAAATTTTTAGAAATGAACGACAAAACATAAACAACAAGATTCCACTACAATTGTGTTGTAGGGTCAAGTTGTTTTTGGTCTAATATGAAGTTCCGAATGTACAACTATATCTTCACCTTTTTACCCGGAACCTCAAGGTTCTGAGCATGAAACATGCAACATACATATAGTATTCACTGGTATAAGACCTATTTTTATAAACACCCTAAATGGTAGAACAGGGTGTTTTTGAACAACAAATCATTTTCTTAAAAAAATCCACATTTCGATTTCAGAAAAATAGTTTTGTAAAAAAACCCTGTTCTACCATTAAACTATCAAACACCATCTTCAATTAGAGTTATGAAAAATAATAAAAAAAAATAGAAAAATATCGAAAACTATTTTTTATTATCAGTCGCTTTATACCAGTGTATACTGAAAAATATAATCGTTTAAAAATTTATTTTCACCATTTCAAACACAGCTTTAGGGATTCTGATTTTAGACAACCATTTTTCCAAAAAATAAATTTTTTTAAGGCAAGAAGGACAATGGTTTTTCTTTTTTTTTTTTTTCCAAAAACCCTTTGTCACCCTTAAAATCTAAGTAAACAGAGTCTTTCTTACACCTTAAAAAATGTACTAAATTTTAAAAAAAAAATCGAATTTTTTTTTGTATCTGTTAATTAAAAAAATACTGATATAATATATTCCAAAAAATGAAGCAGTGGAAGAGTTTAAAACCCCATTTCCACCATAAGAAATTTCGATCTAGGGTTTTCTAATTTTTCAAAACCTTAGATCTACCAAATGTTTGACAGAAAATAGGTCATTAAACGGTAAAATCCAAAAATGACTTCCGTTTTTCTAAAATGAAAAACAAATCGGCCAATATGAAGAATAAACACAGATTTGTCTGTGTTCTTCAAACGCAGATGTAATTTTTCAAAACCCTAGATCTACCAAACTTTTTGACAGAAAATAGGTCATTAAACGGTAAAATCCAAAAATGACTTCCGTTATTTTAAAATGAAAAACAAATCGGCCAATATGAAGAATAAACACAGATATGTCCGTGTTCTTCAAACACAGAAAAAAATACAAAAATAAATCGAGTTTTTAGAACTCCTGGATATATAACCCAGAAGCATTAAAAACTGGAAGAAATCGTCAGGTATTTCAAGAAGATCTTAAAAAATCAGATTTTTAAAAACTTTTTCCGATTTTTCTCTTAAAACCCTAGAATTTTTTCAGAGTTTATAAAATATTTTTAAAAAACCAAAACATTTCGATCGAAATGTTAGAATCTAAAACAGTAAGATGATTTTTTCCATTCGAAATCGTGAAAATCATCTCAACAAAATGAATTTGAAGAGAAAATGTGATAGAGAGATGTGAGGATAGGGATAGAGAGAGAAATATCAAACGGAGAGTTTGAGAGAGTATAGTGTTAGAGAGAGAAAAAACCGAGAGTTTGAGAGAGGATAGGGATAGGGATGAAATGTTTCATCTGAGAAATGAAACCTAATCCACCCATCCGACTTTGTGTTTTAATCTCAGCCGTCCATATTGACACTTGGAAAAATCGTGATCGTTTATTTTGTAAAGTGTGTCTGAAAGAAGGTTCTAGATTTGGGCTTTGGGCTTATTATTTTGCAAACCAATATTTCAAATGGGCTTGGGTTAAAAAACAAATTAATATTTACTAATGGGCTATATATATAGATTTGGGCTTTAATTTTGGTTTTTATTAAATATTTTCATTGTTTTTTTTTTGTTTCTTCATAATATGATTTAATTAAAATATTTAATATAATTAATCAATAATTTCGGTATTATTGTAATTATTATTATTATTATTACATATGCAATTTGATAATAATAATGTTTTTCGTATTATTTATATAAATTTATTTATTATTTATATATATATATATAGATATAATTAATATTAATTATCAATATTAAATATATTATTATCAATATTACGGTTTTCATATTATTTACATATGTCTTTAATAATTATTAATTTTTAACTGGTTTGTTACTTTATATATATTATGTATATATATATATATTTAATATAATAATATTAATATTTGTTTTATTATATTATTATAACTTTATTTTAAAATATAACCATTTTATTATTATTATTATTATTAAAAAAAGTTTAATGTAATATAATATATATTTCGTAATATATTATTTAATAATTATTATGTAGATATTATTATTTTTTGAATTTAATATATAATTATTTTATTATATTTGTAATTTTAAATATTTTTACAGGAAATATGACACCATCGGGAAGAACGTCTTCTGAAAACGGCTCATCAAGTGCAATTGTTCATCCATTTTCCAATAGTCCGCTTAACGATATCACAAATGGTATTTTCAGTAATATTTTTTTTATTTATTTTATATATAATAAAATATACTTTTGTATTCATTAGTTAGATATGAATTGTTTTAAATTTTTTTATTACAATTTCGGGCTCACGATTATTATCTGGAAGAAATATCATCAATCATGGCTTATATAATTATGGTGTATCCGATTCAAACTCTTTGATGACTTCAAAAGAAGCTGTAATAATTGATCTCACAGAAGATGAACCAAACAGAGCTCATGTGACTTCAAATGAACCGACAACCGATGAAACTTCTGGTTTTAACATAACTGAGATTGATCTCACTGAATTATTCAATCCTTCAAATGCTGGTTAGTGATTTTTTTATATATGTTAATTTCTTTTATGCGTTTATTAATATTATTTAATATATTTCTAATAATTGAAGCACTTTTTATTTTTTCAGAGTATTGGGATATAGGAGATGCGACTTATAAATGCCAATTTTGTGGAGCATTATTTTGGTTAGAAGAAAGACTATCCTCCTTTCCAAAATCAAAGCCTCGCTACTCTTTGTGTTGTGGCCATGGAAATATTCAACTTCCGCCAATCAGACCACCACCAAGTGTTCTTCAAGATCTATTGTTTGGAAATGGAAATAAAAGCAAACACTTTCGAGGTCCTCAGGTTTTTCGAATGTATGGTCAAAATTACCACTTGATTGAGAGTTTGTTGCCTCCGGATGGATCGACACCCAAATTCGCACAACTATACATATACAATACGGAGAATGAAATAAGTCATAGGTTGAATTCCATCAGGTTTGTTTTTTGTTATTATTATTTTGTTTCTTTCTTTATTATATTTTTGTTTAGATTTTTTAACGTAATTTTTTTAATTTTATTTAAAATAATGATTAAATTTGTAGGCAATGGAGTGATACCAATAATTTGCACGAAGTTACCATGTCTGAATTGAAGAAAATGTTAGATGAGAATAATGTCTTGGTAAAATCTTTCCGCATGGCCAAAGAAAAGATTCGAGAACAGGGATATTCAGACGTAAAATTACGTTTGATTGGTAGAAGGAGTACGGATGCTAGGAGATATAATATGCCAACGAGCAGTGAAGTCGCGGCTTTGATTGTTGGTGATTTTGATCGTGCTTTAGGCGATCGGGATATTGTTGTTGAAACCAGATCCGACTTTTACAAATGGGATAAATGAATTGAATGCCTCTTATTTGGCTTTGCAGTATCCATTATTATTACCGTATGGTAAGGATGGGTTTAGAGAAGATATACCTTTCTCAATAAATAAGACTAATAGTACCGATTGTAGATCAACAATTAGTGTGCGTGAATACTTTGCGTACAGATTACACGACAGAGACCATGAATCGACGACTATTTTATCTTCTCGGAGATTGTTTCAACAATTTGTTGTCGATGCATACACAATGGTTGAGTCCGCTCGATTGAAATATATCTGTTTAAATCAGAAAAAGTTGCGATGTGATATATATAAAGGCTTGACTGATACTGTTTTGCGTGGTGATATTGATCCGAGTACTCAAGGTAAACGCATTATATTACCTTCAACATTTACCGGAGGTGCTCGATATATGATACAGAATTATCAAGATGCGATGGCTATATGTCGATGGGCGGGTTATCCCGATTTGTTCATAACATTTACTTGCAATCCAAAATGGCCAGAGATCATTCGTTTTCTCCAAAAAAAAATCTAAATCCTGAAGATCGTCCGAATATTGTTTGTAGAGTCTTTAAAATGAAGTTAGATTCTTTGATTAAAGACCTTCGGCAAAATAAATTATTTGGGAAAGTAAATGCAGGTTAGTATTTATTTTTTAAATATTTTTAATATATTTTGTATAATATAGTAAATATTAATTTAAATTATTTTATATTCTTAAATCCTTATTTTTTTTTATTATATTGCAGTTATTTATACGATAGAATTTCAAAAGTGGGGTTTGCCTCATGCCCATATATTGTTGTTTTTGGCTAAGGAAGACAGATATCCAACTGCAGATGACATTGATCGAATTATATCAGCCAAAATACCTGACGAGAGAATTGATCCATGTTATTATGTTGTAGTAAGGGATCATATGATTCATGGTCCATGCGGTGATGTTAGGAAAAACTCTCCTGATGGTCGGTGCACTAAACATTTTCCCAAAAAATTTGTGGATGCGACTACTATTGACGAAGAAGGTTATCCGCGTTACAGACGCAAAAATGACGGAAGAATAGTTGAGAAAAATGGTGTGCCGTTGGACAACAGATATGTTGTGCCTCATAATCGTAAGTTGTTACTCAAATATGGAGCTCACATAAATGTGGAATGGTGTAACCAGACGAGATCTATTAAGTATCTATTCAAGTATGTAAACAAAGGAAATGATCGTGTGATGACAATCGTTTATACCAAAGACCAATGATGAGGACTCGGGAAAACCGTTGATGAAGTGAGCATGTATTATGATTGTAGGTATATATCGTCATGTGAAGCTGCGTGGAGGTTATTGGGGTTTGAGATTCAGTATAAATATCCTTCAGTCGAACGACTCAGCTTTCATCTTTCGAATGAGCAGAGTGTTCTTTTTGATGATAATGAGAGAATAGACGACGTGCTTAGTAAAGATTCAGTTAATGAGAGCATATTTTTAGCATGGATGGAAGCAAACAAAATATATCCTGAAGCCCGTGAGCTAACCTATGTTGAAGCCCCAACAAAATTCACATGGAAGAAAGACCTCAGGAAGTGGATGCCAAGAAAAATGGGGAAATCAATAGGTCGAGTGTTTTTTGTCCCTCCCGGGGCTGGTGATATGTACTATTTGCGTTGTCTTCTGAATATTGTTCGTGGGGCTACATGTCATGATGACTACAAGAAGGTCAATGGTATTCAACATGCTTCGCATCGTGACGCTTGCTATGCTCTTGATCCGTTAGAAGATGATAGAGAATATGTTGATGCAATCACCGGCTAGCCATTGGGCTTCGCAGAGTCTCGTAAGTCTTTTTGCGTCGTTGCTATCATCGAATCTTTGAGCGACCCGGTAGTTTGGGACAAGTGTTGGCAATATCTTTCTGGATGATATTCTACATAGACGCGACGCCTTCTCCAACATGAAGGTATTATTATCATATGTTAAGTATCATATTTTTATTTCTAATAAAATTATTTTTTATATCTTATTATTTATTAAATGCCATGTTATTTCTCTTACAGAATTGGTATTGAGTGAGAACGAGATAAAAAATCTTGCTTTATTGGAGATTGAAAGAATATTGAGAAGTCGTGGCACGAGTCTACGTGATTTTGATACGATGCTATTTCCTCGATCCGACAATACCGGAATAGCTAAAACAGTTGATATATGACGAGTCACGTTATGATCGTAAGGCTCTTTTGGTAGAGCACAAGAACCTCATTTCCAGACTTAATGAGGAACAAAAAAATGCTTACTCTAAAATAATTACAGCTGTGGAATCAAATAAAGGTGGTATGTTCTTTGTATATGGATATGGGGGAACAGGCAAAACATTTTTGTGGAAGGCTTTATCTGCGGCTTTGAGATCGAAAGGAGAAATTGTGTTGAACGTGGCATCGAGTGGAATAGCGTCCCTATTGCTTCCTGGTGGAAGGGCTGCCCATTCCCATTTTGTTATTCCTTTAAACCCAAATCAAGAGTAAACTTGCAATATCAAACAAGGGACTCCGCTTGCCGAGCTGATTATTCGTTCTAAACTTATAATCTAGGATGAAGCTCCAATGATGCACAAGCATTGCTTTGAAGCCGTGAATGAAACTCTGAAAGCTCTTTTAAAATTAATCAACCCACAGAATGAATCAAAACCTTTTGGAGGGAAAAATGTTGTGTTCGGGGGTGACTTCAGACATATATTGCCTATTATACCGAAGGGAAGTCGACAGGACGTAGTCAATGCCACGATAAATGAATCGTATTTGTGGAAAGATTGTATAGTACTGAGATTGACTAAAAATATGCGTCTTCAAAGCCTCAATCAGGTAGATGATTATGCGGATTTGGCCCAATTCTCAGAGTGGATAGCAAGCATCGGAGATGGAACAATCGGAGGATCTAATGATGGTTGTGCCACTATCGATATACCTGAAGATATTCTTTTGGAATCATCTGGTGATCCAATGACAACAATTATAGAGAATACATATCCAATGTTTAAAGACGCAATTGATGATCCTACTTATTTGAAAGATAGGGCGATACTCGCACCGACTCTTGATGTTGTTGAGTCGATCAATCAATATATGACGTCTTTAAATTCATCGGAGGGTCATACTTATTTGAGCTCGATATAGACGAGTAAATCGATGCTAATATTGATTTCTTGCACGATATTCATACGCCAGAATTTTTGAATGGTATAAAATATTCCGGCGTTCCCAATCATGAGCTGTATTTGAAGGTTGGGACTCCAGTTATGCTCTTGAGGAACATGGACCACTCGACTGGATTATGTAATGGGACTAGATTGGTGATTACGAGGCTCTCTAGACACGTACTTGAAGCTAAAATTCTCACTGGAACGCATGAAGGTCATAAGGTGTTGATACCGCGAATGATACTAACACCGTCGGACCTCAGAATTCCATTCAAGTTTCAACGTAGACAGTTTCCTCTTATCGTGTCTTATGCAATAACCATAAACAAGAGCCAAGGCCAATCTCTCTCAAATGTTGGTTTGTACTTGAAGAATCCATTATTCAGTCACAGTCAATTATACGTTGCTGTTTCACGAGTCACCAATCGGAAAGGACTGAAAATATTAGTATGTGGTGAAGATCAATCAAAAAACAAACAGACGCAAAATGTGGTGTACAAAGAAGTTTTTCAAAATTTGTAGTTATTTAATTGTTTGATACGATTCTGTACATTTTCTATTTTTATTAATATATAATAAATTATTTAGACATCCAATCTATAAGTTTCAACCCAACAAACCCAAAATCGTAAGACACCATAAACTTCATATTTTCCCACATTACATTCGTCATGCATGAGGTGCATCACACGGGTAAAGCACTAGTTTTCTTTAATAACTATTCTGCGCCTTCCATGTGGAAGGATGATTATATGTAACCCACATTTGTAATTTCTTTAAGTTTTCTTTCATTATTTTGTCCTTGCCCAAATCAATACCTGAAACTTTGTGTTTGTTTGCTAAATGAATTTTAGTGCAGAAAAACATTGAATAAAATATTGGTTTCGCTTCAAATGGTAGTATTTTGTATTGTACTTTTTAAATAAGGGTTACAAAAACTATCCATATTGTTTAGGTTAAGTAAAAGAAATTGTCATCTTTCAAAATTACAAGTGCTCTATTGAGTTACTATCAGAGCCGGATATGTGCTTCACATGCCCTAGGCAAAATTCTAAAAATAGGTCATTATCGTCAGTGCCGTTGACCATCGACTGCCGCTGAGTAGAGGTGGCTAAATCAAGTCCAGCCAGCTCGGTGTTTGGATCAGACTGGACTGTGTTTTTCTAGGCTCGAAAAAAGTTGGGTTAGCCCGACTTTTTTGTGCATAGAATCTATGTCTGGGCTGGACAAGACATTTTTTTAGGCCCAACCCGGTCCAAATTTTTGCACATTCCCGATGGGTATGAATCCAGTTATTTACTGAGGATCCGTCTAACATATTAGATCTGTTAGGCTGTCTGACAGGAGGCTTACCCAACATAAAATATGAATTTGCTGCTATTTTTTCTTTTCCGCCTCTGTCATTGAGACAGTAAAACGAGACAGGGCCAACTCTCTAAGTTAATTTCTAGGCTGAGGGTCTTAGACTATGCTACGATATTTGGACGAGATGAGGTAGCCCCAAGAAAGGAAGAAAATAAGTGGTAACTTCTTATTCTCTTAATTACACGTGTCGACTTCACATTTATCCACGGTTAACCACTTTTTCATATTTTTTAATATATAATCTAAAAGAGAAAAAACAATCTAAACAATTTATCTATATAATCTAAATATGTAAACTACTCTGAGAAAAATGAAAAATATTTTTTACGATTACTTTTGATTAATAAGGTTAGTACGATTAACAAAGTGATTCTTTAAATGTTAAAACACAATGACTGTACACTTAGATGTTTTTATTAAGTACAAATTACAAATAAATTTTATAGAATTTGAAGCGAACAATTTGTATGATACTTTTTTTAATTTTGAATTTCTTTTTAAGTATTTTTAATTAGTATTTTGAATCTTATATAACTATCGCAAACAAATTTACGATAGTAAAATTTTATCTTTTAACAAATCTCGTGTAAAGTTATTTTAGTATACATGTATGACAATCAATATATATGCATAGAGCTTCCTAATATATATATATATATATATATATATATATATATATGGGGAGGTTAAAATGAGACCACATATTATAGTGAGACAATGTGGACTCATCTCAACCCTCCTTTAGTTATATCAATGACTAAGATAAATAGGGGTTATAATTACATTAAATATTTAATTAAATCAAAATAAGGGTATAGTAGTCAAATTACCCAAGTGGGGGACCATCTAAGTATGGAATCAGTTATTAGGAGAGAGAAAATCAAGTGGGGAGAGAAAATCGCGAGAAAATCGCGCTGGAGAGAGAAAATCACGCATGTGCTCTGCCATGCAGTATGTTGTACACTTATCATATATTTGATGTATATTTCACACTATTTTATTGTATGTTTAGCATAATTTTACTGCATATTAAAATGGTCAAACAAAAATATGTGGGGACCGCGAATCAAGGAATCAGTTATATATATATAGAGAGAATCACGCTCATTAACATGTGGGGACCGTAGATTAAGTAAATCAATTATATAGAGAGAGAAAAATCACGCTCATTATTGTCTTTGATATTTAAGATATATTTGATGTACGCTTAACACTATTTTGATGTATGTTTAACATAATTTTACTACATATTAAAATGGTCAAACAAAAATATGTGGGACCGTTAAGTAAATCAAGTATAGAGAGAGAGAGAGAGAGAGAGAGAGAGAGAAAATCACGCTCATTAATGATGTATATTTAGCATATATTTGATGTATACTTAACACTATTTTGATGTATGTTTAACATAATTTAACTGCATATTACAATTGTCAAACAAAAATATAAGTATACAACAAAACACATATAAGTATACAACAAACCACATATAAATATACAACAAAAAACATAAGTATACAAAGAACATAAATATATACATAAAAATTAACTATTTATACAACAAAACACATCTAAGTATACATCGAAAAATATCTAAGTGTACAAAGAATCGATCCATGTCGATCATCTTCTTCACCAATCCTCCATCTACACCAACAAACTACACCACTCCATCAACCGTAAATGTAAATCAATAGCCTCTTTATTAACATCTACACCACATCTAAATTCGTCCCTAATTTTTTTCTCGCACCGACCTAAACTTTGGGGACTCGTCTTCGAAATCCGATTCGCAGATGGGAGGCTATGGTGGTCGGAGATGGGAGGGGAGAGAAATAAAAGAAGTGCAATAAGGAGAAGTAAATGTACAAAGGACAAAGGAGAGGAGTGGGATTAGGTGATTGATCGGCGGTGGTGGTGGTGGTTGCCATGTTCAATCGACGAAAGCACCCGGCCAGATTGGTGGTGTTCTTCTTTCTTCGAGAATTGTGAAAGGGATGAAATGAGATGAACGGATTTGGGGAACACATAATTGGGGAAACTAAAATGACCAATCAGCCTTTTTTCAACTTAAAAATAAAACGAAAATAAATATAAAATTGGAAAGATCCCAACCACCTAAAATTTGAGATATGTGGCCAGGATTAGTCCACATTGTCTCATTTTAATTATGTGGTCTCATTTGATCATATTCCTATATATATATATATATATATATATATATATATATAGGATTTGGTTCAAATGAGACCACCCTCCCTAGGTGAGACAGTGTGGACTCATCTTATCCATTGATCTTAAAAATGAAGAGATGTCATTAATTCAGTTTTTTTAATTATTTCCTAATATCGCTGATTTTAAGGGTATGATTGTAATTTTGTAATTCAAATTAGTGGTCCCAATGATTTTGGGCAAAATTGACACTCGGATTTTGTGGCGGAATTTAAGGAGTCTGTTTTCTTTCCAAATATTTTTATTTTACAGCATAGTTAGGGTTCTTCTACTGCATAATTAGACATCAAATAATGCATATTTAGTTATTTTGTTGGCACTGTTTTACGAAAACAAGACATAATTGACTATAACGTGCTGCATATGTAGTTATACTACACTGCATAAATAGGTTCAATATAATGTATATTTAGTTATGAAAATTGGATGTTGCTTTTGGAAATTATAAAAATGGAATGTTACATAATGTACTGCATATTTAGTTATTTCACAATGCATAGATAGTTTCTAGATAATACATAGTTAGTTGATTTTGTTGCATAGTTTATGACGCCTTGCAATGTTGGATTAATTGTACTACATATTAGTTTTTTTACGTTGCATAGATAATTTTCAGATAATGCATATTTAGTTGAGTTTTGTTGCATATTTAGTTTTCGAACTCACTGTTCGTTATTTATCTGTAATATTGCACCGATTTTTCTTGTTTTTTCTCTGTAATTTTCATGAACCGTAATTTTCGAGTTCTTCACGTTTTCTTTATTTGCGTTAATGGAGGAATGGGAGAGAGAGAGAGAGAGAGAGAGAGAGAGAGAGAGAGAGAGAGAGAGAGAGAGAGAGAGAGAGAGAGAGACGTGAGATTGGGGAAATTGGGAGATGTATGAGAGAGAAAGAGATTTGATTCCATTTTTGTAACTAACTCATTATTATTTTACCCTACTACCCTTATATTGATTAAATTAATATTTTAATATATTTTTTATCCATTAAATCATACTCATTGATTAATAGTGGGGATGATTGACGGTAGACAAATCATCATGTTTTCACTTGAGGCATACTGCCCTCACTGATCCATCCCCTATATATATACATATATATATATATATATATATACAAAAATGAATAGAGAGAGAAAAAGAGAACAAAGTCCAGTGTCCCACCATTTACCTCCCTTGCCCTCACTGTCCGTAAATACCATCACATATACGCACACAGTATCACACACATTTCCTATTCACTTTTAATAACCTTTGAAAAAACCAGATAGTAGTAAAAAAACCAAAAGCCTTTTAAACTAGGGTTTTATTTGGGTCTGAAATGTGGAGGGACCACCATGGCTGAATCACTCCAATCAACCTCTGAAAAACCCCCAATTGAACAACTAGGGCTGGGGCTTTTGATCGCTGATACGACTTCGTCTGATCCAATCACTCCCACCGGTCAAGTTGTTGAGATCCAGCACACTGATTCCTCCCAGAATGTCCCTGATGGAGAGAGTGATTCACCGGCGGAGGTGATGGCGGAGAAAAGTGCGGCCACCGATGAAGAGGTGGAATGGCGGAATGCCATTGAGAGAGATTTATGTCAGCTAACTATTGAGCAGGCTGAAATCGAGACAGCCCGTGAGAGATTAGAAGCCGCTAATGAGGAGGAAGTGAGGGATGTGGTAACATTGAAACGAGATGATCTTCATGAAGAGAAGGATGGAAAAAATGCAGAGAGTGTTGAAGATGAAAATGAGAATGAGTGGGGTGATGAGGAGAATGAGGGGAATGTCGGAAGTAAGTCCCGGGATGCAGTGGCGAAGTTAGGGAGATATAATCAAAGTAATAATCATAGGAGGATTAACTATCCAATGAGGCCCGATGCAGAGGATTGTGCATTTTATATGAAATTTGGGTCTTGTAAATTTGGCTTGAATTGCAAGTTTAATCACCCTCCTAGGAGAAAGAACCAGGTCTGTATGCATAGGTGGATTGTGCATGTTCAGGAAGGTTTTGTGTATAGTTCATCATATTGTATGGATTACATTTGTTTTGAATCATTATTAGTAATTGTCATTTGCTGCATGTGAAAAACTAGTTTCCCCCCCTCTAAATATGAATTCGATTTAGCAGGGTGTTAAAGAGAGAACAAATTACAGTGAAGAAAGTTCGGAAAGGGCAGGGCAGACTGAATGCAAGGTTATTACTCCTTTTGTTTTTTGGACCATAGATATAATATCATTAATAGTGCATGCAATCATATTTCTCCTAGCTAATGATTTGTTGATATGTATCACAATGTGGATGTGCTTCCTCCAATTTGCTTTTTGATATCTTCTTCCCTATGACCTCAAGATATACTGTGATAAATTGAATCTTTTCTCTTTTGCTCGCAAGACTCAACCCTTATTATGAATATTTGAACACTACATTGTGAAGTCAAGTCTGCACTCATGTGTTTTCTGCATGAATTATGTTATGACTTATGTGTCCAACCCTCATTGTTTGTCTTGTTATTTCTTATGTCTATTACAGTTCCTGTAGCTAATAAATGCATCATTTTCTTGATATGCTGCTTTGTCTTATCTTTTCCATATGTTGGTAGGTAATTTTTATATGCCATTCTAATTGTTCTAGAGTTCAATGCTTATCTGATGCAACAACTTACTTGCATTTACTGCAGTATTACCTGACATCAGGTGGATGCAGATATGGAAAGGACTGTAAATACTCTCATGGTTCAGACAAAATCTCGAAGTCCCATGTTCTGGAGTTCAACTTCTTAGGATTGCCAATACGAACAGTATAGCCTCTCTTCATATTTTGAAGTTTTACTTTGTGTATCCGCCTATGTTTTCTTTTGATCTAGGCTTTGATTTGATGCAAGTTTACAATTTCTTCTCCTTTCAAATTAAACACAATAATGTGATTTGATGAACTTAAAAAACATCTAAATGTCAGTGTTTCACAGATTTGAATGGGAAATGAAATTTTTATATGCTTTGGAGTATTGAATTTCATGAAATTAGGGGCATAAGAAGCCAATCCACCTATGCAAATGGACACTGGTTTGAACAATATAGCTGCCCAAAGAAACTAGTGGTTGAACACTTGAATTTAAAGGCCTAAAACATTTGGAAACATTTGAAGAACATCCAAGCAAAGATTTGATTAGTTCTCATTCTTCACTATTTATTTGTTACAAATCAATCTGTTGGTAGTCCTAAATACTAAAAGTTATCTTCTTCACAGGGAGAGAAAGAGTGTCCCTATTACATGCGCACTGGGTCCTGCAAATATGGGTCAAACTGCAGGTTTCATCATCCTGAACCTACCACAGTGGTTGGAGCTGACCCCCCTTCTGGATATGGCAATGGTGGCTCTATTCCATCGCAACTTGTTTCCTCATCATCTGTCTCTTCATGGTCTTCGCCTAGGGCTTTTAATGAGACTTCTTCTTTTACACCTGTAATGTTCCCTCCAACGCAGGCAACTTCAAATCCAGAGTGGAATGGGTATCAGGTAATTTAGTACTCTTCACGTTAATGTACGGATCATCTTTTCTTGATATTGTTCTTTCATCTTCATTGAGTTTTATGCAGTTTCTGTGTTTTGCATATCTATCTATCAACTGATTTTGTTTCTTCCTGGGTAAGATATTCAGGAATTACTCAAATTTACATTTCTTGTAGTTATTACAGAGTTCTAACTCTCTCTCTCTCTCTCTCTCTCTCTCTCTCTCTCTCTCACTCTGTCTGTCTGTTGGCTGCTTAGTATCCTTGTTTTCGGGAGCCAGCGGTACGGGGGATATTATAATTTATTTCAGGAAGCAAGGGTGTGTGGTTGGGAGATAGATTGCTTCTGGTTCTGTATATTTTATTGATTTCTTCAAATAAGCAAGTTGCTTGGTTAGTCAACTGATACATGGGAGGTGGTTGTTGCTCCTTGATAAATTGCTAGAAGCAATTGAACAAGCTGATACTGTCTTGGTTGGATAGATTCCAAATTCAATTGATATTGTCCTGGTGCTGCCTAATTGTGTGAGCGTGATGTTCTGTATGGAGGGTTTTTTTATTTTCCTTCCTTTTAATATTGGGGTTTTCTTTCCTTCCTTTTATTTATGGAGGGGGGAGAGGAGGGAGGTTGGTAAGGAATTGGCTGTTGCTAAGGGAATATTCATAATTTTGTGAAAATATTTTCTAAGTTATACTTGACATAAAACTAGGATAACGTTTATTGAGTGGCCTACACCCATTGGTCATGATGTATATTCGCACTCACCTATTTTCTCTATCTGGTGGTAAATGCACATGGACTTTGGAAATGGGTAGCTTGGGTTGGCTTCTAATGGGGGTGGAATTGCTATTTTTTCTGGAATATTGGTTATCAGTCACTAGGGCCTGCGATTAGGTCTAATCGTAAATCTTTATATTTTCTATCAAGCTTTTCTCTCTCTATTACTCTAGGCCTGTGATTAAATCTCAAAGTTAGATCAGTTAATAACTAAGCCAGAAAGAGTGTGCCATTGACTTAATAGGGTCTTTATGATAAGTTTCACTATGTGTCATGCTTTATTTTCAAGATTTAATTGTACAACTAAAAAAGTGACTGGTCAAGTTAAAAATACCACATTACTTCAATCTCTACAGAAAAATAGGCTTGGGCCACAAGGTACCAAATTGTTGCCTATATTTCATAAACATGGTCACTCATTTTATCCAATACTGTATTTACGCTTTCATACTTATCAAAGTGCTGAATATTCTCTATAAATTTTGTGCATTTTCTTTCCTCAAGTATATGTCTAGTCACGAAAAAGCAAAATATTCTCTATCTGATGTACGTACATGTGTTTGAAAATGCACTGATGACTTGCCCACTCGTGCCACTTGTGCTATGTCTTATCTACTCCCTTTTCATTTTTTGACTTGTTTGAGGCTGCAACCTACCCAACTTCTGAGAGGAGCTTACCTACACCCCCAGCATTTGCCATAAACAACCTACCAACTGAGATCAACTTCGCCATGCAACATCTACATGATATGGTAGTCGAAGAATACCCGGAACGTCCTGGTGAACCAGAGTGCAGTTTCTTCTTGAAAACCGGAGACTGCAAATTCAAGTCTAATTGCAAATTTCATCATCCAAAGAATCGTTTCTCCAAGCCGAGGGCAAACTTATGTGCTCTCAATGACAGAGGACTGCCTCTTAGACCTGTAAGTTTGATTTGTCATAGTTGTTAATGGTTTCTAGCTAAAACTAAACCATATGTATGCAGCTGAATTTTCTTACTAATTAACCTTTAACAGGCACTATCCAAAGCAAAAAATTGTATTCTTGTTTAAGGATAATTTTAATGTCTTTTTGGGTTAATTAGAAAAAAGATACCATTCAAGTTCAGTCTAATTAAAAAAAAAAACAGTTATCTTTCAAAATTACAAACACCTCATTGATATTTATTTGTATTTTACAAATTGCATCCTTAAGAGGTGGTATTTGTTAGGTAAATACAAACATCAACGGGGGTATGTAACACTTTAAGATGGTATTTATAATTTTTGAAAGAAAACTGGAGTTTTTTATAATTAGGCTAAACCTCTGGGTAGTTTTTTGTAATTACCCTTTCTTTTATACAAGTAATCTTTGGTCCTGTATCTGTGTGATGATGTACATGAACATTCTTTGAGCGATCCGACAAAACTGTTTCAGCTGATAATCTGCCCCTGAATTCTTAATATGCAGGATCAGCCCATCTGTGCGCACTATCAGCGCTATGGGATTTGCAAGTATGGACCTGCTTGTAAATACGATCATCCATCAACTTTTGCCAACTTGCCGACCCCTTTCGAACAGCAGCCATTTGGAAACTCAAACATCGTTGGTGGGTCAGTAGAGTTGGGGAAACGAAATGAAAGCTGATTACATGTGTAGCAGCTCGATATTAGCACAGAAAACCATCTAGTTTAAACCTTTTTTTGGATATTTATTTTAGTTTTTCTTTTTGAAATTTCGATGTAAGTAACCAGAGTTTTAACTTTAAACTTCAAAAATGGGTTCTGGTTGACTATCTTATTACTTGATCGACATGTTTTCAGAGGTGTATCAGATGTTTTATTTTTGTCTGTCTTATTCGCCTTCAATATGAAGATGTATGACTTATCAATGAGCCCAATTCAGCTCGAAGCTGGCAAGCGTTGCTATAGCTTAAAAAGAGTAAAATGATTGTTAGTTTTTGGCAGGAAAAAAAAATAGTTTTTAGTGTTTTCAAAGTGCCAGTCTCAGCTTACGATTTTGTAAAGTTTAATCATGGTTTGAAATGAGATGGAGGGGTGCTTTAGGCTATGATTGCTTATGCTCTTAGAACTCAGTACTTTAGTTTGGAGGTCATGGGGTTCGAGTGTGGGGAAGACATGAAATCCACTTCCAGAGGTGGAAAGTTCATGAGTGGCGATGCGGTGGAAAGCCCAACGAAAAAAGTTAAGGAAATAGCCGGTTTGGAATAGCCCCGATCTTTACAAAAAAGGCTCGTTTCCAGAAAAGATTTTTTCTGAAATTTATTTGGGCTCAAGTGGTGATTGGTTGACAATTTTTTTAACCAAAAACTTCTTATGTTACTGTTTTTGTTCTCACTTTGACAAGTCGAACAAAAATAATCTTTGAAAAAACTCTCCACAATATTTACTATATACAAATCTACAATAAATTTACGGTAGTCATCTACGTGAAGTATTTCTCTAGGTGTAGCATGGACAAAACCATCTCTTATATATGTTTCGCCAGAATTGGTTTTGTTCTCGTTCCAAGAATATTCAACTATTCATAATAAAACTCTCTCTTCTCCAATCTCTCTCTCATTTGTATCATCTTGGACGGTGGCAAAAGCCATTTTCAATCGAGCAGGGTCATCATCTTCATTTGCTCTCGTCGAGAGGAACAGAAAGATATCCATTTTGCTGCAACTTTTTTGCGTTAAAATTAGCTACCTGTATATATGGTTTATGAATCTTTGTTCTTCTTCAGGTGGCAGAGGAGAAAGGAGGAGGCGAAGTGGGTGGTGATGACCACTAGCAGAGCTAGGAGGGGGCATGCTAGCCCCTCCCGATTTTTGTTTGTAATACTTGAGTATGTTGGATTTTTGGCCACTTTTTCGTAGTAAAAATATTTTTTAACCATGTCTTTCAAAAATATGTTCTTAGCTATTTCTGAGTTCAAATATCTACTTTTTGCCCGTTTTTATTTTTGAGGACCGCGATATAACTGGGTACAGAGTTATGTAGGGCATCAATTGTTTGAAAAATTGCTATGTACCTCGTCAGAGAATACACGAAGGGTATGACCGTCAGTTTTTAGTCAAAATGGCTAAAAAATATGTTTTTGAAAAATATGAATATTTTTCATTTTCACAAAACACAAGTGACCAATTTGGCCTATTACCACGTAATATTTTTGATATTCCTTATAAATTAAAAAAATTTAAGTTGGAATTTATATATTTTTTTAGTTTTCTATTTGACTCACGTCACTCAGACCACTTTCGTGTTGTAACACCCCATTTTTTAATAAAATAATTTTTTTTATGAAAAACGGAAAAAAAAACTTTGGATGCCACACCTAAAAGTGGGAGTTTGCGAAAAATAAATATTTTGGAGAGTTAATATTAAAGAAAACATATAAGAATTTAATATTAATGATAAATTTAATGCAAAAGCAAATTTAACTAGGAGAAAAATAATCACCCATGACCCATCATTATAAGTCCATAGAATTTAACCAAAATCAAACTTATTTCATGGCCAACTCCAAACTAATTACTAGACTTGATCTATGCTTTGTTTGGAGTTGTATGATTAGTCATCTAGTTGTTTTTAGAATTGTTTAGGCGTATGTTGTTTTGAGGCTTAATTGCTGCTAAAAGGTCTTGGCCTATTGTTAAGGTTTAGGCCTTTCTCTTGTTTTTTTTTTTTTTTTATCGGTAAAAAAATTTAGGCCTTTCTCTTGTTGATTTGATGATTGATTGTTGTCCAAAGTTCTAGGCTTTTCCAAATTTTATTTTTGCTGAGACATTTACATTAACAATTGACTTGAAAAAACTACAAATTGTCAAGGAGGGGAACTACAAATTCAAAAAACTAAAATACTCACATTTTGAGTAGACTAAGTCATCCCTTATAGGAGACGACTTGATCGGATAACCGCAACACACCAACAAAAATCGGGCACGAGCAACCACAACATATTGCAGGACAAATAAAACGTGACTCAATTTTTGCGTCAAAAAAAAAAAAATTGTGACTCAATTTCAAATATCAAACCACGGTAATCCAATCAATAGTAAAACTAAAAACGTGTTTGGTTGGAAGAATATTAAAAGTTTTGACAAGAATTGCAGAAAACATTGTAAGAGAAGGGTCGCCATCAACAAGCATCATCAATTTCTGACATTTACTGAAAATTTAAAAAGGTAGATAGCTCTTACGTCTGCAAATCAATGGAAGCAAGTGATTGGAGGAACACAAAGTAATTTAGATTGTGACATTGAAGAAGACCCACAGACGGCAGGTAGATCGTGTATAAAAGATATCCATGTAGAGTAAATATCAATTAATGAAATAAATTTAAATTTATAAAACTTAATATTGATGACTTAATCTTTTTTTCCTTTTCATTTTTTGTCACAGTGTATTTTCCCTAGGACTGCAAATGACCAGACCGCTCGTGAGCTACCCAGAGCTGACTCGATATAGGGTCGTTTAATAAGACTCGTAAATAAATGAATCAGACTCAAGTTTAGAAATATTTAACTTGTTAGCTCACATATAGACTCAATCGTTAGTAAGACTCGTGAGCTAGCTCTGTAATTTAAACTAATAACTTGATTTTAGTTTTAAATTTTTATGTGTTACTTATGATAAATATAAACATTTAAATAAGTTAACTTGTTTGAATAAAATAGTATGTAAATTATGTATTTTTAGAAATATATAATTTTATTTTTGTAATAAATTGAAGAATAATTTAATTTATAATTGATATTTATTAAGCTCGTTTAGACTCGATTAAGCTCATGAACCATCAATATATTCAATAAGTTAAACTCGAATTCGACTCAATAAGAAACCATGGTTGAACTGGAAATCCCATTTCCCGAGAATTTAAGGAAGTTCATTTGATAATATATTCTATAATTCATTGGAAAAAAAAGTATTTGTCTCGACAAAAAATGGCTAGGTTACACAATTTGAAAAGTATATATTTCCTGCTTGATTCAAATTACTTAAAACTTTCACTTTCTCTAATAACATGATGTGAATGAGATGAGTAGTGATGTGAGTTGAATTTTAAACCTCTGGTCTAAGCTTGCACACTACAAGAAAAATCAATCTACCTACAGAAAAATCTGTAGGTAAATATTAAGATAACTGTAAAGTGAAGATAATTAAAATCGTTGTGGATAAATATTTACCAATAAAATCTTAAAACGTTGGCACATACCTATAATTTTTCTATTAGTAAATTCAAAATTGTTGTTGATTTGTTGATAACTGGTCAGTATAGTTTGAGGAAAATAATATTTTTTATTTTGTTATTACTATGTAGGAAATTATAAAATATAGTGACAAAATTAGGGATGACAATGGGGCGGGTCAAAACACGGTCTCGTATCAAATCCGTCCCATTTGGGCGGATTCAAACCCGGTCAAATGGGTCCCGGGGTGGGTCACGAAACCGGTCAAAGAAAATTCCCCAGGTCTGGGACAGGTAACGGATCCTTATGGACCCATCCCGTATACAATAAAATAGTCAAATTTTATTAATTTTCCCAAGAATCTTTAAGTCATACAACATATCTGTAATCAGCAAAAGAAACCGTGGAAGGAGCCACTTCGGAGTGGATTGAATTCAGCAATATTTTTAAAAAAAAAATTATTATTGACTTGGGTACTCTGCTCTCAATTTTCTGTTTGCTGATCTTGTTTTGTTCTTTTTTGGAATCCTTTGCTCGCATTTTGTTGCAGCCAGTAATTGCTTGGAGTGATACTAGGGGTATTTATATCCAGTGGTCCATCTCTCTGTTCATGGGGCTTGATTTGCTTTCTCAGAATTTTTGGTGGGACGATAATGCAGCTGATGTGGAAGATTTAGTGTTTTTGTCTGGAATTTGTAACTATATCTGTAACATCAAACTGTTAGCTGTTAGTCTTTTGTTTTTGGTGGGATCTTGTTGATCCAATTTTGGTTACTGATCTTTGTTTTCTCCCCAATTGTATGGGGTTTCCCCTCTCAGCTGCTTTAGTGCTATGGCTGTTAGGGGTGTTTGTAGCCAATGGGCTCTTGTTACTTTGGTGTTGAATGAATACAATCCTATCGTTTGTTTAAAAATAAAAATAAAAAAAATAAAAAAAATAAAAAATACAACATACATGTACTGGTTAATTTTCTTCGCATCTGGGGACTGGGTTGTGATTCTAAATTTAATGTTTGCAGAATGCACCACCACTTTCACAGGCGGCCTTGAATTTCAATTTATTATATTGAGAAATTAATTATAAAAATTTTATTATAATTTTAGAAATTACATTGAAAGAGTGAGAAAATTTGAATTAAACCAGCAGAGGAATTTTGCTCACTGTACATACTGAAAAAACTGGCAGCAGGCTGCTAAATTTCAATGCGGGTCCGACGGGTTCAACCTGCCAGGTTCCGGCTCCAATGGGGGGCGGGATGGGTCCGAAGGTGGGGTGGGTCTTGGGTCCAGTATTTTCTTCTCGGGGCGGGTCCTGGGTTTGGCCAAAACCCGTCTCGGACCCGCTCCGTGCCATCCCTAGACAAAATCATTTATGATATATCAGTAAATTATGTCGGTAAACTGAAAGTTTATGAAGTGTTAAGAATTTTAACCACTCGACCACTATCCAACCAATTTGACGATTCCCCTAGGCCCTATCCTCTTAGAACATAATGTTGGGTGGGGATGGAAGGGGACTATCATGGCAAAGCTTAAATGACTAACCCTGGACTGTTGGAATATTGAATGTTGTGTGGCCATTGACAGGGTGGATGTCTCTATGCACAAAAACTTCACGTTTGACAAATGTGCTTCAGTTCACTTGCCATTCATCAAACAACACTCATGTTGTCAAGCCCATTTATTATTTCTCTTAATTTAAAGCCACAAAAGTGGGAAATGGATTTTAGTTATTTTTACAATCCTGAAGTCTATGGCAATTGTGGCTCGTAGATCGTGGTACGTTCCACAGCGCGTTAGACTATAAAGAAGATCTTTCGGCGTGTCTTTAAAAAACAACTAACTATGTCATTCGAAGATCTTCTAGAAATAGACATCTTTCGTTTAAATTGCATTTTTAAGTTATTTTTGTTGTTTCTTTTTTCTGAAGTTTAACATTTTTTTCCTTTGCTACCTGATCGGTTTGTGATCAGGACTTTTTCCTTTCTTTTATATATTTCTATTTATTAAAAAAAAAAAACAATCCATGTTGAAGGAAAATTAAATACCTTCATATTATGAGGTCTATATCACCCACATAATAAATATATCCATTTGGAAAAATTAAATATAGATTAGTATCACATTCACATCTACTAATTTTTTCATTTTGATCTAATATCGTGAATTCATTTATATGTGACTTAGTGCTAATTTTGTCGGACCATTTACAATTTTTGTAGGGACGGAAAGTAACTTGCTAAAATTCGAACATATATAACAATGATCTTTGTTCTATTTTCGTCATTTCGGCTCAAACCCAATTTCAATGGAAGGGGTTTGATCCACAATCCAAATACTTCAATGTTTTCTCTCTCGATTTCTAAAAAAAGTATGACCTATTTTTTTCCCTATATTATTTTCTCTCAAGTTTCTTTTTTTTTTTTTTCGAACGATAGAAATTTTATAAATCAAACTCAACGAACTAAGAATTACAACGTAGCCGACTGGCTAAGAACCAAATTGGCTAATTCAAAGCCAACTGGGGAATTGGTCAACTCAATTCAAATCAACATCACTATCAAGCGCCATAAGAGCTAATCTATTACACAGGGATAGATTAATATGGTCCAAAACACAAAAATCAACATGCTCAAACAAGTATCCTAACAAATAGATGTCTTCAGCTATATTTGCATCAACATTATCAAAGGAGCGTCTGTTGTTGAGATTGCAAACGATATCTTTATCATCTAAATGTATTGTCACTAAATGAGCCTTCAAATTCGGTATCCAACAAAGAGCCTGACGGATTCCAAGCAAAAGGACTTCCACTGGATTTTGTACAAACTCCCTAGAAGTCGCCCAAGCCCGAATTAAACTACCACCAGCAGCAAATAAACGCCCACTCGAACCAGCTTTCAACCCATCACCAACCACTGCACTGATCTCCAATTTGAAGCATCCTACAGTCTTGATAACAGGCCCCTGCACCTTCCCCACTTCTCTAAACCTCAGCAGATTATGGTTCCCATTTGGAATAACACCAGCAAGAGAAGAGAACTCTTGCCATTCCATCACAGCACCTTCAACAATGTCCTGTTCCTTCCACCAAATTTTTTGAAACGTCCAAATATTGCGCGTTTTCCAAAGCCACCATAGAATATACACACTAAGTTCCACACGGTCCTGAGAAGCTGTCTCATTGTTCATACTACACACAACATGCCACCATTTTTTCATTGTGAGAGAAGTTTGTTGGATATTATCCCATTTGACTGGAGCTAATTTCCAAACAAGTTGTGCTCTAGCACAATGAAAAAATAGATGCTCGATCGTCTCATGCTCCTCCCCACACATGTAGCAACAAGAATCAATTTTCATACCTCTTCTTAACAGCAAATTGGCAGTAGGGAGGCACTGATTGATGGCTTTCCAGGTGAAGTGTTTCAGCTTGTTTTTTACATTCAGTTTCCAATATTTCTTCCAGGTTAGCTCAGCAAAATTAACCCCGCTGCTTGTTTCTGGTGCATCCATCTGTCTCATCTTCAAGAGGATTAATTGATTGTAAGCCGATTTCACAGTAAATATGCCTTTAGGATCCCAGTGCCACCAAAATCGATCTTTAGTACCCAATGGTTTTATTGGAATCTGCAAGATTAGTTCAACATCTTCCACACAAAAACAATGAGAAACAAGATTTTTATTCCAAACAATACCATTCTCAACAATAAGATCACAGACCCTGGTAACAGAATTAACCCCCTGGGGAGTTTTTGAAGGCTTGAAAGATGGAGTTTTATTAATCCAAGGAGAGTCCCACACCCGTATATTTTTACCATCTCCAACCTGTAATCGCAACCCTAAATTCAGGGTCTTTTTGGCTCTAATCCAACTCTTCCACAACCAAGAATCTCCACTTTTGGGTTCACAAGCAAGAAAATTCCCATTGGGATAATACTTAGCTTTAAGAACTTTGCTAATGAGGAGATTAGGTTGAGTGAGAAGTCTCCACAATTGTTTGGCCAAAAGAGCTTCATTAAACAGGTTTAAATCTTGAAATCCCAAACCCCCCTTAGCTTTAGGAAAAGTGAGCTTCTCCCAATTGGCCCAAGAGATTTTCTTCCCCCATTAATAGAAGTCCCCCACCAAAATTTAGAGGCAATCTTACAAACCTCTTTACAAATATGGATAGGAAGTTGGAAGCAAGACATCACATAATTAGGCATTGCATTGATGACAAACTTTAAGAGAATTTCCTTACCAGCTGTAGATAAAAAGATGTTACTCCAACTATTCATTTTTTTTTAACATTGTCCACAACAAAATGAAAGATCTCTCTTTTGGATTTTCCAATAACCATAGGAAGACCTAGATATTTAGAGTGGATTTGTTCAGGGATATTATTAAGGAGAGCACAAATATCTTTCTTAAGGCTATCAGTGGTATTTTTGCTAAAAAGCACGGAAGATTTATCCAAATTAACTTGTTGGCCCGATGCTTTACAAAATCTATCAAGAATAGTACGAACACTCAACGCTTGAAAAGAAGAGGCCTCACAAAATAAAATGGAATCATCGGCAAAAAAGAGGTGGGTGAGACTCGGGCCATTTCTACTAATCTTGATACCATTGAACAAAGAACACCATTGAGCTTGTCTAATTAGGCCAGACAAAACTTCAGAAAGAAGAATGAAGAGGTAAGGGAGTAAAGGATCACCTTGCCTAATACCTCGAGTAGGAAGCACAAAACCAGAAGCCTGACCATTGATGTTAAAAGAGAAGGATGTAGAAGAGATGCAAGTAAAAATCCACCTAACAAGTTTGTAGGCAAAACCCATTTTTTCCAACACCGACGTAAGAAACCTCCATTCAACACGATCATAAGCTTTTGACATATCCAATTTTAATGCCATATATGTTTTTTTACCTTTTCTATGGCCATTAAGAAAATGGATGCATTCATGCGTGACAACAACATTGTCAATAATTTGCCTACCAGGTATGAAAGCAGATTGATTTTCATTGATGCAATGATGAAGGATAGGCTTGAGTCTATTTACAAGAATTTTTGAAATGATTTTGTAAATGACCCCACACAAGCTGATGGGCCGAAAATGAGCAATGGAAGATGGGTTTTTGATTTTTGGGATAAGGGTAATCAAGGTATGGTTCACACTTTTCAGCATTTTACAAGATCTAAAAAATCTTTCACAGCCAAGCAAATTTTATCCGAGATAATGTGCCAAAAGTGTTGAAAAAAAAGAGGATTCATACCATCTAAGCCCGGGGCTTTATTAGGATGAAGTTGAAAGAGAGCTCCTTTGATTTCTGTTTCCTCCACTGGGCTAGTAAGGATCTGGTTCATTGTGGGCGTTATGACACAGCGAACACCTTCCAAAATGCTATCATCCAGCTCTGGGTGTGAAGTTTCAAACAGATTCTTATAATACTCTGTAATTTCCAAAGCAGATTCTTCAGGAGAGTTACAAATCCCACCGTCGACTTTTGTGAGCTTTTCAATGCAATTTCTCTGCCTTCGTTGTGTTGTGCATGCATGGAAAAATCTAGAGTTTTTGTCTCCCTCTTGCAACCAATTGATTCTAGCCTTTTGCTTCCAATAGCTTTCCTCATCACAATAAGCCTTAGCCAAAACACCTCGAAGATTCGACCACTCATTCCAATTAGACTGATACCCTTGCTGTTTAAGGTCATTAAGCCTAGATTTGCACCTTTCAATGACTTTGGCAGAGTTCACCCTTTTCATCTTAGTCCAATTAATAAGTTCCACTCCACAATTAACAATCTTCTTTTGAACTTGGAAGAGTTGAGTACCAGCAATCTCTTTTTTCCATGCATTCTCAATGACATCCTCAATGCCCTCCCAATGGATCCACTTTTTGTCAAAGGCAAATCTTTTGTGGAATTTTTGTTTCTCAGGGGAGTTTTCAAGAAGAAGTAAGCAATGGTCAGATGCCTGCTTCTCACAGTGATGCACAACGGCTTCAGGGAATCTTAACATCCATTGGGGGGAACCAAAAATTCTGTCAATTCTTTCCTCGACAAATCCCTTCCCCTCCCGATTATTCGCCCAAGTAAACGGATGACCAATGAATTTAAATTCACCCATTCCCAATTCCTCAATAAATGAGTTAAAATCCACAAAACTGGATATAGTTCTCTTTCGACCCCCCTTCTTCTCCTCATTCCCAGTCAAATCATTGAAATCCCCACCAAGAATCCACATATCGCCCCATTTACTTTTGGCATCCTCTAAATACTTCCACTGATCTTTCCGAGTCACTCTATCCGTACTTGCATAAACAAAAATAGCCCAAAACGATCCGACATGATCTTCACAATTAAATTCCACTTCAACACAAAATTGAGAGCAAACTGTCTTGATGATTTTAATCTTAGTGGACCAAAGGACTAAAAGTCCACCACTCTTACCCAACGGGTCAACAATACACCATCTATCCTCGAATCTCAGTCTTTTACACACTGTCTTAACAAACGCACTTTTCTTTTTGGTTTCGCATAGGAATATCAAGTCCGGGAGATGGAGTCGAATGGACTCCTTAAGCTGGGAAATTGTAAAGGGCCTTCCCAATCCTCTACAATTCCACACACATACATTCATGGATAACTTTGGGCCCAATCAAGGCTGGCCACCTCCACCTTTTCGTTGAACACCTTCATCTCTTCGATCTCCACTGAGCCTTTCAATTTTTTATGATTCTCAGATCCATCAGAATCCTCTTCATCAATAAGTTTGAAAAGTCTCTTCCTCCCTGGATTATTGGTAAGATCATTCGGTAATAATTCCATGGGTTTAGGCCCACAAAAACTCATAATGCTCTTTTTGTTAATTTTCCTACCCTGTTTACCAGTCTGACTCTCAAGTTTCTTTTCCATATATAAATTCGTGGTTTCTATTCTATATTTTGAAATGGAATTAAGTAACATAGGACTCGTGGCGATTGATCAGATTTTATGTTCCACGTCCATATTTCATTTCTTACTTTATTTTTCATTCAATTTGAGTGAATGATACATAATTGATTAATTGTACATGTGTCATTAATTCTATTAAAAAACAGTCTTTCGACCTGTTCTTAGTGGTTTAATGGGTTTGTCCATTACCACCGTTCTTTTTACTGGGGTATGCCCATTTTATTTTGTAATTTTACATCTTTTAATGACATTTTTATATTTTCATAAAAAAAAAAGAACACGAATTATGACTCACTTTGTAGACCTTCTAATATTTGTTGACCGAGCTGCTATTTTTGAGTAAGAACTGACCCGACCTGCTCCGTAAAAAAAAACAACTAAAATAGTTGGGTTGCCCGAGTCGCTATTTTTGGAGCCCAGTCCATGAAAGAAAACAACTAAAATAGTCGGGTTGAGCCGATGTTTCAGGGCCAATAAGCCTGGTTCATCAGGCCTCTAAAATCGCAGCTTGGCCCTGGCTTTTTATTGGGCTAGTTGGAGCGGCCCATCGGCCCGGGATAATTTTGACAGTTCTATGGGTTACTACGGTGATAAAGTAAGTTACGCATGCCACATCACAATTCTAAGATATTTTCTTTTAATTTTCTTTTTTTCCATTCAAATATCATTCTGACTACTTCATCCGTCCCACTAAGATAGACCACATTTCTTTTCCAGCCGTCCCAAATTATAGATATATTTTTTTATTGAGAGTATTAATTATACTACAGTAGACTAAAATACCCCTATCTAATTCACTTTGTATTAACAAATTTTATTTTTTTCAATATAGTTGGACTCATTTAATGCAAAGATAAAATATGAAGAATATGGAAAAATATTATAATTCCAATTATATTTATTATGTTTTCTTAATCTGTATGAATTATCCTCATTACCTATTTTAGTGGGATGGAGGAAGTACATTTTTGTTGGATCAACGACAACTTTTAATAACTTTATTTATATTTCAAATAAATAACTCTAATAAATATGTTTTTTTTTAAAAAAAAATTGAAATTGCAATATCCGACGCAACTCTCTCTCCCTCTCTTCTCCAATATGTGTCACACACTGTTGGAAATGCTATTCGAGGGTAATGAAGATGATATTTCTTTCATTCTTTCATTGTTCTTTAATGTGGATGTCCTAATAATTAATGAAAATTTCACTACAGAAAAATTGTGTTTAGTGACACTAATTTTTTTACTTAGTAACGCTTGTTAGTATCACAAGGTACATTATCTACACTCTTGAAAGCGTCATGAGTTGCGTTGTTAAATTTGATGTCACGAAAATATATGTGACGCAAGATCTATGCGTAGGTAAAAGTCATTTCTGATCATGTTTTTATCAAATGCGTCATTATATGGTGACACTATTTTTTGTCATAATTATTAAAGATTTAATATATTTTGAATGAAGTTTTGATGACGCTAAAAGTGTTGTTAAATATAGGGACGTTATTGAGCGTCTTTAAAGTCGCGACGCTTTTGAAAATTAGTGTCATTAAAATTGCGATGAATTTTACATTTCTAGATTTTATAAAATTTATTAGAGATAAATTATTTATTAATTTTTAAAAATAATTTAAACATAACATTTAATTTTTGACTCATTTAGAATATATATTTATTGTTAGTTAATTATACACTCAATGATCTCTATTTATTAACTTTCAATATCATTCTCTACACTTCAATCTTTCGAAGTGGGAAGATATTCTAATTATTAATTTTGTGACGCTTTTTAATAAGTGTCGTCATTTAATTACACAAACAATAAAAGTGTAAGTAAATTTTAAAAATTTGACAAGAAAAAAAAAGGTAAGTGAAATAGAAAGAGTCACAAAATTTTATGAATTTTTTAATAAGTGTCATCATTTTTATGACACAAACAATAAAAACGTAAGTAAATTTTAAAAATTTGGCGATAAATAAAAAACTGCGTAAGTAAAATAGAAAGGTTCTTTTATATGACGTTTTTTTACTAGGTATTGTCATTTTAAGGACACAAATAAAAAAGCGTAAGTAAATTCTATAATTATCGTGACACTTATAAAAGAAAGTCGATAATGTTTGTCATGTGCTATTTCTGTAAATGTCACTAATTTTTATAATTTACAACGCTTTTTAATAAACGTCATTAAATTTGTATTGGGACAAATCATTTTTCTTGTAGTGTTTATACTTACGGGTTACGAGCAAGAAATTAAGGCATATACATACAGACACTATATATCTTTGTTCTAAAAATGTCCGTCTAATCCGATTAGTCATTCCCTAGGCAATAGGTCATATTGTCCGCTTAAACTATTCTTGTGATTAGGCTCTACTTAATTGAGCCCAAGATCCGTTTAGACGTTAGACCCCAGTCTGCTTAGCTCCCAACAATTTTTATAAACTTGCTATATAATATATATATATATATATAGATAAATAGATATATAAAGAGTGAGAAAGAGATGGGTATTTATTTTGAGTCTTTTCACTTTTCACTATATTGACGTCCCACAATGTTCCCCTGCTAGTTGGAGGGATGGGGACGTGTTTAATTTAATATTCCTGCAGTGAAAGTGGGCCCATGTTTTTAATTTAGCCTCTGGGCAACATTTTCTATGTCATATTTGTACATAGTTTCAGAAATATTCTACCAAAGAAATGGAAACTATTTACTTTAAATAGAACGGGCCAGTTCTATTAATACATGAAAAATAAGGTCATCACTTTAACAGTAATTTGCATATTGAAATTTGGAACTATAAAGAATGGATATTTAAGTTAGGGATAATTATAAAAAGGTCCCTGAGGTTCGGGCTAATTACAAAAAGACCCAGAAATTATTGGAAATTACAAAAAAATAAAAAATCTTTTGGTTCGATTCATCTTACATTTTCCCCTTCATATGCAAAAAATATTTCAAAAACTCCTCTTACGTTTATCAAAATATTACAGTTGTCACCTTAAATTTTAAGTATTACAAAAACGGTTTTCTTGTAATTTTTAAAACCTCTTGTTTTTTTTTTTGTAATTAGCCCAAATCTTGGGGGACTTTTCGTAATTTTCATTTTAAGTTACAGCTATGTATTTAAATATATGTTGTTTTTACGAATTGAAATGTTGATGCAATATGTAATTTAATATCCACACCTTAAGAAAGATCAGATACATTTATGATCCATTTATATGGGTAATAAATATTGGGCCATATTTCAATTATATACCTTATCTGATGCCATGGACCAAATTATTATACTCATGCTGCTCAACTTGACTCTAATTTATGCATGGTACATAGACAGCTTGTCAAGATTGAAATAGGAAATTAAAGATTGGGACCATATTTGGGAAGAACAGATGTCTCATAATCCGAAGGAATAGTGAGATCTGTGACCCCCAACTGGTGTATGAATACTCTCGGTCGTTAAAACAAATACTTCAATGAAAATTGTAATCCATAGTAGTAGTACTTGAGTGAAATTCCCTAATTTTTGCATTCAAATGCAACTCATTTAGGATTTTTTGATAACTTATAATTGGAACCTTTTCGTAAATTGAGGACTAGACCCGAGAGTTTTTTTGATCACTACAAGAAAAAACTATTTTACCTACTGAAAAATATGTAGTTAAATATAAAGATAAATGTAAAGTATAAGTAAAATCGTTATTGGTAAATATTTAACAGCAAAATCTAAAATATTTTGGTAACATGCACCTACGATATTTTTATCGGTAAATTTAAAACATATTGGTGATTTATCGGTATAATTTGGGTGGAAATAATACCTTTTATTATGTCAGTATTCTGCAGGTAACTGGAAAATCAGTGATAAAATTATTAATTATGTCGGTAAAATGGAAGTTCTTTTGTAGTAGTGTTTATGCAATTTTGCCAAACATAATCCGAAATGACTAATTTTGCAACACTCCTATAATTGGAGAGCTAAAATTACAATTTACCGTTTTATGATAACCGTTATGATAATGCAAAAATGGATGGAATATTACAGGAGTTATTCAAAATGACTTTTAATTAGTGGAATAAAAATAAAATCAGGTTAATTTTCATTACTTTTTTTTTTTATTTCAATTGTATATTTGCAAAACTTTCTATGGATATTAAACGGCATGATTACACAAATTTGACTTATTTTAAAAGTATGATAAAAGTTCGAAGCAATTGTTTTTTTAAATCGAGCTATCCGCGACAGAAGGTTATTATAAGTGCAAGTTTTGCAAATTATATAACAAAAACATTAATTGTTTCAAGTAGACGACAGTAACATTACTACTTTTCCATAATTTGTTTTCAAAAGTTTCTTGTGAAAAAAATAAGCTAGCCCTCTAACAAAAATATAGGCACAAAGTTTCTTGTGATCAGGCTAGTTATGAGTCTATCACTATGATGGTTATCTTCTTGTGAGGTCTATGAGGCTATCACCAAAAAGTTATCAGTTTCCATTTCTTTAAAGATTTTTTTTTTAAAAAAAAAACTAGAAATGATTGCATTAATAATGAGAACCTAATAAGAAACTTTTTATTATATATCTACAATAAAGTAGCTCAATAAGTTTATTCTACTAACGGTTGTTTTAGTATGTTTTGGCTTTCTAAAAAAAATGGCGAGATCCTTTTCGATGTTCCATTTAATGTTTAAATAAATAATTAGAAGGGTCTGATGTGTACAAAATGACATCATCACGTACACGTTGTTGCATCTAGATGTTTTGAAACATTCAATGGAATAGAAAATAAAACAAGACATCCTATGCATGTAATTTTTAGGAGAGGTGATCATCCATTCATAATAAATAATGTTGTCTAGCTATTTACTCTAAATAAAACACTACAAGAAAACAAGGGAATTCCAACGAAAAAAATTCGTTGGTATTTGACCAATTTCCATTGGAATTATCGATTCCAACAAAAATTCCAATGGAAAAGCACCATTGGTATAATGGCCGTTGGAATGACAAAATTCCATTGAAAATTCCAATGGAAAAAATATTCCAACAGTACCAAATGGTTTTGGTTATTGTTGGACTTTCTGTTGGAATTTTCCAATGGTATGCTATAGCATTGGAATTTCCATTAGGATTTTGAAAATTCCAACAGTTTTTTATTCCATTAGAATTATTCCGTTGGAATTTAATTATTTTCTTGTAGTGAAAAAATCATCGCAAAAACTTATGCGAGACGGTGAAAGTCCGTGAAACCGTGAGACAGTGATACTTTTAGTGTAAAACGTGATATTTGTCTAAATACACATAAATTAGTATATTTACTTTGAGTATCACTTTTTACACTAAAAATATCATTTGTTACACTAAAAGTATCACCATCTCACGGTCTCACACTGTCTAACAAGAGACCTGCTGAAAAATCGTATATATCTTGTGCGTGAAATATATTGTCATTGTAATACTAATTTTCATGGTTCTAGTAAAAATTTAAACATTTTTTTATGTAAAGTGTAAACAATTGAGAGAGAATGAACATATCTAATGGTAGTTGTCGAATGTGTATAATTAATATGTTTTGAAAATAATTTCTAATTAATATTATTCCATCCAAGTGCAACCTAAAAGATTCTTTTTTTATAAAAATACAATCCTTAGAAATATAAATAAAAATAAGAAATTATGTAAGTTGAAATAGAACGTAATATCCAAATTTTATTTATTTGTTTCGATTTACATCCCATATTATATATTGTTTAGTGTATGTCTTTATAACCTTCCTGTGACAAAATACTCCAAACAAACAAACACACACACACACACACACACACTATATTTCTTGCGAGGCCTAAGAGTCTACCAATTAAGATGGTTATTTTCTTGTGAGATCTATAAGGCTATCAGTAAAAAGTCCACTTTTTTCTTTTTTCTTTAGAGATGTAAAAAAAAGCATCTTTGACTCTTTGTGTAAAAAGGTATAGCATTTGCATATTGATTAAATGGGTAAATATCTCTTTACCCCAATACTCTTAACTCAATCTCACTTTACCCCTTAGACTCTTAATTTACCTCATTTACCCCAATTTCATTAACTTCCATTAAGTCTATTTGTTAATACTTTTTGTGGGTTTAAATCTGATTAATTGTGTTGTTTACAATCACTAAAAGGCCTTTTCCCCTCACATCAAGACCCTTAAATTAATTTCTTTTTCTTTAAAAGATTTGGTCACTGTCGTTGTAGACACTCGAACCCAAGTTTCTTCACTGAAAAGTAATACCCGTGGTCATTGGGCTTAACCCCAATTTTTAACCCTTAAATTAATTGTGAGAGTACTCCATTCCTCGAACTTAAAGGTATGCCCGATTTATCTCCTTTTTTTGGTATTCTGAAAACAATTCTTGCTTTTTTATTATCATTGGTTTTTTTGTCTTCTTGAGTATTTTAAACCACGTCGTTCCAAAGTTCTAAAATTAAGAATAATCATATTTTACTTCTTCCAACTACTATTATATTACTTGATGATTACATAACAAAATTTTTCACGTTCCAGGTAATAAAATGATCCACAAGACTGGGAGATATAATTTTCAGCCAAAGCTGTGTCAACAAGAAGTTTTCGAAGTTTTATATTGCACTGATTTTTGAATAGAAAGTGAAGAACCGATATTGATTTGGGCGAGGTTCTTTTTTTAAAAAAAAAAAAAAATCTTTTCCATTTGAATTGAAATAATCCAATTATTTGTTATTTTGATGAATTGAAATAATAAAGTTATTGGCTGCTTGATAAATTGGACATATCATTGGTTGTTTGGTGTAAACATTGATGGAAACAGTGTACTTGTTGATATTTAAATTATCATAGCAGATTATTTTTATTATTATCTTTTTTCTTGCATTGAATTGATCTAGTTATTTGTTATTAGATGAATTGAATTAGTGAAGTTATTAGTTGTTTGGTAATTGAACATAAGGAAACCCACCACTCCAGTTAACACAATGGCCTATATCTGAAATTTGCACAAGCCCACTACCTTAGGGGGAAAAGGAAAGGCAACACTAAAAAAATGATCTTTTCATGGTAGATTAGCTTAACGTACAACTCAAACTTCTTTTACATTCTCCTTTCCATTTTGACTTGCTAAAACCATAGTTACCGCCTATGTGCTAGGCTCTCATTGTCCACCTATATTATTCTTTCGATTAGGCTCTCTAACCCTGTCCAGGTCTCACCTAACCTCGCTCAGGCTCCACCTAGGCGTTGATTAAGCCCCAATATACTGGATGCGCTTAACACTTTTCAAAAGACTGGTTAAAACATAACTCTTTTATTAAATAACATAAACTAATGAAAAGAAAATCACATAAGTTTGGGTATACATTGAAATAATGAAATGTCGTACAAATAGGTTGACACACAGGTTAGTTATTAATAAGGGCAATTTGGATATTTTAAATGATTGCAAAAGCTGCTAACCGTTAACCAATAATGAAATTGAGGTAAAGCGGGACTAGATGAGAATTTAAGGGGGTAATTAAGTGAGACAAATAAGAGTATAAAAGGTAAAGCGAGATTGAGTTAGAATACAAGATGGTAAATAATTAATCATAAAAACCTGGTGAAACGAAATAACTTTCTATTTAGTATTTTTGTGGAATTCTAAAACAAAATAATGCAGCTTTTGTGCAATAATATTGTATAGTCTCTACATTTACAGCCACCCTATACTAAAATAAAAAACATATAGGGATAATTACAAAAATTCCTTTGAAGTTTGGACTAATTACAGATTAAAAAACACCCATTGAGGTTGATTCCGTCTTATATTTTTTTTTATTCATAAGCAAGAAACATTTCAAAAATCTTCCTAAATTTTATAGAAATATTTCAATTAACCCTTTTATAAATTTAAGACAAAATCATTAAACCACCTCAAGGTTTTTTCTTGTAATTTTAAAAAAAATTCTAATTCTTTTTTTTTGTAATTAGCCCAAATCTCAAGGGCATTTTAGTAATTATCCCAAAAATATATTTAATTAATTACAAGATGTAGGGCATGTAAGTCCTAACTTGGTAACTGAACAAGAGAAATAAATATATATTAGCATCTATCAACCATCACCACCTACTAATAAAACATACCCTAGCAAGTTGCAACTCTTGATTTTGATGAGACATGGAACATGTAACACCACTACCAATCTTTTATATAAACACCAAACAAAACCCTACAAAAAACACACAAGTCCACCACCCAATAACATTTCTTCTACTCATAAAAAAATGGCTATTTCCAACATTTCCTTCACAATTTTCACCTTTATTTTCATTCTCCTCTCCTCCTCTCATGCATCGTCCTCTCCCCTTTCTCCTTTCAAAAAAATTTACGCCTTCGGAGACTCCTATACCGACACCGGCAACACCAAGACCTCAACTGGTCCGACCGCGTTCAACTATGTGTCTAACCATCCTTATGGTGTCACATTCTTCCACCACCCCACAAATAGATACTCCGACGGCCGCATAGTCATCGACTTTGTGGCCGAAGCCCTATCGTTGCCCCTTTTGCCGCCCTATCGAAACCCTAAGGCCGATCAATCGCACGGCGTCGACTTCGCGGTCGGTGGGGCCACCGCCATTAGGCATGGCTTCTTTTTGAAGAACAATGTGACCTTTAACCTTGTCCCTCAATCACTTCAAACTCAACTTGTTTGGTTCAACAAGATCTTGGAAAGTAAAGGGTGCAAGGACTTAAAAAGTACCCCTAGAGAGTGTAAAAGTGTTCTAGGTGATGCCTTGATTTGGCTTGGTGAAATTGGGGCCAATGATTATACCTGCAGCCTTGGATCTTCTCTTTCAAGCAAAATCATTCAAGATCTTGCCATTAATAGTGTTGCTGGATTCTTACAGGTGATAATGACCCACACTCCTGAAAGTGCAATTAATTCCCCTGCCTTAATTATATATACATGCATGCACAATTCACTAGGAAAAAAATGATCCCATCTGATGCAATTTGAATTGTATTTTAAAATGCTACACGTCAAAATATATTCACTTGTAATCAAAGAGAGAGCTCAAATCAATATAAACATAAATCTTATTTATAAATTACTAAATTTTGATTTTTTCTTAAAATAACAAATTTGTGATTTTTTAGTACTAAAAATATATTTTTGGTCGTTCTTTATAATACTTCAATTTCATCAATCAAAATTAATTTTTTTAGCTCCAGCCCTGTACTTTTTTTTTTTAAGTACAAGGTCGTAGAACTTAGAAGGGTAGGACTAGGACTAGTGAGATTTGTGGGAAATCCGTCCCTAATCTGTCCAGATTTTTGGGCGACAGAATTTTCGGGGAACTTTACCTTTAAATTAACGAGAGAACATATATATACAGTCATTATATTCTTTGATTTGTCCATGTGTGCTTTACAATTTGAAGTTGGGCATATACATCGGAGATATGTCGGTGTTCTCTTGGTAACTGCCGCGACAGACTATTTTCGTCAGCAAAAAATTAATTTCTTGTAGTGTACATATTATAATTAAATTTTAAAATTTTGTTTCCTTAAAAACCTAAAAGGCACATCCTTTTATCTACTATTACAAAGAAAAAACAAATTTCACCCCACTGGAATGTACACAAGATCGCAAATTTTTGCGTTTTTCTTTTTCCTATATCTAATATTATTCTCTTCCACTCCAGGCCTTACTTAACAAGGGAGCAAAATACATAGTCGTCCAAGGACTACCCCCAACAGGTTGCATACCATACTCCTTCTCCCTTTCCTCCCCCGACGACAGGGACCAAATGGGCTGCGTCGCCAGCATGAACCGCATAACGTCGGCCCACAACGCCGCCCTCCAAACCCGACTCAACGCTCTCAGAAAACAACACCCACAATCCGTCATCGTCTACGCCGACTACTACAACGCCCACTTGACCCTGCTGAAGAACGCAACCAAATATGGGTTCAAGGAACAGTACAAGGTGTGCTGTGGCTACGGCGGTGGGCCCTACAATTTCGACGTTTTCAATACATGCGGATCGGGCGCGTCGACCTCATGCGCCAAACCCGTCGAGTACGTTAACTGGGACGGAGCTCACTTGACTGAGGCCGCGTATAAAGTCATCACGAATTCTTTTCTCAATGGCACTTTTTGTAGCCCTTCGTTTCGTTATTTGCTCGCAAAGAAAGTTCAAATGGGATGATCATTAAATGTTTGTTGGTTTTTTAGGGTTTTGTGTGGTGGCAAATAAGCTGTTTCTTCTGATGAAGATTATTTGAGTCTGTCTTTGAATGTTTGTTAGGTCTACCTTTTCATGATTTATGTTTGTAGTCTAATTCTACAGACTTGTTTTTTGGAGTATTTGCTCCATGATTGTTTATTGTTTAATAAAATTGCAGTCCAATTCGGAGTCCTGCAGCTAGCTTGTTCCTATTTCTAAAAATATTTTTTTCTCTTTTATATTAATTCACAGATCAAATCGCCTTTGTCTTCAAATGGTAGAAACTTGTATGCATTCGGTCAATTGGCTTGAATTTGATGTATCTCATATGAGCGCGTGTGTTTCAAAAAAGTCAGGAACTTTGTTCGACTAATTTCTCAAATGAAAATATGCATTTTATTTACTTATTTTTCTCCCAAAAAAAAAACATATAAAACCTACAAACTGATCTAGAACTGAAAATGGGTTCGGCCGGGCCGGGCCTAAAGTTGTGCCAGACCGCCTTTTTTGTGGCTCGGCCCAACCCAACACGTGTATTTTTTATTGTGTCGTTTGTGCCAGACCAAAGTAAACGGATTCTTTTCGAGCTTCTAAAATTAAAGTCTAGTCTAGCCCAATATACAGTTGGCTGGCCAATTTTGCCAGCTCTGTTTTTCAATACATAACCAGAATATTATGACTTGTCGATATTATTTCCATCATTTCAATTAAAATTATTTAATGTGATCTTTTTCAGGTGATTATAAACATTTTTCGGCAATCCAAACTATATGATTGAGCTTTTTTTTAACACTCGAGATGAAACACAGTTTGTAATAGAGTATCCTATCCGTTGTTTTAGACGGTTTACATCCTAAATTCCAGGGGTTTTCCAAATTGCTTCATTCGCCTCACATTTTGATAGTAAATTCAATCGGAATCACCATTCAATCTAAATAACACAATACTCTCATCATGATTTCTCACATTCACAGAGATAGAAATTGACCACCTGATCGTTTGGCAGAGTTAGGTGTTGCTAGCCATGACATTCATTTATATCACAAGGATAAATGACATTCATTTGGCACGATGTATGATCCTTTTGTTTGCTTATATAATCTATAGATAGGGGATCTCGCCTCAATCCGCCATCTTTTGAGATGCCGTTTCAATTAAAAAAAGTCAAACACCATAGAGATTTTTGAAAAGCCCCAGGGGGTTTTTGTTTTTGTTTTGGTAATTAATCCCCTAGCTAGTAAAATGGTCAAATGAGGGTGAATACCATTGGCGTAGCTAGGGGGCCAATCTGGGTCTCGCCCACCCTTTTTTTTAATAAAAAGTTTATTAGGTAAATTCTTTTATGGGCAATTGACATAAATGCCCCACTTTTTGAAGACAATGTTATCCTTTTATGCTTCTCGGTACTATTTTGCCCAAATTTACGCTCCCGCGCCTTTTTTTTCACAAATTTACGCTCCCGAAAAAATTTCTGGACTTTTTTACGCTTTGTTTCAAGATTGTTTCGAACATGTTTCTTTCAATAAAATTTCAGTGAAAAAATAAATTTTGCCCCCGTTAAATAATCCATTTTATACTCGAAGTCTTATGAAAAATCAAGAAATATACACATAAAACAACACATATTAAAACCAAAGGAATTAATAATATTATAGAAACAACATGAATAAAAAAACACAATTCAATTTTTGATCCAATGCATGAAAACATAAAAAACATGGAAACAACCAAGAAACGAAATAGAAACAAACCAGAAACATTATAGAAAACACCATATGAGCAAAAAGAGTTAAAAATAGGTAAAAATTGTATTTAAACATCGAAAACTACATGGAAACAACAAAAGAAACATCGAACAACATTAAAAATGGTATGAAAACAACCCAAAAATAACGTAAAAATATTTAAAATACCACATGAATAAAAGAGCTTAAAATAGGTAAAAATTGTATTTACACATTGAACACTACATGGAAACAACAAAAATATTATTAGAACAACATTAAAAATATTATAGAACAACACAGAAATAATAGGAACAATGTACAAAATAATATATAAATGAAAAATCGCATAAAAAATAGGTAAAAGTTATTTTGAAACCAGGGACGGATCCAGAAATTTTATGGAAAGGAGGCACAAAATAAATACAGTTATAAACTACATCAAAAACAGTTAGCAGGCGCACATTTTTTTAACCTATTTACTATATATACCTTTAAAAATTAAATGACAATTAGTTTAAAAAATTTTAAAAAAAAAATGTAAAATTGCACACATTGTTTTTCAAAATGCACAATTATTTTTTCCCTTAACATAATTAAGTATAAATTTCAAAAATAAACAACAAAGACTAAATAAAAGAAGGAATAAAGTTATGGGGCACGTGTCCCCACATTGGGTAATGTAGCTTCGTCATTGTTTGAAACATCGAAACGACAAAGAAACAACATAGAAACAAATTTAAACAACATATATAACATATAAAGCAATACAGGAACAAAAAAATGAAAAAAAAAGTATAAATATTCAAAAAATATGTAGGAGCATAAAAAAAGAAAAAAATAGGTACAAAAATGATAGAAGCGTATTTTGTGGTATGTTTACCAAAAAAATTGTATTTTATGTAATTTCCCCTTCTTTTATTAATATTTATATATATTTTCTTTTAGTTTTTTATGTGGTTCGCTCCAATTTCGTGCATCGGCCGGCATCGATTTAATGCCAGGCTACGCCATTGGTGAATACCCTTCACATTCAATGGGGTTTGAATTAAAATAAATGTACCGGCTTATTGAAGGACAATATTCTCGTAAATATCTAATTATAATGCAAATGACAATATTATAATATGAACCATATATAGTTAATTAGTTCATCCCAATATTAATGATTGGGGCGGATAAAGTAGTTGGTTTCATTTCTTCAGTAAGTTGACGGCCCATGCTGCTCCCTTCTTAGCATTTGCATGCATGTGAATCACAGACGTACGTACTTCATTCAATTATATTTTTCAGTACATGATGCAGGGCAGCAGGGCCAGAGGCCCAGAGTAAATACCTTTCTATTATTATTTTTACTTTTTCATTTCTTTTTTCCAAGAAACATGGACAAAAATACTTGTTGTGTTAGTAAGTAGAGCTATCGAGTGGGTTGGGCGGCTGGCCAGATGTCGGGTCAAGAGCAAAATTGGTCCGGACCAAATAGTGATCGAACCACTATTTTCTAACCCGACCCCTCAGCCCAACCCATGAAAAATACTAAGAAACCTGAGTTGTTAAAACACTGCTCTAGTCCGAATTTTTTACCGGGTCAAGTTTCGAATTGATGACTCTATCAGTAAGACATCATAACTCAGTTTTTTTCTTGTGTTAATAATGCTTATTGAAGTACTGAAAATAAAAATAATAATTTATAAAAATAGATTCTACGAACATCAGTTGCACTTGTGCTAATTTAGATTCGAATATATTCAACATATTTATACAAAGGAGGAAAGTGTATACCTAATTTACTAACTTCGTCAAAACTCGAATATTGGGGTTTAATATCAAAACTCGAATATTGGGGTTTAATATCAAAACTCGAAATATATTTGCTTATAAAAATTTTAATAAAAGAATTATAGGGTGTAAAACTAGAATATGTTTTGTTTAGTATTTTTTTTTTCATTTGATAATTTATGTAGTAAATATGTAAGTGGTGGAACCATTAAATAATGTTGTTTAATAATAATAATATCTAATTGGATGAAGTTGATAATGATGGGTCCACATCGTATATTTAATTTGAAAATGATATGGGTGGTACAGGTGGATTGAGATTTCTTGTTTCACTTCTCTATTCCACTGCATATTCATTGCATTGGATGATGACACGTGTACAAAATGATGTCACAATTGTACACGTATCTTTCATCCAATATATGGAATAGAAAGTGAAATAGAAAAAGTTAAAGAGTAGATCTCATCCCTTGCATGGTAGGTGTCCTCCTTTGATGCCAGGGGGTGGATAGGCTCTAGGGCTCGTTAACTTGGCCCAGTTAAAGCGAATTGTATGTTTTTCGGCATTCTCCCTTCTACCTAGTTGTAAATGGAATTATAGAATATAATATTAAAATTGGGTATGTAATGGTTGTAATTAAGTACTCCCATTTATGTAATATATATAAATATGGTTGAAACCAATGTTTTAAATAACGTACCGGTGGTGTGATCAAACCGGTCAAGCCACCGGTAAGCAGTTCAACCGGTCGGACCGGTTCAACCACCGGTTTTACCGATTTTAATAAAACTAATTATATTTTTAATTATATTATATAAAATATTAATGCAATATACTGATATAAAAAGAAATGTTATATATATATTTTCATTTCTTATTTTTTATTATGTAATTATTTGATTGATTGTCTAAGCCTATATTTAAGGCTTTAGCGTACCGGTCCGACCACCGGTATCCAGTATAATCGGTTGAACCGGCCGGTACGGTCCGGTATTTAAACAGTGGTTGAAACTGAGCATATGTGTGTATAAGAATTTAGAATATATGGTTGAGGTTGGAAATAAAAAGTTGAAAATAAAACATTTTAAATGAGATTGACTAAAATAAACATAATTTACATATCTCAAATATTACAAAATGGGGGGGACCTCAATTGAGATGACAAGGCCTATTCCAAGAAATACTACATTAATTCTTTATCCTTTTTTATAATATCTTCTTTTTTTAAAAAAACCTTTTTATCAATATCTGAAACTTTTATTGCAGATCGAATACTTTTGTTTAAACCCTTACTTGCAAATTAAAACTATTCTGAATATATACTTGACCTAAGATTTGACATTTATAGTACACTCTCAACGGTAAATGGATTGTGGTTGGGCAAACATTTTTGGTACATCAAGTTATGTTCCTTAATTGTGACTGTACATGAAAAATAAATTAATGGGGACCATAGAAGAAATCAGATAGCAGAAATTTAATGTCTAGGGTTGAAAAATAATATTGAACTGTCGAGAGTATTGAAAGCTGTGTGCCCACTGAGAAGACAGATGCCTCCATTAATGGAAACTACAACAAGGACATCTCGACAGGTTCATTTCAGTCTATCTTTTTCAGATTTCATTATTGATAGGCATGTTGTCAAAATAAAATGAGGATATTACACAAAACTCTCTGGGTTTTTTTTTTTGTAATTAAACCAAAACTCAGGGGTGTTTTTGTAATTATCCCTTGTTTTTATGCTTCAACTACCCTTATTTTCCTTAGTTTCCATTTTCTTAATTTTTTTTCCCTTTTTATTTCATTAATTAATTGGCACAAAATGGCGCTTCAAAATTGTTTGTACTTATTCTCAAAAAAAAAAAATGTTTGTACTTGAGCTGAATTTATTTTTATGTCTGTACCTCAAAACATGAAGCTGCTTATCAGAGCCTCCATCTGTGGAGATCTTATCTCCTTTCTTCTGCAACTGTAAAATCAACTTCTTCCCCCCTTAAATACACTGAATAATTATCAAATTCTAGATAGTCATAGATGTGAATACGCAAAATTAATTGTTCTACTATTATACCTGAGGGCTCGAACTCTTGACCTCACAAAAAAAAGACTAAGAATTACCTCACATTGACCAGTAGACTAATATTTATTCCCAACATATAACATTTATAGTTTAATATATTATTAATTAATAATTTAGCTAAAATAATATTTTTATCTGGTCCTGACTAGGGGACAACTTGCTAAATTTATAATTCACTGAATTTGTAAAATAACACATAGACATGAATTTATATAGGGCATATAGTGTATATAAATGATTAGTTCCTTAATCTATATAATACATCTATGATTAAAGTGTGAAGATTTCATTATAAAAAACTCAATTTTTATTTGTTTATTGTTGAAATTAGTGTCACCTTCAATCTCGTTCTGACTATAATTAAGGCAGTGATAACTGTTTAATTTGTATTTATGTTGAAAATTACAAAAAATGATTACTTCGAATTACTCTTTGTATTGGCCAATCAAAACTTGATCCCATAGTTCCACAATCTACGGCTTGACCTTACTGTTGTTGCTAGAGCTTATACGAGATATGTTGAAATATGCTGCATCACTGATGAAATTACTTTATTCCGACGTTGAAACATGTTTCTAAGAATACCTATTAAAGTTACAAAGCATTAACCCACCTTTCATTTTGTAGTCATTTTTTAACTTTGAGGTAATGAAACTATCAAGAGTGTATTGTGACTACCAATCAACTGGATCAAAACTAGGTAAAAAGAAGCACATGTTTCACCAGTCCAGGTCATCTATTCCAAATTGTGTTTCATCCGTATTCCAAGCATCTTAAATATACACCAAGTTTACATCCATGATGTCACCAAACATTTGGCATGTAATGCGCAGTGATTCTATTTGGGATATGAGATGACACGGTTTGGAATAGAAAATCATGTGTGATGTTTCGGCATATAGCATCCTCTATTCCGTTTAGCGTTTTACTGTATGCTCGTGTGAATTGTGTAAATGCCACATGTCATCATGTAGATTTAAAATAGATGATAAAATACTAAATGGAATAGATGATCGCACTTGGTTTCACTGCCTCATTAATAACTAGTATAGAATAACAGCACTCAACAGATAGTATTAGATATTAGCAAAGCTTCAATCTATCATTTACAGAAACATTCCAGTCCCTGAGAATTGAAAAACAACCCTTGTGAAACATACAATAAATGAGATGAAATATACATTTCATTTAACAACAAGAAAACCAAATATATCAGCAACATCAACCAATGCAATAGCCCACACTCCATCCATTCTGAATTATTTCCTACACTATATGGCTTTCCGTCCTGTTTCTGCGTGTCCATCAAGCTGGCGACGTTGCATATATATGCTGATGAATTCGAACAAACACATATTGATGCTGTATTTCGTATTAAATCTAGAAAATTTTCAGAAACACAGCAAGAAAATCGTAGAATTAACATCATGAGAAAGAAAAGAACTATTACACTGATTATGAAAATAGAGCATGCCAATCGTGTCTATATTCAGTCATTTGAAGTCCAATCTATTAGCTAGCTATCCAGTATCAAGACGAACTAATGTAAAAAAATCAGTCTAATAGATTATGATTCAAGAGCCGAAAATCCAACTGTATACATGAAATAGATCAACAGAAAAAGGATCGCTTTTGAAAGAAAGCTTAGAAGCATTTGTACGGTACATAATCCTCAATCTTCAAGACAAGCAGTTTATGCCTATATAATCCTTTTTTGTTATAAAACCTCTAATAAGCCTTACAAATTATATCATCTGTCGAGTTTTTCATTTCCTTATAACTATCAGCTTATTTGTCGATATTTATAAACATGCAATTCAAGGATATACTAATTTTCTCAGAATACCAATGAACCTCTTACTGGACAAACACAAAGCTTACGAACAACCGTTGGCAGGTTAATATGTTACAGTAGCAATAATTCATGCATTTGTTGAATTTATAGTGATCGATTGTAGTTATATATATATCTTCTGACATGATCGAAGCAAGGCATATATATGCCGATACATACATATACATATGAAAGAACATAAGGATTTTAATATATAAACTGTATAAATAGCTAATAACAAGGATCGGCGAAGTGAAAACTGAAATGAGTATCAAAATTAATACCTGGTAAATGCTCAGATTTCTTCTAGTGCAGGTTCCAGTTGTGATATATTGTTTAGAGAGACGAAGCTGTAGCTCATTTCCAAAGCTCTCTACTTCTTCTTGTATACGTTTTGCAGATTCCACAATGAACGAGTTGCAGGAATCCAGCTCAATCAGTTGAAGCGTTTGTATTTCTCAATACCATACGGAATCTCTCTTAGCGTATTGCAACCATGCAGAAATAGGCGCTCAAGAATCGGGAAATGGGAACTCTCTGTTATCCAGTCATGGGGATCTGTTCTGTCAATTACAAGCGCTTTTAGTCGACTGAATTCCCCTTCAGTTGTTTCCCACTCTAATCCACAACACGCATTTCTTCTCAGTTTGAGCACTTCAAGATTAGGCAATGACCCGACAAGGGCCATATCTTTCCATGAAAGTCCACAGCCACTTAAGGTCAACTTTTTCAGTGTAACAGGGAAAGCAAGGTTATGGGACAAATTACTCTGGGAGTAGTCATGGGGTCCTACATAGAAACTCAACTTTTCGAGCTTTTGAAGATGGACAAGATTGTTTAGGCAATACTCTGACCATCCTGTTTCGTCAATGTCTCCGATCGAATAAATGATTCCCAACTTCTTTAGGTTTGGCACCATTTCCAACATCCTTTGGGAGCATGTAAAGCTTTCTACACGCGAAAGTGTTTGCAGGTTTTCCAAAATCTGCTCACAAGTTCCTTCAGAAGGATCAGGTAAGCGACCGTCGAACAAAATAAGATGCCTTAATTGTCGCATTGTCCAAATATCAAACGGCAGACGTATTGATCCTTCAGAAAATTCCAGCCTAATGATTAAGGTCTGAAGATTCTGAAGCTTGGACAAAGATGCAGGGCGCAAAGACAAAATTAACCTCTTTACAAGTCGAAAGGTTAAAGCAAGGTATCTTAAGTGAAATAGTTCATCCATATAACGAGGGTATTGTCCAAATATTCTACTCGTTGCATCCAGTATCCTGAGAAGTCTACAATGTTTATAAAAATGAAAGGCCCTATGCTGGAAATGAAGAATAGTACGCATGGGTGAGCCCTCAATTTGTGGAAAGTCACCCCAAATACGTGAACAAATACTTAGGCGGCGTGAATTCCCAATAACTCCCCAAGAACTATGCGAAAACTCATTAGTGACATGAAGAAACTTCTCGTCCCGAGCTATTCTTACCCAAAGATCTCTCAAGAGATCATGCATCTTGACAGCTTTTATTTTGCCATTAGACCTTTTGTGGGTGACCAAAACGAGACTTCTCCTGTCCAAATCTTCCAAATACTCCTCTACCACCTCTTCCGGATGTTTAGATCCATTTGCCTTTAGAAAACCCTCCGCTGCCCATAATTTGATGAGTTTTGAGGCATTGATGACTGAATCTTCTGGAAAACCTCCCAAATACGAAAAACACGGTCTCAAATGATGTGGCAAGTGTGTATAGCTCAAAGATAATATCTTTGAAAATTGCTCATCGCTTGTGTTTACAGCTTCATTTACATTTCTCGCAATATTTTCCCATGATTCTTGCACGTGATTCACCTTGGACAGAAATCCAGCAATCACGACAATTGCCAACGGAAGCCCTCGACAGTTTTCTGCAATGAGCTTCCCGATTTTCTCCAGTTCAGGTGGGCAATTTTCTCCCCCAAACACCTTCTCTTTGAGTAAACCCCAACTCTGATCCACATCCATCAAATGCATCAGATAAGGATCACTCGAAAAGTTAACATATGAAGCCACAGCTAACTCCCTCGTAGTTATTATGATCCGACTCCCATTACGGTCATCTGGAAATATCCTCCTTACATCATCCCATACATTTGTATTCCACATATCATCCATCACTATAAGATATCTCCTCCCCTTTAAGTATTGATACACATATTGTACTAATGATTCATCCATCCATTCGCGTTTTTCCTCATTAGATGCATCAATAGAATGCACGAGGTCTAAAAGAATTCTGTGTACTTTATAATTTTGCGATATTGTCACCCAAGCACGAACATCGAAATGATGCAAAGTTAAAGGGTCATCATAAGCATACCTGGCAAGAGTTGTCTTCCCAATACCACCCATCCCGACGATCGGGATGATTTGGAGTGCAGATGACTCTCCACAGAGCTGAGACTTTATTTCCAATAAGTCTTTATCCAATCCCACCACAGATTCTTTGTCGTTAGTCGCAATTCTTGATGAAAAAGAACTAGAGAAATTATGAGTTGACATCAGATCTTTGCTTTTATAGCAGTTTTTGATCTGCATCACTTCTTTCATAATGGAATCAATTTCTTTTAGTACCTTTTGTAATTCTCCGTACAACCTTCGCCAGTTATGATGTCCAATTTCATCCAAAATATGGTACTCGGTGATATCTTCTGCTTCGTTGGCTGCAATTGTGATTCGTGCTTCTAAGTTGACTGCCTCTCCTGGAAAATCCTCGAGAAAAGTTGATACCAAAATAACATTTTCGTGAAGAGATTTACTGTTAGGTATCGACCCCGCCGTATGCCGAAATAGCCGCTGATTCCGGCCTCTCACAGTCGAGCAATCCAAGGTGTTGGCCCGAAAGGTAGCCTCTCACAATCCAGACCCAAAAATACACGATTGCCCTAGAACACCGATTTCCAACCGGGACTGACCGAAAATGACCGGGACTGACCGAGCCGACGTGTACCTACGAAAAGTGCCGACCTGCGTATCCTCCCACAAGATTCCGAAAGACCTCACAAAGAGAAGAATCAAATACAACTCACAAAAGGCTCCAAGTTTCACTTAGAAACTTAAAGAGAAGAACAAAGCACTTTTGTTTTTGTTCGGGAAATAGCAGCAGAGAACTAGCAGCAGAGAACGAGAACCAGAGAGAATGAGAGAATGTTTTCTTTTGGCTGCTTTCGGCTGGAGTGTTGTGGGAGGTATAAATAATTGCCTGGTGGAATTCAAGGGCACAATACACATGGGTTGGATTGTTGGGCTTGGGAGAAATGATAATGGGCCAACAATATTAATATTGGGCCAATAATTACCAACATTCTCCACCTTTGGCCCAATACCGGTTCACAAGACATGAGAGTCACCACAGGATTCATCATCGCCTAAACCTTCCTCACTATACACAAAGTACAAGTAGGAATCAAGTTATAGCAAGCACGAAGCAAGCTATAACAAAATAGTGTAGTATCTGTTCATCACCACCTGTATCACGGTTCAAAATTTTCGTACATGAAAGAAATTTACTCACCGGTAAACATTTCGTACCCATATCTGCAGGATTGAACTCGGAAGAATCTTTTCAAGATTAACTAAGCCTTTAGCAACAATATCACGAATGTAATGAAATCTTACATCTATATGCTTGGTTCTATCATGAAACACAGGATTCTTGCAAAGTTGGATACCGTGATTGACTATCGAAAAATACAACAACTTCACCTTTAAGAAAACCAATTTCGGAAATTAAACCTTTCAACCACACACCTTCTTTTAAAGCTTCAAAGCATGGCAATGAACATACTCAAATTCAAGTTGAAAGTGCAACAATGTGTTGTAATTGAGATTTCCACTAATGCATGAACCACACAATGTAAACACATAAGAAGTTGTAGATTTTTCATTATCCCTATCATTTGCGTAATTAGAATCCACATATCCTACCAATTTCACACCTTCGGAGATTTACTGAATTTCAAACCAAAGTTCACGAGAATGTTTTAAATACCTTAAAAGCCATTTAACAAAGACTCCAATGTACCATACCAGGATTAGACATGTATCTACTCAAGCAACTAACAAAGATATGCAATGTCAAAGCCTAGTCTTAACCATAAGATACATCATCAGAGATCCAATAGCATTAGAATAAGGCACATTTTTCATACAACTCAAATCATGTTCGGTTTTTAGGAGACTGTTCTTTAGTCAAAACAAAATGGGCGACAAGGGGGAACATTCACGAGGATTTGCGGTTGACATAGAAAATTTACTCAAAATCTTTTCAACATAAGAAATCACGGTTAAGAAAAATAGTTGAGTTTTTCCTATCTCTAACAATGTTCATTCCTAAAATCCTATTTGCATCTCCTAGATATTTCATGTCAAATTTAGACTCAAGCAATTTTTAACATGCTCCATTGATTTAATGCAAGAACTTATCAACAAAGATATCATCAACATAAATCAACAAGAAAATAGGCACGGAAGCATTTTCTTTAAAATACAAGCAATGATCATAACTACTTCTTTTAAATTTTAAAGAGAGCATGCATTCATCAAATTTCTTGTTCCGTTGTCAGGAGATTGTTTCAAACCATACAAGGATTTTTAAGCAAACAAACATGATCGGGTTTCTTATCACAACAAAGCCCTCAGCCGTCTCATGTAAATCTTTTCTTCTAACTCCCCATGTAAAAACGCAGCTTTAACATCCATTTGTTTTAACTCCCAATTAAATCGAGCAACTAATGCAAGCATGATCCTAACAGTTGTAAACTTAACAACAGGAGCAAAGATTTTTGTATAATCTATCCCTTCTTTTTGAGTAAATCCCTTAGCCACAAGTCTAGCACTTATATCTAATCGATTCATTTTCATTCTTGATTTTAAATTGACCATTTACAGTCCACAACAGAACAATTTTCAGGTTTAAGCACAAGAATCCAAGTATTGTTAACATGCAAAGAGTTCATCTCATCTTTCATAGCATTTAACCAATCAGCAGATTTATTCGACTTTAAAGAGGCTTCTTGATAAGACTTAGGTTCGTTACTATCAATAGACTCAAACACACTACAAAGCAAATGAAGCCATGTGAAAATCATCAAATTTAGATGGCGGTCATTACTAGAGTTTCGTCTTTCCCTATCTCTTGCAAGTTGATAATCATGCAAATCAACATTTTCATTTTCGCTCACATCAACTAAATCATCATGCACAACAACATCTTCATGATTTTCGGCACATCATTCGCAATGGTTGATTTCGAGCAAACTTTCGGTTTCAACATGCATATTTTCAGATTCATCAATATGACTCAAACCAGGCAATTGCTCCACCTTATTTGGAGCACCTTCGGTTCGACAAAGGCAAAAGAAAAGCGGCAAGCAAGGAAAATCAGATTCATTAAAAATGACATCTCTGCTTGGTTATAGTTTTAAAACCAGGTTCACCCCTGCCCACAACCTATATCCTTTCACCTCTTCAGATATCCTAAAAAACACATTTTTGGATCTTGGTTCAAGTTTATCAACCTTTTGATGAACAAATGCGGCAAAGACAACCAAATACCTTCAAGTTTGAAAAATCAATTTCTTTACCGTAAAAAAAAAACATTCGGGACATTTTCCTTTCAAAGCATGAGATGGTGATCTATTAATCAAATAAGCGGCCGTATGAACAACGACTTCACCCCCCTTAACCTTTTTGAAAGTCCTTAGGAAGCAAGCATGCTCCGGACCGCTTTCAAGTAAGGTTCTATTCATACGCTTCAAAGAACACCATTCTGTTGAGGCATATAAAGTACGCTTTTATGCCTTGAATACCAAATTCACACATAAGTTGTCAAACAAATTATTGCAAAATTCGAGCCCATTATCTCATCTAAGAGTTTTAATCCTTTTTCCATTTGATTCTCAATCAACATTTTCCGCTTTTAAATTTTTCAAACACTTGATTTGTTTTTCATTAAGAAAACCCATACTTTTCTTGAAAAATCATCAATTATAGATAGAAAATATCTATTTCCACCTTGGGTGGGTTCACTAGCGGACCCACACATCGAAGATGCAAATATTCAAGAATATCAAAACAAATAGTCGATTTGGGAATGGGGAAATAGGAAACTTGACTCTAGATTGTTTACCAAGACACATGAATCACGAGAAAGGCATACAAGACAACTTGTCTTTTTCCAAAACAACCATTTTTATGCAAAATTTCAAGTCTTTGCTTTCATATGACCTAACCTTTTATGCCATAGATCGGTTTTATCGCTGACCAGACCACAGAATTATGCACATAAGATTCATGTTCGGTTCAAGATTGCAAACATACAAGTTCCTTTTCTTTTCACTTTGAAAATAACAAGGTTTCCCTTCAAAATTTTCATAACTCCTTTGCCCCATCTACCTTCTAACCCATCATCCTCTAATGCAAAGACATGAAATCAAATTGTTACAAAGATCGTGCACATGTCTCACATTTTTCAAAGTTAAAGCATATCCAGATTCGAATTTTAAGCATACATCACCAATCCCAAGAATTTTACTCTTGTTTTCATTAGCCATCAAAACAGAGCCATTCACAACTTTCTTTATAATTAGAAAACAAATTTCTAAAAGGTGTCATGTGAAAAGTACAAGCTTAATCAATTAACCGTTGACATGTAGATTTAGGTGAAACAAAATTCACATAATCACATAGATCATAAACCATAAACACATCACCCGTATACTTCCACTAGTTGAAGCCATATTAGCCGATCATTGGATTGGTAATTATTAAAATTCGATTTTGCTTTCCTTTAGGACAATTCCTAATGTAATGACCATGTTCGCCACAATTGTAACATTTCCTATTATTATTAGGCCTGACTTAGACCTATTTTTGCTCTTTCCTTCTTTTTACCAAAAGATCGGTTTTGGTTATTAAACCTCGTTTGAGACCGACCCCAACATGCATAACTTCACGAACTTTGTTTACTACCTCTACTAACTTTTAAATCAAGTTCCTTGCTTTTTAAGCCATTAACAACGATGTCAAGAGTAATAGAATCTCTACCATACTTAATAGCCGATTTAACATCACCGCATTTATTCGGAATTGCATTTAAAAGCACAATAGGGGTGTAATCATCAATGTTCTTATCACTACCAATTTAATATCTTGAATTAATTTGGTGAACACATCAAGATTTTCATCAATATCTTTGTTTAAATCCAATTTAAACCTAAAGAATTTTTCTAGCAAAAACAATTTACTAGGCGAGGATTTTTCCGTATATAATTCTTCCAATTTTTCCCATAATTCTTTAGCAGATTTCATTGACCAACCTTCCTAAGCACAAAGTCGAAAAGATTCAAGATAATAGAAGAGTATGCATATTCATCGATTTGACTTTGGTTTTTTAGTATCGGTGGACGTATAAGAATTATTAATAGCTTTATACACCTTTTCTTTGAATTAAAATACCTTTCATTTTTTGTTTCCAAATAGAAAAGTCGGATTTACCATTAAACGGTTCAAGATGATAACCAGGACATGCGGCCCGTATTAGAACACAACATTAATAATATAGCAAACCACAAAGTCAACAATGTCACAAAAAATGGCAAATCCACACAAATACAGAGAATACAAATAAGCAATTAATCGGGTACAAAAATGAGAGAATTGAAAATCAAGCAAATGGACAAAAAGCTCTATAGCAAAAATGAAGGTTCACACAAAGAACCTAAAATATTCTACAAAGACGTAATCCCAACCACGTAAAACCGCGGCAAGCGGTATTTAAGCTACAAAAGCAATAAACCCGCTACAAGCGGTATTTAAGCTACAAAAGCAATAAACCCGCTACAAGCGGTATTTAAGCTTAAAAAGCAATAAATCGCGCAAGCGGTTACGCTCTGGCATAAAGAGAGGTTCAAGCCGCTTTACCGAGCGAAACTCTACGGTAAGAGTTTCAGACCACCACAAAATGAGGAGCTCGATACCACAAGTTAGGTATCGACCCCGCCGCATGCCGAAATAGCCCGATTCCGGCCTCTCACAATCGAGCAATGCAAGGTGTTGGCCCGAAAGGTAGCCTCTCACAATCCGCACAAGAACAAAGCACTTTTGTTTTTGTTTGGGAAATAGCAAAGAGAGAACTAGCAGCAGAGAACGAGAACCAGAGAGAATGAGAGAATGTTTTCTTTTGGCTGCTTTCGGCTGGAGTGTTGTGGGAGGTATAAATAATTGCCTGGTGGAATTCAAGGGCACAATACACATGGGTTGGATTGTTGGGCTTGGGAGAAATGATAATGGGCCAACAATTTAATATTGGGCCAATAATTACCAACAAATTTGTTGCTGCTCATGAAGAACAATGGCATGTTGATCATGATCTAAAATTTAAGTGGATAACTGTAATATTTTTGTGAATATCATATCAAACCTCAAGGAATTTTTGCAACCTTTAGAATTTTTTTCTGTAATTACCCCAAACCTCAGGGCGTTTTTTGTAATTACCCCAAACATTTTTCTAGACAATTTTGGTTAAATACCACCTACTCTCAGTTACAACTTACAGATATGTATTTACGCAATAAGTAATAACCTAGAATCTGAAATGAAGAAGATGACTAATTGGCCAGCTTATAAAGCCACAATAATTATTGGGAAAAGTAAAGATTGTTTATATGCTCCAAGTCCAAGTCAACTACCCTTATTTTCCTTAATTTCCATTTTCTTAGTTTGTTGAGTCCTTTTTTATCTGTTTTCCTCTGCTACTGTGAAAAATCAACTCTTGCCTCTCTTAAATAGACTAAATAAAACGTATCAGAAATTGGAATCGTAAAAGAAAAAGCTTACAGTGACTGATATGCCGAAGCGTGAAGACAGGCTGGGGTCGCGACTTGGGAGGACTTTCATGTAGATAGTCATAGATGTGAATAGGCAAAATTGTATTTTTTTTTTTAATCTAAATGGATCACACAATATATTTAGTCCCATTATTTATTTCAATTTTGACATTTTTCATCTTTTTGGTCCTGCAACTTATTACAACATGTAAAAATAACATGTAGGGTAGGGTTGTGCACGAGACTTGGAGATCACCGAATCCGAACCGATACTCGAACTGAAAAATATCCGAACCGGAAATATCCGTTGATTTTTTGACTTTCCCCGAACCGAATCGTCCCGAAAATTTTCATGGTACGGTTCTGCAGATTTTTCAAATATCCGTACCGAGAACCATAGCGAACCGTACCGAACCGAATATCCAAAACTAGAACCGATTTTAAAATATTTTTTATATATACATATATAGTATTTTTATCTTATTTATATTTTGATATTGAATTAACTAAACATTCCTTTGAAATTCAATACTATATAATACTAAAAATTATTAAATTAAAAATTTGGGATACATTATTAATATATCAAATGTATAATTGAATATATATTTAATTCACTAATAGTTACGTCATATTAATTTATTTAAATGAACCCAATAAATTAAATTATAAAATCTTATTTGATTTGTAGAAAATATTTAAATTTGATGATATTTTACTTATTAAGGATTATAACTAGACTCATCCTCTAATCAAGAAAATTAAGACATTGAGACTATAGATTTTTGTTTCATATTAGTTTATCAAAGTTGCCGACCCCACGTAGTGGATTAAAAACTTAGTTTGTTGTTGTTGTCTTTGTTGTTGTATTAGTTTATCAAAGTTATTAGTCAATTATATTTTTCCTAAGTCATAGCCCATGAATGTGCCAACATTATAGAATATTATTGTGTAATAGTGGCTACTAAATTTGTCATTCGTTGAGATTCTAGACTTTTTCTACTAATGTGAATAACATAATATCTGAAACATATTATGTTAAAATCCAAAAAGAAAAATCAATATTTTTAACTATAAATTAGATGAAGATGATTTAAAAGTTAAATTGATATTAAACTAATATGTAGTATAGTCTATATAATGAAAGAAAGATTTAGAATTACAATATTAAAAATTTAGCACTTAAATATGAATTAAAGAAATTTTATGTATAAGTTAAATATAAAATATCAAAAAGTTAAACTCGTATAGTACTAATAGTTTTAGTATGTATTTTTTAAATTGCACAAAAAAAAGATCAAAAGTATAATCGTTTAATGATTTTACACTGATTTTTCTTTTCACCTTTTTGTGTATTTTATTTGTGAAATATTTGAATCTCCGTTTCTCCGAACCGTCCCGAACCGTTCCGTACCGTCTCATTAAAACCGAATCTCCGTCCCAACCGCATCAAACTTTCGGATGTTCGGAGAGATTTTTTTTATGGTTCGGTTCTGGAGATTTAATTTTGGGATCTCCGAACTTCGGGACGGTTCTGAAGATTTCTAAATCTCCGGACCGGACCGGACCGTGCACACCCCTAATGTTGGGCTTATGTAAAATTTTAAAAAAGAATATTAGGATGTGATTGATTGTACTTTCATTCCGTTTACTTTCCTTTTATGAGAGAATAGTGCTGAATTTTTTAAAAAGTTGAAATTGGATGTGTAAAGAAAATGTAACGACTGTAATGATGTGATGGAAAATCTTTTAAAAATGTTGATTGTTTCTGAAATTTTATTGAAAATAATAGTGTAAAATATAATGTAAGAAAATAGAATAAAAAAAATTAAACCGAAAATAGGCAATATGGATCTCAATTTATATTTTTTGTTATCAAGATTAAAAGAAAAATAATAAAAATATTAATAAATTAAAAAAAATTATCGGAATTCATTATATGCATAGTGGAGTAAGAAATAAATTGTATAATTGGGTATTGGTAAGTGTGGAAGAGAAAGAGAAAAATGATTTAATTTTGGAGAGAATTAAGATTTATTTTTGAAATATTTTCAAATTTTCCACAAACAAACACATATCCTACAAAATTTTCTCTCCAAAATGAAAATTTTGGAAAAATATTCACAATCAATTACAAACCTTATTTTTGCATTATTTTTTGTCGACTAGGCATCATATGTGGTATTACATGAAAATGAAGGAAATAGAAGTATTTAAAAATTATATTTAAATATAAAAAAATATTTAATGTATAAATAAAATTAAATTTTTTATAATTTGAATAATTTCGTAAAATCTAAAAACTATTCATTTACAAAAGTTGAAAAAATAATGTTAAAATTTATATTTATAAATAAATGTAACTTAATTTAGTTTCAAAAATAATAAATTATTTATAAATTTTACAAAGACAGTGAATTTGTCAATAAGGAGACCTGAGATGTTCCGGATCGAAATGGAAGTTGGTTGCACCTCCGATTGGTTTTGATGATTGCCCTTTGTGTTAGCCCCTTAACAATAGACTTTCGTATGTGCTTTTGTAATAAATATTTGTTAAACACATAGGTCTTGTATGGTTATGTTTCCATGATCCATTTCCAGTTTCTAGTGTTTTTCCAATGAATTTCGAGAATTTATTAGTTTCGCGTGAAACTGGAATTATGTTTAGATGAATGAATGAGAATGAGTTTTATGTAAGTTTGGGATTGTATTTGATTGGGTAGTTTTGAAATAGAATTTTTATGTATGTAATAATTTGAAAATTTGGTAGTGGTTGAATATTTTAATTGAATATATAATATTATATTTGTAAGATTATGTTAGATCAATGTTTTTATTTTGATTTTGATGATTTCAGATAAATGAGGTTTATACCAAAACAATGTCCCCAAATGTTGTCAAAATACTTCAAAACATTTTCAATGATTTTTACTAAGTTTTTGAAGTACTTCTTGAACTTTATTTTTGACAAAAATCAGACAACTTCTCAGTGAAAAGGCGACATATCGCCCTACAGGGAAACCCGTACCTGAAAGTTCACAAAACAGAGAACAAATTGAATGCTGGAATTGGGGAGGGCGACCGGTCGTCCTATAGTGCCTTAAGAAAATTATTTTTTTGCTTTCTTCTCTGTTTCAACAGCGAACAGTCACTATCCTAGAGCAACTGGTCGCTCTATACATCGACTGGTCACCCTCTACAACATCCTGTGTCAAAAACACTTTTCAACGACTTTAAAATTCGAATTATTAACACAACGACCGGTCGCCATATTGATTTGACAAAGAAAATTATCCATTGAACATACACTTCTCATGATTAATTTTAAGGTTTTATCTTTTATGAACTAATCTGGTTCTTAACTGGGAAAAATGCCACTTCATGGTGCAATAAGGAATCATTTTGGGACATAAAATTTCTTGCACGGGCATTGAAGTCGACAAGGTCATGTTGAGACAATCTCCAAATTGCCACCACCCACCCTCGGTGAAGGCAATCCGAAGCTTTTGGGACACGCCGGTTTTATAGGCGCTTCATCAAGGACTTTTCAAAATCGCCCGACCACTTACTGCCTCTTAGAGAAGGATGCGCTTCGATATCAATGATGAATGCCTTCAAGCATTCAACATTCTAAAAGAAAAACTCACCACTTCTCCCATTATGGTGGCCCCGGATTGGTCTCAACCGTTCGAACTCATGTGTGATGCCAGCGACTATGCGGTAGGTGCGGTACTCGGGCAGCGAAAAGATAAACATTCCCGGCCAATTTAATATGCGAGTAAAACTCTGAATCCTGCTCAATCCAATTATACCACTACTGAAGAGGAGCTACTTGCAGTGGTTTTCGCTTTTGACAAATTTCGTTCATACTTGATCATGTCAAAAGCCATTGTCTACACGGATCACTCCGTTTTACGCTACTTGCTTGACAAAAATGATGCAAAGCCATGGTTGATTCGATGGGTCTTTTACTCCAAGAATTAGATTTGGAGATTAAAGATAAACGGGGTGCCGAAAATCTTGCCGCCGACCACTTATCTCGACTTGAGCATTCCGGTACTAACAAGCAAGACAATGGACATATCAACGATTCTTTCCCGGATGAGCAACTCTTTGCCCTTAACTCAATTTCAATTGATATTCCTTGGTTTGCAAATTTTGCTAATTATCTTGCAGGACAAGTTCTACCAAAGGGGATGACCCACCAACAAAAGAAGAAATTCTCCTCACATTTATAAAAATATTACGATTCTTACCCTTAAATTTAAGACAAAATCAATATTTTTTTGTAATTAGCTCAAACATCAGGGATGTTTTTGTAATTATCCCTTATTTTAATTATATACTTTAGAATGGAAAGAAAATTGTGAAAAGACCACCACAACGATGACTTTGACTCTAGACCATAATTCTTCTATCTTGTAAGTATCTGTCATGGTATACTCTATTCCACAATAAGAAACATGTATCAACTTGCAGTAGATGCATACCCTTTTTTTTTTTTTTGTCCAAAGACTTATTGGGTTGACGAGGAAAATGTTAACTAGAAGATTAGATGCATGTCATTATATCTCCAAAAGAAATGTTGTCCAACCCTTCAATGATCATTTTGACAATAGCATAGGCAAAGAAATAGCCCATGAGAATAAATGCCTCCGGAAGAGATGTTAATAACAAACACACCATGGTTTAGGCTAATTGAAAAAAAAACACAGAGATGTTTCAAAATTACAAAAAGATCCCTTATTTTGTCTCAAATGTATGTTTAACACTCACATGTTCTGTCACTGTATCTGATATATCAACAAACAAGTGTTGACTTATCTCATCATGATGATAGAAAGAAAATAGAATTGTGGAAAGAAAATGATGACCGTAACTTTGGAGTCAAGACCATAAATTTCTGAGTAGGCATGGGTCATGGTATTACTTTTCACTCCAGGAAACAAGTATTACTAACAAAACAGAGTTTTCAATGATTTGGAGGAAGTCCTACACTATTACTATGAGTATGATCCTCTGTTATGCTATTATTATTTTCATGTTTTAAACACAAATTATAAATAAATAGAAAAAAACAACTATTTCAAATACAATTTATTTTGATTTCTATATACTTCACCTGCATTCGTAAAGTTTAACTTCAACATAATCATTGTATTTAAACTAAAATTCAATGGCAGATTGGCAAGGGTGATAAAATCCATGTCTGGACCGATCCGTGGATAACCAAGATATGGTTGCTTTCGTCTGTACGGGGGGCTCAAGAGATCAACAAATACGCATTTTCCCACTTTGTGAGGTCGGCTATATGGATCATATCACGATCAAAGACCATTACTTGGTACGTATTCCCTTGCCGCGTATGGATAGTTGCAGTTGTAGCGTGAACAAAAAAAAAAAATCTGATATCGGGAGTAGTAAGTGTACTACCTTGCAATTAAGCCAAATCTCAAATAAAGTATCAGCGTTTCATTTATATTAGGGATAATTACAAAAACCTCCCTGAGGTTTGGGCTAATTATAAAAAACTCCAGTTTTTTTTTGAAAATTACAAAAAAAAAAGCCCTTCAGGTTTGATTCCATCTTATATTTCCCCCTTCATGAGCAACAAACATTTCAAAAACCTTCTTGATATCTATATGATTTGGATCAGTAAGTCACCTTCGGGTCGTGGACTTTCGGGTAACCGGGTTCAAGTCTTATGTGACTCGAAAGATTTAACACACGCCAGCTAGCCGGGGTGGTCCTTAAGACCCTCCGATGCCTAAGTCGATCGAGTTCGTGAGGTACGGGGATACGAAGACAAGAAGAGTAAAAGTAAATAGTAAAAGTGCCGATGATGAATGAATAGTTACCATCAAGTTCTCAGAGCATGATATTTATAGATATCTCTCGCGAATGTGCTTGCGCCAAGTGTCATCATCTCAAGGGTGGTGTTGTACCATGTTGTCGGAGATCAATGGTCCACCTTTCCTGTTAGCCCATTCCCCGGTCCGGTTCGGATATGGGGCTCTGTGCTTTTTCAAGACCCCACTATGTAGCCTCAAGATCTCATTGTCTTATCATTATTCCCCGTTCACGTAGTTGCTCGGGGCTTTGAGGATGTTTCTCTAGGAACTTCGTGGTTGCGAGCTACTTCGTGAACCTTGTCATTTGTTACGCGTGCTAGAGGTCATAATTTGGGCCATGCACTTCGCTTCTTGTGATCGCGGTTGAGATCTCGAGATCGCTTGGGGGCCCAAGGTCACTCGGGTGCTCCATGTTCCCGCGGCCCAAGTTATTCATGGTCTTCGAGATCACGCATGTTTATACCATGCCACCAACCTCGAAGTCTACTTAATATATGAAGAAAGCCCAGGTTGAAATTCTCAAATTCACACCCCAAGAAACATTTAGTAATATTATGATAGGTGGCCACTACACAACCATTGAGGTGCGCATGCAATTTAAGTTCGACCACTTTGACAGTGGCCACTACACAACACAAATTGCTTGTTTGCGGATCTTGGGGTTATGCGGAGCTCGAGGTGACGCCATTCAAGGGTTCGCGGTTCGAGACCACGCGGGTCAAGTGTGTTCGCAAAGCTCGAGGTCTCGCGGAGTTCGAGATTACGTCGAGCAACGCGCTCGCGAGCTCGAGGTCACGCGGAGCTCGAGACCACGCGGCCAAACACGCTCGTGGAGCTCGAGATCACGCTACCAAGGGCCTTTGCGGAGGCCGAGGTCATGAGATCACGAGGTCGCTTGCCGAGCCGAGCTTAAGATCACGCCAGGCAAGTTTTTTTTTGTTTTTCCGAAGATACGCGTCCTCTGTGGTTTGACACCCTCGTAATTGCCGCCGTCACTGTCTTGTCATTAAATGACAGCATTTTCAACCTTCCTATATATATAGGACTTTTTTAGTAAAAATCCACTCATTTTTTACCTTTCACTCGTAAAAATAAGATCTCCCAAGACCTCGAGACCTCCTCTAAGACGACTCCAGTTATTATCTCCGCGACCTCGAGACCCGATTTTGAGACTTGCCCTAGGTAGATTGCCGCCTTGCTTTTCCGTAGCTTTGTTTCCTCTTCAAGATTTTTACCCCTTTTTCTCTCCCTCTTTTGTTTCGTTATTCTTTTCTTAGCAATAAATGGGCTCTAACCACTTCGGATCACTCGTAGTAACCCAATAAATGCGCTCTTTCGAGCTCTACCGATTCCGATTCCCAATCAAGTTCGAGCTCTTCTAGTGATGATGTAATCGCCCGTACGCCGGGTCATGATGTAAGTAGACTGACCGATTAGCTCGATCCCGATTCACCGCCTTGTTTGTAGAACTAGTGATGTGTCTGGCTCTAGATCCAAGCAGGTGCCTTCTGACCTGTCTATGCGAGACCCGTGGGAGATCATCGGGTCTTTAGTACGCCGCGATGATAGTTCACATATTAGATACCGCTACTTTATTCCCCCTGAATATAAAATAATAATTCCTAGTCGTGAGGATCGTATGCACAATCCCCCCCAATTGCCTTTCTTTCCATTTGGCTTCTTTAGATGCGGGGTTGCGTTTCCCTTTGAACCCTGCCATAGAGGAGATTCTCGTTCGGCTAGGCGTTCGCCTCACCCAGTCCGCTCCTAATGCGATAAGGCACATAGTTGGGTTCATTATCCTGATGAAGTACCTTAAGGTCGAACCCTCAGTAGCCCATTTTTTATCTCTTTACTCGATCACCACCTCCACAAGGACCAATGACCGCGGCTTCTTCTACGTGACCCCTAGGGCCAACTGTAAGTTTCTTACCTCCCTGCCCTCTTCCTCGGGCGATTGGCGCAAGAAGTTCATTTTCATTGAAGCACCACGCGATCGCCCTTGGAAGATCCCTAGCAGGTGGTGGTTTTCCAAACCTCGTGTCCTTACTCCTTCTTTAGGAGAGTGTACTGGGATGAGGATTTTGTCATGAAGAAACTAACTACCCATTATTATGATATCCGGAGCTCACTAAAGAAGAGGTCTTGTCTTTGGCGGGTTTAAGTCTTGTTTTGTTCCCAAGACCATGACACTTGGTAATTTAATAACTGCATCCCCCGCCTCTCCTTTTTTTTTTTTTTTAAATAGTCCGCTCAATTTACCTCCGTGTTCTTTTCTTTTTCGTATGGTTGTTAGGTCGTCTTTGGTTGCCAAGATGATTAAGGAAAGAAAGGAAAAGCTTGTTGCCGCGCCAAGTCTTCGGTTTCAGATCCTCCTTCCCCTTCGCTTCACTCCAAATGACCACGAGCCTCGGCTACCCCCACGCTCCATTAGGCGTATCCCGGGTGGTGAGCCGATTGCGTGGCTCAAGCCCCGCCCATGATCTCCACCCTTGGTCACTGAAAGCCCCCACCCTTTGCTTGCCATTGGTTTAAAGACCCCAAAGGGAAAGGGAAGAGCAAGAGCAAGAGCAAGAAGAACAAGGATCGTAGTCGAAGTGGCGTAAGAGCAAGGGTTCCCGGAAGAGCAAACAAAAAAAGAAGGCCCGGGTTGAGAAATAAAAACCTACTAACGAAGAAATTTCGGTGGCATTAGCCGAGATCGCGAGTCGCCAAAAGAAGCTACTAGAAGCTCGTGAGCGGTGCGTGTCGAGACCTCTCGACCTCGACTGCAGTTCTCCGAACCCGCCTCATTCCCACCGAATATTTCACCCGAGAGCTCGATCCTCGAGACCCGAGCCGGGAGGATTCATTAGAGCTCTATCGTAGTTGTCTGTTGCCCATGGATCGATTCGCCATCGCTCGATCTCGATACCAAATTGGAGGACATTGTTGCGCATGATCTCATGAGGGTAACTACGCATTTTTTTTCTCCACTCTTCGCGTGTTTAGCTTTTTCGGTAACTTTGTTTGTTTTTTATCCAGTGAAAATGTGGCGCACAACTGACGCCGGGTCACCATCAAGCGGGTGCGTTGGCTTGACGCCGAGGCCCATGTAAAGCGTCTTGAAAAGGAGAAGGCCGTCATAGAAGCCAAAACCAAGTCCGAGTACGAGGCTCGCGTTAAATTCGTGGAATCCAAGGTTAACGAGCTCGAGGCTCGAACCATGAAATCCGAGGCTTCCTAAAGGTTGCTCAAGATGAAATCTCGCTTGACCCGTGAAAGCCAGGAAAGTTTTATTGTTGGTCGAGGTCGAGACAAGAGGTCCTCAACTCACCCGAATATGCGAACCGACTTAAAGAAGCTCGTCTTAAGGGGTGATAGAATTCAAAATTTCGCCATTTTTAATCGGCTAGTGGTTGAAAAGGCCGCCGAGTTCGAGGTAATGGGGTTCTTTAAGTGCCGCCCTCGATTCGCGTTTGGGGTTTTAAGGTTGACTTCGATCCTAGTAGATTGGACCCCGAGCTTGATGGCACCGGTGAGAAAATTCCGTTCGAAGGAGATGAGGAGAAGACCTCAAGGGTCATGAGTTCGGGTTTCTACTTCAAGATCCGAACCCCCCGCAGCCAAGATGAAGAAGTGCTCCCTCAAGAAGAAACAGCGGGCCAAGCCGAGAGAGGTGATGACATGCTTGATGTTTCTTCCAACTTGGGGCCTACCTCGTGAGCTGCCACATTTACCCTTCTTCTGACCTTCATTTTGGCATGTCTTTTGTTCTTTCTGGAGATAGGGTTCTTTTGTAAGGGGTGTAGACCCCGGGTTTAATTTGCCTTGGTCAGTGTAACTGCGCATTATTTCAATTGCTTTTGAACAACTGTAATTATGCACTTCTTAAGACCTTGTTGCACTTTCTAGCTAATGAGTATCTCATGCCTTATATAGTTGCTTTGGTTCATGCCTACCTTTTTTTTTTTCGAACTCTTCCTCTTCGGGTCGCGAGTTCGTGTGACCTTATCTGCGAGCCCGATGGCTCTCGCGATTTTGCCCTTCATTTGGAGAACTGGGGTTCCCCCGAGTTTTTGGGATCTCACTTTTGAGGTGGGGGATTACTTAGGATCCCTCCTTTTTATTTTTAGCACAAGTTTTTGAGATCTTGGGGTCTCACTTGTGAGGTGGGGGGTCACTTGAGATCCCTCCTTTTTATTTTTAGCACAGGTTATTGAGATCTTGGGATCTCACTTGTGAGATCCGGGGAATCACTTGGGATCTCTCTTTTTTATTTTTAGCACAAGTTATTGAGATCTTCAGATCTCACTTGTGAGGTGGGGGTCACTTGGGATCCGTCTTTTTTATTTTTAGCACAAGTTATTGAGATCTTCAGATCTCACTTGTGAGGTGGGGGTCACTTGGGATCCCTCCTTTTTATTTTTAGCACAAGTTTTTGAGATCTTGGGATCTCACTTGTGAGGTGGGGGGTCACTTGGGATCCCTCCTTTTTATTTTTAGCACAAGTTTTTTGAGATCTCGGGATCTCACTTGTGAACTTGAGTTCTTCGGAATGAACCTTTTGCGCACACAAAATTTATCATAGAATATGTACATCATTTCAATTTCCAAATAAGGGATCCAATAACTTGGTCTCCACAACGTTTAGCAAAATACGGGGTGAAGGGATATCAACTTACGCGCACGCGCCCTTACCCTCTTTTAACAAAAAACGCCCATAGAGAGCTAAATAAGTTTAGGTCCTATACTTCGTGACTCTATAACTTTTAACAAAACATGGGGTTATAAAATTTCCCTAATTTTAGTAAGATACCAAGATAAACAATGACAAAGAGCCAATCGCCCGTTTTAGCGTAGAACCTTCGCAGACTCGGGCGTTCAAGGCCTGGAAGCTCCTTGCCTTGCAGGTCTTCCAAGTCGTAAGCCCCGCTTTTCCTGGAGACACGGACCACTTTGTACGGGCCTTCCCGGTTGGGATCTAACTTTCCCACGTGCTTAGATACCTCAACATTTTTCGGACGAGGTCTCCAACTTTGAAAATTTCTCTTCTTCACTCTTTTGTTGTACTCGTTCATCATTCTTGCCTTAGCCAAGATCCTCCCGTAAGCACGTTCTCTCCTCTCCTCAATGAGGTCTAAGTCACCGCTCGGTTCTCTTAGTTCTCGCTTTCTCTATCGAAATTCTCAATCTTGTGAGTGGGTTCGCCAATTTCTACCGGGATCACGGCTTCGGATCTGTAGAGCAAGAAAAATGGGGTCTCACCCATAGCCGTCTTCGGGGTCGTTCTATAAGCCCACAGTACTCCCGAGAGCTCATCAACCCAATAGGTCTTCATCTGCTTCCATGCGCGTTTTTAAGTGTTGTAGGATTATGCGGTTCGCTACTGCTTGCCCATTGGCTTGCGTTCCCCATCAAGTGAAGTTCTTGGATCTTCATTTCCTTGCACCAATCCACTATCGTTTTTCCTTGAAACTAAGTTTCGTTATCCAAGATCAAGATCCGAGGCACTCCAAATCTACACACTATATTCTTCCACAGAAAGTTCATGACCTCGGTTTCTGTGATCTTTGCCACGGCCTCCGTTTCTATCCACTTAGAAAAGTACTCAACAGCAACAATGATAAACTTCTTTTGCGCCCGGGCTAGTGGGAACGGCCCCAAGATGTCGATCCCCCACTGGTCGAATGGGCATGTTATAGGTATTGAGGTCATCGGTACATCTGGTTGATGCGGCAAGTTCGAGTATAGTTGGCACTTTTCGCATTTTTTGACGTACTCAATGGCATCTTGAGCTAATGTTGGCCAAAAATAACCCTGGCGCGTGACCTTCAAAGCCAATGACCTTCCACCCGAGTGGTTCCCACAACACCCCTCGTGTATCTCTTGCATCACGTACATACCTCTTTCTGGAGCTAAACACTTGAGCATGATCCCGGTCACCGACTTCTTATAGAGGTTCTCGTCAATCAGGCAGAAGCGAGATGCCCTTACCCGGAGGCGCTTTGCCTCTAGCGGGTCCTCTGGCAAGTGACCCTGCATGAGGTAGTTTTTTATGTCCTCCATCCAGGTCTCGGGGCATGAGATCTTGAGCACAAGACCTGCTGTAGGGCATAGGCCAATGGATCTTTCTCGGGACCCGATCTCAAGTCCTTCTACTTAGACGACCACTTTTCTCGAACCGACCCCTGTGATATTACTCTGTAATCTCGCCAACGCATCGGCCGCCCGCTTTTCCGCCTCGACTTGGTGAAGTTGAAATTGCTCGAAGCTCGATTAGTTGCTTCACTCGCTCCAAGTATGCTACCATGGTCTTTTCTTTGGCCTCATATTCTCCCCGGACTCGCATTGCCACCAATCGAGTCTGTGTAAGCTATTAGCTTCTTCACTTGGCATTTCTGCGCCAATTTTATGCCTCGCTATCGTGGCCTCGACTCGCCTCATTGTTAGTCATCCCAAACTTCAATTTTAATGCAATTTTGAGTTCCAGTCATTAGGACCTTGCAGAGAATTCGGCTCCTCCTCCATCCGCCATCACAACCGTCCACATGAAGCATCCATGTTTCGAGATGGGTTCAATCGGGCTCGACATTTTAATCGTGAAGTCACCAGACTTGAGCCTTTATAGTTGTTCTAACTTGGTACTGATGTCAAATTCTCCCAACTCCACCGCCCATTTGACCAAGCGCCCGCAAGATCCGGTTTGCCCAGGATCTACTTTAGTGGTAGGCTGGTTGGTTAAGACGATGACCACGTGTGATTGGAAATAAGGTCGAGCTTCCGAGCCGAGGTGATCAAAGCTGTGGCTAGCTTCTCGACCTCGAATATCGCTCATCTGCCCCTTGTAGGACCTTTGCCGACATAGTAAACCAGGTTGGTGAGTTCCCTTATTCTCCCTTACTAAAGACAGAGCTCATCGCTGAGGTGACATCTGCGAGATACGAGGTAAAGGGGCTCTCCTTAATTGGCCATGCGAGCAAAGGGGTGAGGTCGTGCACGCCTGAGCTCTTGAAAAGATTTCTCACACTGATCCGTCCACTCAAAATTTTTCACATTTTTAAGAGTAGAGAAGAAGGGTAGACTACGATCTCCGGATCTAGAAATAAAGCGATTCAAGGATGCTACCATTCCCGTCAACTTCTGGACCTCTTTGACGCTTTTTGGTGATGACATCTGGATCACAACCTTAATTTTTTCGGGATTCGCTTCTATTCCGCGTTCATTGACAAGGTAACCCAAGAACTTGCCACCTCTGACCCCAAAGGTACATTTTGTCGGATTGAGTTTCATTTTATACCTCCTTAGTACCGCAAAGGACTCCGCCAGATGGCTTAGGTGATCATCCTCTTGCTCACTTTTTACCAACATATCATCCACATATACCTCCATGGTTACCCCGATGAGATCTTTGAACATCATGTTGACCAGTCTCTGGTAGGTGGCTCCCGCATTTTTGAGCCCAAACGGCATGACCTTGTAACAGTAGACCTCGGTATCTGTTACAAATGAGGTCTTCTCCCTATCCTCTTCGGCCATTGATATCTGATGATAACCTTGGTATGCGTCCATCATGCTAAGTAATGCGCACCCAGCGGTTGAGTCGACCAGCAGATCAATGCGAGGGAGAGGATATGGGTCCTTAGGACAGGCTTTGTTCAAATCCGTAAAGTCGGTGCACATACTCCATCTTCCGTCTGTTTTTGGTACGATCACGACATTAGAGAGCCAATCTGTGAACTGTACCTCAACTATGTACCCCGCCTGAAGCAGCTTGTTGACCTCGGCTTCTATTATTTTGTTCCTCTCATTTCCAAAATTTCTCTTCTTTTGCTTAACTGGTTTTACAGCGGGATTGATATTAAGGCGGTGAACAATGACCTCCGGGTCTATACCCTCCAGGTCCGCCGGTTCCCAAGCAAACACGTCGCAATTCTTTTTCAAGAATTCGATCATCATGAGCTCTTGGGTCGGGGTCATCTGTGATCCGACTCTTATTGTTTTCGCCGGGTCGCTCGGGTCCAGCTGGACAACGAGATACTCTTCCACCGGCTCCATTCGATAATCTCCTGATTTGGACTTTTTACCCGAGCTCGTCTCTCCTAGACACACCTGCCTCAGGGGCTCCGGGTGGTCCTTCTTTACTTCGCTCTTTTCAGAGACAAGTTGTAGCATTCCCTAGCCATCTGCTGGTTACCCTGACTTCCCCACTCCAAACTTCGTGGGAACTTCATTTTCGGTGATAAGTAGATACCACGGCTTGGAATAGGTTCAGCCCAGGTCTTCCCAATATTATATTGTAGGCAAAAGGCGCCTCCACCACCAAATACTTGATCATGAAGGTTCTTCTACACGGCTCCTCGCCTAGAGAGGTGGGTAAGTCAATTGTACCCAGGGGTACGACCTCCTGACCTCCGAACCCCGTAAGAGGGGTCCCCACTGGTATAATCGATGTTATCCCAAGATCCATCTTCTCAAGACGCCTGTGGGATATAACGCCCATCGAGCTACCACTATCCACCAAAACCTTTTGCACAAAGATAATTAGCCACATCCATCGTAATAACCATGGGGTCATTATGCTCTAGTCCAAACCTTGAAGGTCCGCCCGATCAAAGGTGATCGAGGGACCTTGGATCGTGTTGACTGATGACCTAGCATCCTCCTGGTTTGTAAGCTCTTGTCTTCTTCTTCCGAAGCTCTCGCGAGTCCCCGTTAGTTGGTCCCCGGCTATCACGTGTATAACTCCCTTGCGGGCAAGTTATCTTGCCCGTGGGGTGCCTGTCCGCGTCTCTTTCCTTTATCCGGACCCGCTCGTTACGCTCGGCGACCTCTCGTAGACCTCTCGCCGGTCTTGTTTGTGAGCTAGTTCACCTTGTGCCTTAAAGTCTTTGGAGGTACCCTTGTTGAATGAGCCTCTCAATCTCGCTTTCAACTCGAAACAATCCTCCGTATCATGCCCATGGTCTTTGTGGAAGTAGCAATACTTATCCGAATTCCGCTATTCGGGTGGATCTCATCTTCTTTTTGGCCACCTTACCAATCTTGATTTCTCAATGGCCATCAATGCGCGTAAATTGGGCCGTTCAAGGGAGTGTAGTTTTGAAATTTTGGTCCGTCCGATTTAGGTGGATCTCTGCCGCAATCTTTTTCAGATCCAGGCCGCCCGCTCCTTGACTCTTTCTTGTCCCCGGTCCTCGTATTCTGGGACCACTCGCGATCTTTTAGGAGTTCATCTCCTCTTCATGTATGTACCTTTGCGCCATCTCCATCAAGCTCTCCACGCGCCCGGGGTTCTCGGGATAATGCGGATGCGAAAGGTCTTTTTTTCGAGCATGAATCATGATTCCGATCATCATATCAATCCTTAATTCATCGACCTCCAAGACCTCATTGTTGAACCGATTAATGAAGTCTCGAAGAGGCTCTTCCTCCTTGCCGAATAGTGAAGAGGACGAGTCGACCTCTTAGCCTTTTTCTTGCTGGCGAAATGAAAGAGGAATTTCCTCACCAGCTGCTCATAAGACACCACTGCATGCCGCAAGAGGCTCGTGAACCACTCTTGAGCTCGACCCGATAGTGTAGTGATAAAGATACGGGCGTTGATAGCATTCGATTGTCCATATAGTTGCATCATGTGTTCGAATGCTGTTAGGTGCTCCTGGGGGTCCTTGCTTCCATCGTATCGAGGTAGGTCCGGGAGTTTGAAATTTGGGGTCACTACCTCCATCGATCTCTTCACAAAAAAGAGATCCCCTCTTTGCAGAGCGAACGTATGCATGCCTTCCTCCTTCTCTTCATCTCCTCCAACTTAGTAGCGAGCTCAATTTGCTCACCGAGCTCTTGCAAGTTGTCGCCTAATGGTACTCGTGACATGGGTACTCCAAACCCCTTCGACCCCTAATCCCACTTTCGCAGGGATCCGGGTCTTGGGGGTGGGGTCCGACTTTCGCCTTCATCCTCTTGCTCAAGACCCCCTCGGCCCTCCCTTCTTTCCCACTCGTTTGTGAACGCTCATGGTCTCTGCCGCACTGCATGGGTCGTGGTCGGGTATCCCCTCTCTTTTCTCTCTCCTTCGCGAGCCGCTCCTCTCCATGACCAATTTCTCAAGTCCTCCTTTATCATCGAGATCATATGTTCCGGTCTTTCTTTCCCGTGTCCGCAGGATCTTGCGTAGATTGAGACGAAGAGAACTCGGGTTGCAACACCTCCTTATCCTTCCCCGGGGTCTCTAGCACCCCCTTTTGAACATGCTTCAATGGGGTCTCCATCCTTCCGTACTCGTTTCGGGTTAAAGGGAAAAGACTTTCCCAAAGACGGCGCCAAATCGATTTGGATCGAAGTTTACCTTCGGTCGTGGACTTGCGGGTAACCGGGTTCGAGTTCTTATGTGACCTAAAAGATTTAACACACGCCAAAGGCTAGCCGGGGTGGTCCCGCTAAGACCCTCCGATGCCTAAGTCGATCGAGTTCGTGAGGTACGGGATACGAAGACAAGAAGAGTAAAAGTAAATAGTAAAAGTGACGAATGAATAGTTACCATCAAGTTATCAGAAGCATGATGTTTATAGATATCTCTCGCGAATGTGCTTGCGCCAAGTGCCATCATCTCAAGGGTGGTGTTGTACCATGTTGTCGGGAGATCAATGGTCCACCTTTTCCGGGTTAGGCCCATTCCCCACCCCGGTTCGGATATGGGCTCAGTGCCCTTTTTCAAAACCCCACCGTAGCCTCAAGATCTCATTGTCTTATCACTATAGAATATTACAGTTACCTCCCTTAAATTTAACACATAATCAAACATGAGGGGGCTTTTTGTAATTTCGAAACATATATGGATTCTTTTGTAATTAGGCCAAACCTCGGGCTCTTTTTGTGATTATCCCTTTTATATTATTGTAATGCGATATCGGTGCAATACTCCATGGTTTTATCTCGATTATCTTACATCCACTTAGAACTCAATGGAGGTGATAACATACATAACTGCTACAAACTTATTTATAAATAATTTTAATTCCAGTTGCACTTGTAAATAATCTACAACACTAAGCTAAGCCATTGTGCTTCTTAGAAAAACTGTCTTTGCCATTGATAAATATTGTCTAAACTTCTAACCAAAATGCTGGGAATATATATATCTTTATGTGTGTAAAAATAATTTATTATAATAAAAACTATATGTTCACACTATACATTTTTCCCTGGTGAGCCTAAATGGCCACCTACAAAGACAACCCTCACATATTCATTCCCTCCCGGCACACGTAACGACGTTATGCAGCCAATCAAAGACACTACCGAAAAATGGGCTAATGTGACACATTTCATGTTCAAGTACATTTCAAATTATGATCATGCAGATATAAAGATCAGCTTCCAAGTCAAGGATCATGGAGACGGCGACTCGTTCGACGGGCCTAGGGGGATTTTGGCCCAACTGATGGTAGGTTTCACTATGATGGAGATGAAATGTGGATAGATGGTGTTGCATCAGGTGAATTTGATTTGCAGACTACAAGGTTGCATGAGTTGGGGCATGTTCTTGGACTTGGGCATTCAACCCGATTCGTGCTATAATGTACCCTACTATTGGGCCCAATTGAGAGGTTCGGGGCAAGATGATATTAATGGAATCGAGCTCTATACCATATCTAAGCAAAAATAATTCTTCTTTGTTAAAATAGCAATTCCAATCCTATTATCAAGTTATATGTATTTTGGGTATTTTTGCTAAAAAGACAGAGTCTTCGTGGTAAAAATATTGGAAAAAAAGCCAAGTTACGACCAAAAGTCGCACAAAATCAAACTTATAGGTCTTAAATTGCACAAATTAGAACTTATAGGATCTAAATTGCACATAATCAAAATATTACTGAACAAAATTGCAACCTAAGATATATATATACAGGACTAAAATTGCTAGACATGACCAGTTTTGCAATAAAGCCTTCTTCCATTTGACACAACACCAAACCTCTCAGAATCTGTTGACAAAACATTAGAATGTTAAGTTTTTATACTTTTAAAATTACTAAAAACTTATTCGAACTCATTATTGTTTGTAATGTTGTTTAATTATTATTCAACTAGTTTATAAAACAGATTATTAAACGATTTGCTACACTAGTGAAATTGGACAAATAATACACACCAAAAGAGTCATTCTTTATTCATCAATAAATTGGAATGCACTTGAGTATATACATCCGTGATATTAAAAACAAGATAATTATGTATGTAAAAACAATTTATAACAATAAAAACAAGAAGGACACTAATAATCATATAAATTTTTACAACACATCCCATAAATAAAACCAAACATAATGATATCCGAATCAACTCTGTTAAATGATTTGTTTAGTGATCTCAATTCCACTAGACTTGTTATCTCTTTTGGAATATCACCGGACAATTGTTCTTTGAAAGGTCAATATTGGTAACCAATCGGAGAATGGTGTCGTAGTTGAGTTCACTTCCCTTTGTGGTGACAGATGCACTCTCTAGAAATGCCGAATAAGCGAGGAATATCGAGGTCATACAAATCTTTTGTGGTTGTCATTGCAAGAAAATTATTAATACACCTAGGTATTGTCCCGGAAAATTTATTGTCTGAGAGATCTAAGATCCGAAGAGAGTTTAGTTGGCATATGGTTGAAGTAATTTCACCACTCAACTTGTTTGAGCGTAAAATGAGAAACAACAAATTCGAGAGACTTCCCATCCATGTTGGTATGTTACCATCAAGATTGTTATCGCAAGGTCAATCTTCATTAATTGCTTGCGCTTTTGCGTTGAAAAAGGTATATGGCTAGAAAAGTTGTTGCCGTATAGATTCAAAGATTGTAGATTTTCCGTAAAAACCAATGGAATTCGGGATAGTTCCGCATAAAGTTGTTATTGCCTAAATTCAACATTGTCAATGTCGACCATTTCATCAAGCAATCTTCAGGTAATTCTCCACTCAAGTGGTTTCCTCCTAGATGAAGAATCCTCAATCCATTAGTTTTATTTGTCGTCGTGTGACGGATAAAGTGAAATATATCTCACGAAAATGAGTTATTAGAGAGATCTAATTCTTCCACCATATTGCCTATCATAGGCAATGAACCACTGAACTTGTTGGAACTCAAGTATACTAATTGAACCGAACTAGAAAAACCATCTTTAGGGCCATTTATGAATGGAATCTTGCCATGGAATTGGTTATGCGAGATGTTAAGAATACGGATATTCCAAAACCAACTGGGAACATTACCGGATATTCCAGTGTTAAATAAATCAAGGTGGTTCATATTATTCTTCTGTGTTTCAATCCATGAGAGAATCCGAGAGCCTGGGCCCAAGTTCCATGACCTCAGTTGAAGACCACTTAGTTTGAAGGGTGGAATCCAGTTAGGGTTTATGAGTTTCAAAGTCAAGTTATTTCGAGAGGCAGATAAACCTATTAAGTTTGAGAGATGGGCGAAGTGGGTTCCAGTCACAATCTTCCAGCATGTTATCTTCAATAGAAAGATTTGTCAAGTTAAAAAGGTTACCCATACTCCCTGGGAGATTTCCTGTCAATTTGTTACTATCCAGGTATAAAACTTCAAGGGAAGATAAGTTCCTTATATTGTTTGGAATTACATCGGATAATGAGTTATTGGTAAGATACAGGCCCAAAAGACTTTTAAATTCTCCAAACTTATGAGTTAGATGACCCGAAAGTTGATTATCCCATAGATTTAAGAATTCCGTGAGCTCCTAAAAAGCAATCTGACATATTGATAAGTGTGAGTTTTGCATGTATTTTGGAGCATATTGATAACTAAATTGATGAGCAAACATGCATATACTCGTGTAAAATGTCATGTATTCACTCCTTTTGGAAAAGATATTATATTTTGCGTGTTTTATAGAAATTTCATGATATTTGAAGCAAATTGAGTACAAATGTGAACTTTGCAAAGTGGAAGTCGTAGGTCCCAAGGGGTGTAAGTGTAAGGTTTAGAAGGGGGGTTGAATAAACCTTACCAAATTTTCGATTTAGTCCTTTTAAATCTACAGTTAATTCTACACAAATGTCCTTGATGGATGTCAAATTAGTCAGTCACTCAAGAGAGTTAATCTCTCAACAGACTCAAATTGATCTCATTAATGGAGTAACTCTGCTTTGTTGGCTACAATTTAACTCGATTGTGGTTTTATTTTCAGCGGAAGACTTAACACCCTTAAGTTTGATTTTAGAGCTTGATTTAGTACTTATAAATTATCAAATGGATAGCAAATTTATCGTGAGATATAAGCGATTAAAGGTGCAGAATTTAAATGCTGAAATGTAAATGACACAAAGAAAGTTTTTATAGAGGTTCAAGATGGGGTAATTCTTCTACTCCTCTCTTCTCCAACTCCCGGAGGAATCCACTAAGTAATGATCGCTTTACAAAGTGGTAACAGTCCGATACAAGTCTTGATCACAACAAATTTACTTGATCCTTTGGGACTCGATGCGGTCGAGACGCCTTGATCACTCACCGGCTTCTCGTGACGACTCGCCTTCTTCATAGGGCACCGCTTTGCTACTACAACTCACTTGCTCAAGCTCTTTGGATTTGATCACGAAGCCCTCCAAATGCTTAAGACTTAGTTCAACCTTGAACTTTTCTACAATCCTTCCCGAAAGTAGACCCCTTGTTTTCAAAGGTTTCTCTTCAATCAAGTTGAAGTTCTCTTTCCTTCACAGGTAAGTGTTGGATTGATGTACTTCAAATGTAGGCTTGAGGATTGAGATTGTTTCAGCTTTTTCTAATGTGCTTGTCTATCTCACGTATGTGTCATTCATGCATCCTCTTTTCTCAAACAAACTCCTCGCTTTTTATAGTGAACTTTCAAAAATTTGCCCGTTGAAGAGATAGGCTCATTTTTGAAAGTCACTTTGCAAATTGGGCTTGCGCTTCTTGGAATTGCCATTTCCTCGTATGAATAGTTCTTTCACCTTTTCGTAGTTCGACACGGTTTGGTGCTTCCCATTGGTTCATTCCAATTGCACGCTTCGACCGAGCACTCCGAGAAAGGTGGTATGGAGATATTACTTGTTTAAGTAAATCTCTTGATTTCTCGCAACGCTTCTTTTACGCTTATCTCGACTTGATCGCATTTCCTTGCTTTCCCCAGGTGACTTAGAGTCGCCTTCCAATCATTGGATGACTCTTCCATCACTTCAACTTGAGACTTGGCTTTTCTTGAGTTGACTTGACGATGCTCCACTCACCGCATCTCACCGCTTCTCCAAGAGTTCCCGTCTACTCTTCTTGCCATACTCACTTGCCTCTCACATGAGTCTTCCTTCGTCTTCGCTTGTCTTCTTGCATGTTGGGACGTAGGCGACTTTAACTCACCTTAGCTCTATTCATTACAATGCATTTTACAACAAAATTGGGAGCCAACTTTCTATTCTAAGTTTTACATGGCATTCATCAAAATCTAAACAATAAAATTCCTAACAATTTCCCCTTTTTGATGATGCCAAAACTTAAATCATACAAAGATGCAAATAACAAAGATACATACGATAGTGTATTGACATAGAATGTATGCGCAGAATCAATCTTTTTATTGATCATATCATTCTTGTACTTTACACAACTTTTTTACGGTGTATCGTAGTACATTTTGTCTATACCAAAATAAAGAATTTATAGCTTTATTACGTAAGACTTACATTGTATGTATTTACATGATAAAATACACGAAGGGTTGGACAAAGAACACTTCATCTCCTTCATTTGTCTCCTTCTTTCATCTTGATCAACATCTTCTTCTTCTTCTCCTCTTTTTCTCGCCGTTAGTCGCTTTCTTTTTCTTCTCATATGCCTTCCTCGGCGCCTTCATCTTTCCTTGTTCTTTCCCTGTCTCTCCCGCCATAGCCGAGTTTGTCTTTTGTTTTCTTCTTCTATTCTCTTTGCATACTCGGCGTTAGTTTTAGCCACTCGCAAATTTGCCACTTGGTCAAGCCCACCAGAGATCCCTCCTTTCTTTCCAGGATCTACATATTCGATATTCTTGGGCGAGGCCTAGGTCCAAGCTTCTTCCTCCACTGCCGCTTCTTCCTCTACCTCTGGGGCGTATCAGACGGGTCTTCTTCTTCCCCTGATTGACTAGCGGAGTGACCAACAGAGTGATCGCTAAGTCTCATTGTCTGTCAGCCTTTCTTCACATAATGTGAGACCCTTTTCCCAAGATAAGTCCCAAGCTTGAGCCATGGACATATTTGCAAAATATCCTTCGATTCGAGCGTTTTGAATTCGCCAACCGATCTTGGCTCTTGTCCCCGACATCCGAAATGGCATACGTGTCTCTGTCAACCGGAATGCCTCCATGTTCTTTCAAGATGTTCATCACCCCGACATCCATTCTTCCTTCCACTTCCTTCATCCCCGCTTCAATTGCTTTTCTCTTCTCACCATAGATACAGCAGAGTGTTGGAGTGGCGAGTTACTGGGAGTTTGCCGCTTATAATGTCACCGTGACAGACCCCTTGGGGGTTTGTGCAATCATCAAGGTCATATCTTTTGATCCTTCCCCCTCGATTTTCCTTTCTTCGCTTTCAAAATTTCCTCACCTGATTTTCCCTTCTCACTGCTCTCTTCTCACCGCTTCCTTTCTTTTCTTTTCTTTCAGATTTTGTCATTTAAGGTATTCCTCTTCTCCTTTCTTTTTCAAATTGATTTTGTCTTTGCTTAAGGTATTCCTCTTCCCCTTTTGGCATCATCAAAGGATAGAGGAACCCCAGAACATCTTTGGCAAGCATGAAGTCGAAGTCTTCGATGGTTGAATTCTCGCTTCAAGTCTGCTGCGTTGTATGCAAAGACGAATTCGAACGAGTAGCGTTGGATTCTCACAAATCGCTTCATCTCAAATGAGAAGGCTGAATTTTCTTGTCATGTGTTCTTCCAAACGTCAGATATCATTTGCATTTCGCTCACGCAGCAGCCTTGATCTCGGCGGTGAGCTTCATGCATATGCTCAATGTGTTCCTCGCCGTTTTCGCATCAACATTTTCGCTCTCCACACCAAAGCCTTTGTTGAACAAGGTTCTCAAGTATCTCACCGTTCCACACGCATTGATTCTTCAGCTGTTGCCACCATTCCTTATCCCCGACCGTGATGCCTCTCAAGTCACCGTAGGTTGGCATCTCTGTTGTCCAGCGCATGTCCAAAGAGGCTCGATGCCTCTCCATCCGTTCAACCTCAAGAAAGAGTGCCTTGAACACTTCTCGAACTTCACCGATTCTTCACATTGCCGATGGCCATACAACGTCGAAATCAAAATCGGCCGAACAATGGTGCCTGAGTGAAAAAAGGAGGTGGTCTCGTGATAGCGTGCTTGCTCATTTTCTCGACTCTTCGTGGAGTTCTCGTATCTCCAAAGTGAGAAAGGAAAGATTCTACAAAAGATTCATCACCGCCAACCGGGATATGTTCGATGATGAGCGGTGCGCGCGTGAAGTTCTTTTTTTTTGGGAATCGATCCTCGCGAGCTTGAGGAGCCCGCGAGTGGTCTCTTGTTGAGCCGGGTCTTGTTGTGAAGTAGACCCGCTTGCCGAGCCTCAATCGCCTTAACACCGTTGGTTGGTCTCACTTGATTTTTCCATTTCAAGAGATTGTCCTCGGCCTTATTAGTAGCGTCATCGGACGATGATGAGATTTCCATTGGTGGCTCATCATCAAAGTTAAAAGTTTGACGAGTAGTCTTGGGATCGATTACTCGTGCTTGGAACACCCGCAATGAGTCTTTTGATTTGGCATGGGGATGACTCAACTTCTTCTTCGCCTTCCGATCCTTAAAAGTGACATCGTGGTTGTCCTGGGAATCATGAAGTGCGCCGATCTCCTTCTCGGATGGGTCTATGATAGTGGGAGGGATGTTCTCTCTCTGAGCCTCTTTTACCCCGGAAGTCTCAACCTCCCGTGGGCCTTCATTTCCTCCAAGCTTCTTTATCACAGAGGCCTTGTCCTCCCTTTCGACAAAGGTCACCGCCTTAGGTCTTCTACAAAGGCATCCATTGGAGTCTCAACCCCATGGATTGCACTTTCATCGCCTGCAGTGTTAACTCCTGTATCGCCTTCCTCAGTGCCTCGATCGCATCGCAGCCGTCATTAGCCTTCGAGTAGCTTGGCACTCACCGAGACAGCTCAATCGCCCGAGCTTCGTTGATGGAAACTTGTTGTTCTTCTTGTGATTGTAATTTCTTCTTCGCCTCCTTGCTTCTTTGTGGAGTCATCTGCAGATCCTCCGACCTTGCCGCAGCGGAGGGAGTTTCCCCCGGCCGCGCACCACCGAGTGACTTGGAGTGGGGTCACTCGCCTCTAGACTCCCTATTGTTGCAATTGATGGTTCAGCCGTGGGGCAGGTGGTGGTAGCACACCTTCAATAGGGGTTGGCTCGACCGGGTCCCCACTAGCCCGCCATCGCCATTTCCCTTATCGCTTTCTTCCGAGTGAGTCGGGGGAAGTGGTAGCAAGAACATCAGCGATTATTTGCCAACCACTCCCATTGGATCAATTTCACCGTGTTTCGAGGACTCTCCTGGTCCCTCCATCGCTTTGCTCGTGAAGGATTCTTGATTCATGCAATGCTTGCCGCATTTGTAACTCTTCTCCGTGGCAAAGAAGATTCTCTCGTTCCTCGTCACTTTCGGAGAAGACATCAAGGAGAGGATGTGTGTGTTCTGTGGTGCCGAGATATAGGCGATGCTTGCCTTCTCACGTGCTTCTTCGCTTCTTCACCTTGCTTTGCTCTCTCCCCCCTTGTAGATTTGCAGGATGTCTAAGCGATTGTCCTCATCAAGTCTTTGGGAGCACAAAGAGTTAGTCCAAGGAAATTTAGCAGCTTCCTCTTCTTCTTCTATGAACTCAAAGCCGTTGGAACTGCTTCTCGACTTGCTCAACTTCCATTTTCTCCACTCACGCAGACGATTTTGGATGTCCGGGTAAGGTGGAGATAGGATCATTACATCACTATCCGCTGGGCCGGTTCTTTTGAGTTTCACCGTGTGAGCTACAAACTGTGTGTCCTCGGGTTGCTCTCGCGCCGCCCAAAGAGACTTGGTCGTTTCATCAACTACATCCGAGACTCTACTTCTCCGGTAGTCTCCTCGTATTTGTGCTAGCCGAGTAATCGACTCACCGGTTTCTCCTGCTCGGACGCGTTTGACGATTCTTCTTCGCTCCTGGTTTGTACCAGGGGAATTTCTTCGAGGCGGTGTCCTCTCGAGTCTTGGGCGGCGGGGCCGGTCCGGTGTTAGTTTCGAGGAGCCGGCCGTCTGGGCTTGTCGGATCTCCTCCTTTTGACGATCGGAGAAGGTATTTGTGAGTCCTTCTCGACCCGCAGGGCAGGTGACACGGCCGGGCAGGGCGTGACTCACGGCAGGGGTAGGAGCATGTTTGGTTTTCTTTCTTTGCAGGGGCAAGCAGCTTTTCTTGCACCGCAGGGGCAACTTTTTCTTCCGAGAGGAAGCAGTTGTATCTTGGGTCACCGATTCCCCACCACCGTGTCGCCTTCTCTTGGCATAAGCTCGCTTCGAGCACCGCAGAGGTTAGCTCAACATCCTCTTGTTAACATGGAAAGCCTTCCCATGTCTAAGAGGGACTCCTTTCACCTCCAATAGCCGCCAATCACTGTGCCATATCCTGATCCTCCAAATGTGCCATCTTCTTTGAAGGACTTGTTCCCCACGTTTTTGGGCAGATCTGCACAGATAAACTCAAATTTCATTTATCTTCTTTTCTTCGATGATTGCAAATGCCATCACAACCAGCTTTGCCTTTGATAGTTGGTCAAAGTCGCCAAATTTGATGTCGATACATTTGGCAACTATGTCCAACAATTTGTGATAATCCTCCTTCAAAGCTTCTCTTGTTTGTCGTGTATATAATTTTATCAAAGCCAAGGTCGGACTTGGCTATTTTTTCCATGCGTCACCAAGTTTACATCAGCTTTCCTTAATCTCGCTTGCTCCTTCCTGGGTAGTGAGCAATATTCACCAAATCCTTGGCGCGATAGTCACCGCTTCCGTGAACAGATGACTTGATTCCTTCATCGTGAATCTCAAAGATTCACGAGAATTGTGCGACCTCCTCCACATAGGTCATCGGATATTCCAAATAAGTTAGAAACGGTTTTAGTTGACGCTTTCCAACTTCTCAAGAATTTTCTTCACCAGGGTGTCGTTTACCCTCGCTTCACCATTCCGTCGAAATCCACCGCCGAACCGTGTGTGGATTTGCTTTCCTAGCTTGGTAAAGTCATAAGTTGGTGCCATTTCTCGAGATTATATCAAGAAAAATCTCGTAAATTGATTTGAAGGTTGATAGGGTTTCGAGAGTATTTGCCTTTGCCTTTTGAGAGAAAGATATGAACAGCTTTTAGAAGTGTGAGAGAGAAACGGATTTAAAAATGGTTTAAATATGGTTTATGAGAGGACGTGCGGACGGTTTTTGAATTGTGATCGAAATCAACGGCTTGGATTTCGCATGCCTCATTGAGCATTTCACGCCTCGTATTTAATGCGGCAAAGATTTATATCCAATCATAAGCTTAGTGTGCGGCTTTATGTCCGTACACATCATCATTATGCCGACGTGTTCCTTAAAACATTCCCGCTAAGTCAAAACGACTACGTTTTTGTCACTTTGCTCATAAGTTATTCAAATTATTTCTTAGCCGATTTAACTCTACTCCTCGCAGCTTCTCTTAGTGACTCAAATATCACCGACTTGGTGTAGTCAGTCTTTTCCGATCTAAATGATTTTCGAAATGATTTTTGTTTTCGACTCTTTTTCACTTCTTTTTCTGTTCTAATACTCTTCTTTGATTCGCCGAGTGTCACCACCAATTAACCCCAACTCATGCTTGAGTTCTTCAAATCTTGACTCACATAATGGTTTTGTGAAGATGTCACTAGTTGTTTATCGCTTGATATATATTCCAAGATAATGTCCTTCTTTTCAACATGATCTCTTATGAAATGATATCTCGACATCAATATGTTTTGTTCTTGAGTGCAACACAGATTTTGAGTGATTGCAATGGCACTTGTGTTATCACACATGATTGGAATTTCTTTTTCTTCAACTTCATAGTCTCTCACCATTTGTCTCATCCATAGGACTTGGGCACAACAATGCGCCTTGCAGCCTATGTATTCTCGCCTCACCAGAGGGTGGCTATTGAGTTTTGCTTGCTAAACCAGAAATTAGTCTGTTTCCTAGCATTTGACAAAGTGCCAAAGTGCTCTTCCCCTGTCCCACTCGCATCCAAAGATAGTCGTAGTCCGAATAGCCAATTAGTCTTAATCCACCTTCCTTTGATACCATAGCCTACTTCTTGCTTCCTTTCAAGTATCTCAAGATTCTTTTAGTCGCATTATATGGCTCTCTTTTGGAGCAGATTGAAATCTTGCACATACACCTACAAAGAAAGGTGATGTCCGCCTCGCTTGCCGTTGTGAGATAGAGCAATGATCCAATAAGTGCTCAGATCTTGTTTGATCTACAAAGCTTGCCATCCGCATCCATGTCCATTTTGATCGATGTGTTCATTGGTATTTTTACGTAAGACTTCTTTCCATACCAAACTTCTTCATTAAATCTCTCGGTATATTTTGTTTGACTTATGAAGGTTCCATCCTTCACCGCTTTCACTTGAAGTCCAAGGAAAATGTCGCTCTCCCATCATGCTCATTTCAAATTTACTTTGCATGAGGTTTGAAAATTTTTCACACAGCTCTTTGTTGGTGGATCCAAAAATGATGTCATCCACATATATTTGAACAAGCAAGATACTCTTCTTGTCTTGAATTCTCAAAAGTGTTCTATCTACTTTTCCTTTTGTGAATCCATTCTCGCCAGAATTGTGACAGGTATCATACCATGCTCGGGTGCCTGTTTCAATCCATACAGGCTTTCTTGAGTTTGTATACCTTGTCTCCAAGAGTCTTCTCGCTCAAATCCTGGATGTTGTTCAACATACACTTCTTCTTCCAATAAACCATTTAGGAATGCACTTTTTACATCCATCCTGATATACAATGAAATTCTTGTGAGTCGCATAGGCAAAAACATCCTTATAGCTTCCAATCTTGCTACAGGGGCAAATGTTTCATCAAAATCTATCCCTTCTTCTTGGCAATATCCTTTGGCTACTAGTCTTGCTTTGTTTCTTACCACGTAACCTTCCTCGCTCATCTTATTTCGAATACCCATTTGGTTCCAATAACATTTTGATGTATGGGTCTTTGCACTAATTCCCATACTTTATTTCTCTCAAACCGATTCACTCTTCTTGCATAGCTTGAATCCAATGTGTGTCGTCCAATGCTTGTGACACATCTTTGGGCTCTATTTGCGAAATGAAGCATGTGAACATTGCTTCCTCGTTGAGTTCGATCTTGTCTTGACACCTTCTCTTATATCTCCAATGACAAGTTCTCGTGGATGGTCTCTTAGCCATCTTACGTCAGTTGGAGTAAGTTAGCTGGATTCAATCGACTTGCACTGTGTTGCTTTGGGTCGCTCTCTCGTGGTCACTTAGTGCGCAAATTTTCCACCGCTTTTGAGATTCAAATATCTCATCTTCATCTCAATTGATAATCCCAAATCAAACTTGACAAGATAGGGACTCTTCTCAGATGGTTGGATGATTCAACTTATCACCGACTCTTCAATGTCTTCTCCATTTACATTTGGCTCATCGAATACTACATGAATGGATTCTTCGAACCATAGTTCTTTTGTTGAGTATTCTCAGGCTTTGCTTTCACCGAGTATCCTAAGAAGATACCTCATCCTTTAGCATCAAAAGCCTTTAGGTTGTCTTTGCCATTGTTGTGAATGAAGCATTTACATCCAAATATTCTCAAATATGCAACATTTGGTTTTCTTCCACCATATCTCATAGGGAGTCTTTGTTAGCCGTCTTTTATCATACATCCTGCTTTTTGGTGTAGCAAGTCGTGTTGATTGCTTGACCCAAAATCTTTTTGTAACCCCCGCCACTAACATGGTCCTTGCCGCTTTTTGAGGGTTCTTCCTCTTCTTTCGCAACTCCATTCTCACGGGAGTCCTTGCACCGGTGAAAGTTCATGACCAATACCATTCTCAATACAAGATCGAGTTATTATTCCATTGACAAACTCGATTCTATCCGATCTTATTTTGATAATGGTTTGACTCTTCTCATTTTGAATCCTCTTCATCACCATTTGTGGTAGTTTTTGTAGAGTTTCTTTCTTCTTGCACATGAATATTGTCCATGTATATCTTGAGTAGTCATCTACTACCACCAAGGTGTATTTCTTTCCACTTATGTTTGTGGTTCCACCGGGCCAAATAGATCCATATGAAGCGGTGCAATATTCTTGTTGAGGATGGACATGTCTTTTCTTTGAATGACGACTTGATTTGTTTTCCTTCGACATGCATCACATATACTCTCCTTCTTGTATATCGAGTCCTGAAGTCCTTCTACAAGATGACTTCTTGCTAGCTTGTTAATTGTTTTGAAATTCAGTGACTCACTTTTTGTGCCACAAACTAACTTGATTCAAATTGTGGTCTTTGCTGTAGAGATGATGTGTCTTTGGGTGTTGCGATTGACCAATCCACTACATACATATTCTTCTGTCTACTTCCTTGCAAAGACAACTTCATTTGATTCAATATCCTTGATTTGGCATACACCCATGTTGAATCCAACATTGTAGCCCTTGTCACAGAGCCGATCGATACTCGAAGTTGAAGTTGAGTCCTTCAACAAATGCAACATCCGTGATTTCTAATCCATTCCTCTTGATGGATCCAATGCCTCTTATTTCACCAGAGCTTCATTTCCTCCAAATATGACTTTGGCTCCTTTGACTTCCTTGAATTTTGACAGATTTCTCTTATTTCCCTGTCATATGTCCGGAACAACCACTATCCATGTACCAGGTTCCTTGGCACTCACTTGCCTTGAACTCCGCAATCAAGGAAATTAAGTTTTAGGTACCCATACTTGTCCGGTCCCGAGGGGTTAGAATTGTAAGATGATCCAACCAACCTATAGCCAAATGATTTGACTCTAAGGGGTTGCCATCTATCGCCATAATCATAATTAATCCTGGCAAATTGCTTGGGGATTCTAGGTTCATACAAATTGCCTCTCTTTGTCCGTATGCTGCGTATACGTGTTTTAGCAATTGCCTTCCTTGGGTAATTGTGGTGTTTTTGAGTGTAGTGCCTAGGTACATATGTGTCTTGATGAAAGCTCTTGTACTTTTGGAATGGCCTTTGGCTTGAGTTCTGGCCTTTGCCATCCGGGCTTATATTCCATAAGTCTATCTTTGATAGTTCACATTGTTCCAATCACTTGGCTTGGATATTTTCTACCATTCCCATCATATGTATTTCTTTTATGGATTTTCTGAATTTTTGGTAGCTCTGCTTTCTTCTTTACGAGTATTTTCTCGCTTGGAGTTTGCTTTGAGGACTTGGTCAATTTCTTCTCACTGTCCTTCCAAAGACACTCAACTCGGCTGTTTTCCTTTTCCTTTGTAACCAAGGCCAGTTTGCTTAGTATTGTGCTTTGGAGTGAAAGTGTGTGCAATATTTAGAGTTTTGGATTTTTCGGACTCTTCATGACTTGAAGATCCTTTTTCCAAAATTACTCTTGAGGTTTGACATGGCACAAAGGAATTAAATCCTAAGCTGTCTTTGTCTCCACATTCTCTTTGACTTATAATAAGATCATCCAATGATTTAGATGCCTTAGTGAATGAGGCAATAACATTTTTGAGGTCATTCTCCTCTTTTCTATGGCAGCAATTTCTCGCTACTAATTTAGCATTTTTCAAACCTTTTAAACTTTCATTTTCAACGACTATTTGACTTAGAGTACTCGGCTCCTTAGTCACTTTGAGTTTTGACCTTTAAGAGGCTCGTTTTCCTCATTCAATAGTGTGTGAGGATTTAATGTGCTCAAAATCTTTCATCATTTTGCCTAATGAATCATAAAGATCAGGTGATGAAGTGTGTGTGTGTCACATCACTATCACTAGTGTCCGAGCTTGTTGAATTAGATTGTACCTCATCTTCTTGATCTTGTTCTTTGGCCATTAAGCGGATCAAGGGTTCTTCTTCGAGTCACTCGAGTAGTCGCCTTCACCGCTCTCAATCACTTGTCTCTCTTGACTTGGGTTGTCTCGCAGCTCTCGCACCATCATTGCCTTTTTTCTTTTCTTGTCTTCTTTCTCTCAAGACCTTTCTTTCTTTCTTCATTCCTGTACTTGTTGACTACAGGATATGAGCAATCAATGGCATAGTGACCTGGTTGTCTACAATTCCAACATAGATATTCACCTTTTGATCACTCTTTTCTACTCTTGAGTTGTCGGCCCTTTGATACTCAACTTGTTGATGATCTGCATTCTCTTGGTTGGCCTATCATCCCTTGATTTGGAGGGAGCCGAGTGTCTTCCTCGAAGATTCACCCTTTCCTCTCTTGTAGTTCTTGTTAAAGAACTTGTTAAATCTTTTAACCATCGTGGGCTATTTCTTCCGGGTCAATTGCCTCTTTGACCTCGGCTCTCTTCCCATCTTTGACAATTAGAGCAAATTGTTTTGGGTACAAATTGCCTCTTCCTCGGTCTTTTTCTTCTCACCAAACTCATAGGCTTTGAGGTCCGAGAATAGTTCATGGTTGGATGTCTTTGATAGGTCCATGGAATGTCTCAAATGACCTTCATTTCCCATTCAAATTGAAGACTTTTTAGGATCTTCATACACATTTCCTTCTCGTGTATATTCCTTTCCAAGTGTAGACAACTCATTTGTGATTTCGTAAACCGAGCGTCTAGTTGATCCAGATTCTCTCCCGAGATCATTTTGAAATTTTCAAACTTCAGACGACCCACCGATAATTTGTTTTCTTTGATTTGCTCCGAGCCTTCACAAATCAATGTCACTTGTCCTGCATTTCTTTAGCCGTTTTGCATGATTTGACTTTGTTGAACATGGCTTTGTCCAAGGTTTTGTAGAGGATATCCTTGGCTACATTGTCCAGGTTGTATCTTTTTCTGTCATCATTTGTCCACTCGCTTCTTGGTTTTTCAACCATGACCGGTCCAGAGCAAAGATCTTCTTTTCTCCTTCAAATTTAACTCTTCGCATGTTTGTGTTCACCTTTAATATTTGTAGAGGCCCATCTTCTATTACTATCCACATCTCATCATGTAATGCCGATAGATGAGCTCGCATACGAATTTTCCAATCATCAAATTCTTCAATAGTGAACATAGGGATGCGTGTCAAATTTGCTTCCATGATAATGACTCTTAATAAAAAGAGTTTTGAAAGTTTAAGTACTAAAGCAGACTTTGAAAAGTTTGGAGATCTAGTTCAAGAACCGGTCGGAGGGTTCAATGAACCAACCGCTCCGATACCACTTGTAGGTCCCAAGGGGTGTAAGTGTAAGGTTTAGAAGGGGGGGTTGAATAAACCTTACCAAATTTTCGATTTAGTCCTTTTAAATCTACAGAGTTAATTCTACACACTTTGTGTCCTTGATGGACAATCGAATTAGTCACTCAAGAGAGTTAATCTCTCAACAGACTCAAATTGATCATTAATGGAGTAACTCACTTGTTGGCTACAATTTAACTCACCGTGGTTTTATTTTCAGCGAAGACTTAACACCCTTAAGTTTGATTTTAGAGCTTGATTTAGTACTTATAAATTATCAAATGGATAGCAAATTTATCAAAGATATATAGCGATTAAAGGTGCAGAATTTAAATGTTGAAATGTAAATGACACAAAGAAAGTTTTTATAGAGGTTCAAGATGGGGTAATTCTTCTACTCCTCTTTTCTCCAACTCCCGGAGGAATCCACTAAGTAATGATCGATTTACAAAGTGGTAATAGTCCGTGATACAAGTCTTGATCACAACAATCGACTTGATCCTTTGGGACTCGATGAGACGCCTTGATCACTCACCGGCTTCTCGCACGACTCGCCTTCTTCACAGGCGCCTTGCTTGCTACTACAAACTCACTTGCTCAAGCTCTTTGATTTGATCACGAAGCCCTCCAAATGCTTAAGACTTAGTTCAACCTTGAACTTTTCTACAATCCTTCCCGGAAAGTAGACCCTTTGTTTTCAAAGGTTTCTCTTCAATCAAGTTGAAGTTCTCTTCCTTCACGGGTAAGTGTTGGATTGATGTACTTCAAATGTAGGCTTGAGGATTGAGATTGTTTCAGCTTTTTCTAATGTGCTTGTCTATCTCACGTATGTGTCATTCATGCATCCTCTTTTCTCAAACAAACTCCTCGGCCTTTTATAGTGAACTTTCAAAAATTTGCCCGTTGAAGAGATAGGCTCATTTTTGAAAGTCACTTTGCGTCGTTGGCTTGCGCTTCTTGGAATTGCCATTTCCTCGTATGAATAGTTCTTTCACCTTTTCGTAGTTCGACACGGTTTGGTGCTTCCCATTGGTTCATTCCAATTGCACGCTCGGGACCGAGCACTCCGAGAAAGGTGGTATAGAGATATTACTTGTTTAAGTAAATCTCTTGATTTACTCGCAACGGTTCTTTTACGCTTATCTCGACTTGATCGCATTTCCTTGCTTTCCCCGAGGTGACTTAGAGTCGCTTCCAATCATTGGATGACTCTTCCGTCACTTCAACTTGAGACTTGGCTTTTCTTGAGTTGACTTGATCGATGCTCCACTCACCGCATCTCACCGCTTCTCCAAGAGAGTTCCCTGTCTACTCTTCTTGCCATACTCAAATTGTCTCACAATGAGTCTTCCTTCAGTCTTGATTGTCTTCTTGCATGTTGGGACGTAGGCGACTTAACTCGGCTTGGCCACTCTATTCATTACAATGCATTTTACAACAAAAATTGGGAGCCAACTTTCTATTCTAAGTTTTACATGGCATTCATCAAAATCTAAACAATAAAATTCCTAATGTAAGCATTGAAAATGGAGTGAATATACGGAAAGTGAAGCGTGAAGGAGCGAAAGATAGGCGTTTAAGAAGAATACGAGAGGACACACGGTGGGCGTGCTATAGGCACCACCCGTGTGTCCCTAAAGAAAGAATATCGAGTTTACGGCATGGCGCACGGTAGCCCGTGCTTATACGCACCACCCGTGCGCCATCGAGAATTACAATATACCTACGGCATCACGCACGGGTAGCCCGTGCAAGGGGCACACGACCCGTGTGTGTTTGCAAAAATGAAAGTCTTCGCTATGGCATGACACACGGTAGCCCGTGCAGGGGCACACGACCGTGCGTTTGTCATACTGAATCCCACAACTGCAAATGTTGCCCTAAACTTGAAGGTGGGTATAAAAAGGCTTTTTGGGGCGCACACAAGGACATTCTGCATTTTTGGGATCTACAACACAAGACAAGAGTATATTCTTGGAAGAAGACATCAAGGGATAATCGGGTTGCATCGGAGCTCAAGAACGGAGATATATCGAGAGATTGTCGACTTCCCTAAGTTTTCTTGCTTCTCTAGTAGTTTTCATCTTTCATTTTCTAGTTGTCATGGCATTGAACAATTTGTATTTGGATTGTTTAGAGATCATGTGTAGCTAAACTCTTTAGATTTCCGGGTTTTGGAAGTAGATTAATGAATTCTTGTTGGATGTTTTGATTTTAGTTAAAGTTATTATCTTGAAGCCTATTTCAAGATTTCTTTGAGTTTATTCTTGTTTTATCACTTGATCAATGATTTAACTTGTTTGATATATTGAATCATAATTCGAGAGATGAGTTTCAATATTAGATCTTGAGTACTTGACATGAATATTTGCATGAATCGAGAGGTTTGTAAATATTTGTGAAGACATTTGATCTTTTGAACTTTTGGGAGTTGAGTACTTCATGTTGAGTAGAGATGCTAGCATAAGTATTTCAATCTACATTTTATATGCATCTCGAGAGGAGAGATAAAATATCTTTGTGATCGTCTTATAGGAATAGCGATAATAACTTGGCTTGGATTAAATCGTACAATAAGAGGATTATTAATCGAAACCTTAACTCGAAATCCATTTCATATCCTTGATAATTCTATCAATTGTATTCTCTTAATTTTGAGTTTTAGTAGTCCATTTTGTTTTAATCTTACAACAACAATCACTAAATTACGAGTGTCTAAATAAAAATAAAGTTATATTAGTTCGATACTTAGCGCATAAATTTATTAGTCTCCGTGGATACGACCTTGCTACCCTTTTTCTATAACGTACACTTGCGGTGAGCTAAAAACATAAAGGCGAACAAGTTTTTGGCGCCGTTGTCGGGGACTAATACAATTTCTGGTGCTAATATTGCGATAGATAGAATTATTTTTAATTTAGACAATTTTATTTTTATATTTTGGATTCACTTTAATTCTTCATTATTTGACTTGATTCTTTTAGTTTGGTCCAGGTAGTGCATGAACACGCGCTCGAGGCAAGGGGATTTGATACCGCTTATACCGGAAGTTGAGGCTTTCGCAAGAAGAATCAGTGCTACCACTCGACGGGCTGAAAGACAACAAAATCAGATAATGGGGGATTTGAATGAGTTACCAATACCGGGTAACAATAGAGTAAACGAGTTACTGATACCGGCTCAACAGCAAGCCATTCGTGATTACTTTCGACCACAAACGAATCGTAATTACGGTGGTATTGCCCATATTCCTATCAATGCCAACAATTTCGAGCTCAAACCGACGCTGATCAATATGGTACAACAGAACCAATTTGGAGGTTTCGCAACTGAAGATCCTAACTCTCACCTTGCACATTTTATCCAAATATGCAACACGATCAAAATGAATGGGGTCTCGGATGACGCCATAAGATTGCGCCTATTCCCATTCTCTTTAAGGGATAAGGCTAGAAATTGGTTGGTTACTTTGACGCAAGGCAGTGTAAGCACATGGGACGAACTGAGCCAAAAGTTATTGTTCAAATTCTTTCCACTGAGCAAAACTTTACAGCTCAAAAGCGAGATTACTCAATTCCGACAGTTCGACTCAGAGCCTTTGTACGAGGCTTGGAAAGGTTTCGGGATTTGTTACGTAGATGTCCACAACATGGGTTTCCGGAGGATCAACAGTTATGTTTCTTCTACAATGGTTTAATGGGGCAAACGAGGGCCTTTGTGGATGCCGCGATGGGAGGAGCATTGTTGGCAAGGTTTCCACAAGATGCCTTGAACCTTCTTGAAGAAATGGCTATGAACGATTACGAAAGCCGTCTGAAAGATCTAATGTACAACGAGTAGCCGAAATCTCGGATGCAGATCCAATTAAAGTATTGACGGCACAAGTGGCGGCTTTGACAACTCAATTGAGTGTATTGACGAAAGGACCAGAAGCAAGCACGAGCATGGGTAGTGAAGCTCTTCTATATCCGATGGAAGAGGTAAATTATGTGAATAACCGGAATTTCAACAATTTACGGAATAATTCAAACCCAACGCACTACCATCCGGGGTTGAGAAATCATGAAAATTTTTCCTACGCAAATACAAAGAATGTGTTACAACCTCCGCCGGGAGTTAATGCCTTAAGTGGAAGCGGAATTGGGGAAGGCAAATCGTCGTTGGAAGATGCACTCACCTCCTTCATAAATCAATCTAATGCATTCATGAATGACACGAGGAGCCGTCTCGCTAGGCAAGACTCTCGGATGGATAAGATGGAACAACAAGTGACAAGCTCGATAAAGAATCTGGAGACTCAAGTGGGTCAATTCGCTACAATTGTGGGGGGTCAACATCACAAGGGTCAATTTTCAAGTAATACGGAAATGAATCCTAAGGAACAATGCAAGGCGATTCGTTTACGGAGTGGTACGGAATATGAGGGGCCTAAAGAAAAATCTGGGAATCTGAAACTTTCAGATGAAGCATCAAGGCCGGAAGCGGGAGAATCCGTGATGAAGGATGATATTGAAGAAAATAGGAAAGAAGAGAACAAAGAGGCAGAACAAACAAGGGCTGAGAAGCTAAAATCATCATCTAACTCGAACATATCTAAGTTGCCTATATCTCTTCCCTTTCCTCAAAGATTTCAAAAGAAAAAGCTTGATGATCAATTTGCCAAATTCCTTGATATATTTAAGAAATCGCACATTAACATTTCTTTTGCGACGCACTGAACGAGAGAATCGAACTATGCGAAATTTCTTAAGGATGTTATGTCGAAAAGCGGAGGATGACAAGCTTTGAAACGGTGAATTTGACGGAAGAATGTAGTGCAATTATGCAAAGAAAGCTACCACAAAATCGAAAGATCCGGGGAGTTTCACTATCCTCTTGTGCTATTGGTGGTAATTTCTTTAATAAAGCGTTATGTGATTTGGGGGCAAGTATTAATTTGATGCCTTTGTCCATTTTCGGGAAGCTTGGATTAGGCGGCGTTAAGCCAACTACGGTGACATTGCAACTTGCGGACCGATCACTTACGTATCAAGGGGAATTATTGAAGACGTATTGGTAAAAGTTGATAAATTCATATTCCCGTGGATTTCTTGGTTCGGATATGGAAGAAGATCGAGACGTTCCACCGATACTTGGACGCCCTTTCCTAGCCACGGGTAAAGCACTTAATAGATGTGTAAAAGGAGAGCTCACATTACGTGTTAATGATGAGCATGTTTTATTTTCTATATATAAGGCAATGAAATTTCATGATTCGGTGGAAAATTGTAATTTTTGGATATAGTTAGTTCGTGCATCGAGGATTATGTTGATCATGCATTGTCTACGATGATTTGGAATTTGGGGCTAACACACTCATGCTCGATGTCGAGTATTTGGCTTGATTTTGATAACCAAGATTTGTACGACTATGTTTGTGCCTTAGATCATATGCAGGAACTACCCAAGAGCGCAAGAGGCGAGAATGCAAAGTCGGAAAATGAGGAGCAAAAACTGCAGGTATGCACGACCCGTGCGTTGGCGCACGGGCAACCCGTCGCGTGATGCCAAGAAAATGTTGTATGCGACCAAGAGCACCGCGACGACGTGTGCTTTGAAACCTGAGCACGGCAACCAAGCTTGATGCCGAAGAAAGCTTGAAGACATGGGGCCATGCACGACCCGCGTGCCTGAGCACGGGCAACCCGTGCACTTCCCTGAAACAAAGACATCGACTCCGGAACTCAAGCAATTACCCGAACATCTCAAATATGCATTTCTAGGGACGAATAATGCAAACCCGGTAATCGTTTCATCCTTTCTAACTCTCACTCAACTTGATAAATTGTTAAGGGTTTTATGAAAACACAAGTCGGCACTCGGATGGTCAATAACTGATTTAAAAGGCATAAGCCCATCCATTGTAATGCATAAAATTCGGATGGAAGATGTTTATAAACCATCAGTGCAAAACCAAAGAAGATTAAACCCTATTATGCAAGATGTGGTTAGGAATGAAGTGTTGAAATGGTTAGATGCGGGGATCATTTATGCCATCTCTGATAGTTCATGGGTGAGTCCCGTGCAAGTGGTACCGAAAAAAGGGGGTAACAGTTGTGACTAATGAGAATGAGGAACAAATTGCTACTAGAATTGTTACTGGGTGGCGAATATGTATTGATTATAGAAAATTTAATAACGCCACTCGAAAAGATCATTTTCCTCTTCCCTTTATCAATATGATGTTGGATAGTTTGGCGGATTCACGACTATTATTGCTTTTAGATGGTTATTCCGGGTACAATCAAATCATGATTGCACCGGAAGATCGAGAAAAAATGACATTTACGTGTCCTTATGGCACATTTGCATTCCGTCGCATGCCATTTTGGGTTATGTAATGCACCGCCACTTTCCAACGTTGTATGATGGCTATATTTCATGATTTAATTGAAAAGGTTATGGAGGTATTTATGGATGATTTCTCTGTGTTTGGTAATTCTTTTTGATAATTGTCTTCACAATCTTTCCTTAGTCTTACAAAATGATGTGAGGAGACTAACCTGGTACTAATTGGGAAAAGTGCCATTTTATGGTACGCGATGGTATTGTGTTGGGTCATCGAGTCTCTTCCGCAGTTTGGAAGTTGATCGGGCAAAGATTGTAGCAATTGAGAAGTTACCACCTCCTACAAACGAAAGCCATTCGAGCTTCTTGGGCCATGCCGGATTTTACGAAGAAGGTTTATCCGTGACTTTTCTAAAATTTCTAAGCCCTTGAGCCAATTGCTAGAAAAATATGTTGCTTTCATTTTTTCCAATGAATGTTTGCAGCGTTAAACGTTGAAGACAAAGATTGGTGACCGCACGACTATACTCGTCGCCCCATTGAGTCAACCATTTGAGCTGATGTGTGATGCAAGCGACTTTGCGGTAGGGGGCTTTTTCTCGGTCAAAAGAGGGAAAAGTTGTTCGATCCATCTACTATGCAAGTCGAACGTTGGGCCGTGCTCAAATGCAATTATACCACAACCGAAAAAGAGATGTTGGCGATTGTTTTTCGCATTCGATAAATTCGATCTTACTTAATCGGGACGAAAACGATTGTGCATACCGACCATGCGGCTATCAAATACCTCTTTGACAAGAAGGATGCGAAACCGAGGTTGATTCGATGGATCTTATTATTGCAAGAGTTTGATGTGGAAATCAAGGACCGGAAAGGATGCGAGAACGTGGTAGCAGACCATTTGTCTCGATTAGAAAATCAAGAGGAGCACAAGGAAGACGGGGATTAATAAAAGATGAGTTTCCTGATGAACGATTACTCATGCTTGAGGCAAAGTTTCTGTGGTATGCGGACTTTGTCAACTACTTGGCTACTGGAGTTCTACCTCCGGATCTATCACCGTATCAAAAGAAGAAATTCTTACATGATGTAAAGTTCTACATGTGGGATGACCCCTACTTTAAGAGGTGCGCGGACAAAATCATAAGGAGATGCGTGCCTCAAGAAGAATGGGAGGAGTCCTACAACAATGTCATTCCGCTCCCTGCGCGGACATTTTGGCCCCACTCGCACCGCAACAAAGGTATTGCAAAGTGGGCTATATTGGCCCACTTTATTTAATGACCATTATTTGTTTGTGCAACAATGTGACAAGTGTCATCGAATGGGAAACATTTAAAGGAGACACGAGATGCCAATGACCAATGTAATCGAAGTGGAGTTGTTCGGTGTGGGGGATTGATTTTATGGGCCCATTTCCATCATCTTCGGGTTATCAATATATTCTACTTGTGTGGAATATGTATCCCGTTGTGTAGGCGATTCCTTCCAAAACAAATGATGCTCGTGTTGTAATGCAATTCCTTAAGAAAAACATCTTTACTAGATTCGACACTCCAAGAGCTTTAATTAGTGATGGAGGGTCGCATTTTGTAAACAAATTGATGAGCAACTTGTTGGCAAAATATGTGGTCAAACATAAAGTTGCATTGGCATATCATCCACAAGCCAATGGACAAGCGAGGTGGCTAACAGGAGATCAAACAAATCCTTGAAAAGACAAAGGTGAACATCAACCGAAAAGATTGGGCGTTAAAATTGGATGACGCTTTGTGGGCATACCGGACAACATATAAGACACCATTGGGCACATCCCCTATCAACTTATTTTCGAAATCGTGCCACTTACCGGTGGAGTTAGAACACAAGGCATTCTCGGGCGGTCAAAGCTAAATATGGATTTTCGTAAAGACGGCGAGGAAATGTTGCTCCATTTGAATCGAGATGGAAGAGTTTTGGGATGAAGCTTACGAAACTCCCCGAATTTATAAGGAAAGAACCAAGAGGTGGCATGATAAGATGATCAAGAAAAGAGAGTTTTTACCGGGAGAACCGGTGCTCTATACAATTCACGCCTTAAATTTTTCCCGGAAAACTCAAGTCTAAGTGGTCGGGGCCATTCGTGATAAAGAAAGTATTGAATCCACCCGGGATTGTAGAATTGTTGACAAAAGAAGGTGAGACTTTCATGGTAAACGGCCAACGGATTAAGCACTACTTCCACCGAGAAATCAAGAGAGGTGACATCCACCACCTTGCACGACCCGTAATTTAACAAAACATGTGTCAAGCTAAAGACGTTAAATATAGCGCTTGTTGGGAGGCAACCCAACGGTTTTTCGTGTGACTTTCATTTTTGTGTGTTTAGTTTCAATTTTGTGTGATTTGAGTGATTTGATATGCGTGTTTCTATTAATGAGTGCGATTTGTGTGTTTTTGTTTCATTTTTGTGTGTTTTTATTCAAAAAAAAATATATAAAAATATATATAATTTTTGTTGTATGTATGTATGCACGGTAACCCGTGCCATGGGCACTACCCGTGTCTACTACCTGGGGGATAATTTGAAGTGGTAAGGCATGACACACGGGTAACTCGTGCGCCCGGGCGCACGACCCGTGTGTTTCCGCCAAGCAAGAAATGTTGCTACGGGGTGGCGCACGGTAACCCGTGCGTGGCACACCACCCGTGAGCTATGCGGAAATCGATAAAAGCAGCGTTCAAGACTGCTTCTTCATAATCTTTTTCAAACACCCAACCGCGCCTTTTTCTTATTTTCTCCAATTTGTGCAAAAATCCTTCCAAATATCACTCAAATTTGTCCATTTAATCCCTCCCCTATACCAATTGCACTCCAAATTGCATTGAATTCAAGTTTGCTTGAAGAATTTTGAGCAAGAACACCTAGGGTTCCAATTGTCTACTTCAAGTCTCATTTCGAGAATTCCGGTAAGAACACCATTTCTCCTTGTGAATTTCTTGTCAATTACGTATTGAGGATCATGATAGGTGTTTACTTTGATAGTTTTGCTATGAATTGTTTGAAATATTCTTTGAAGCAATTTATCAAACACTTGATGGGCTTATATATTTTAGTCTATTTGAATGTCATATGAATGATTGGGGCATGGCCAATGCTGGCTTGAGCTTTTGATTAAGAATTTATTAGAATGGCCATAATTCTTGCTTGGTTGGGGTTGCTTGATTGATCAAAGGGATGTAGGGAAGTGTATGTACATCACCTAATAATTTAGCTTCACTCCCTACTTCGTTGTTGATAATAATGCTTTGTGGGATGCTAATCGAATGTATTTCGTACAAATCATTCATGGCGAAAGAAGAATCCCAAGGTGGGCGGAGAGACGTGTGCACTGAGCGGCCCAAAGAAACAAGGCACCGCAAAGAAGAAGTCGACCCGAACAAACAAATTGCCTATGGTGTGGTATCGACGAATGCCAATGACATAGAGCGGCTGGAATCGCTTAGTTGGTTGCCAAGTCGCTCCATCTCGTTACGCCGATGATGATTGCACGCACACTTTGGGTATACATGAGGACGTTTGCGTCTTTTCGCGAAGGTCGTGTGGACCAATTTTATGAGCCGACGGTGGCCGACATTCAAACACTATACATTGGAATTCTTGAGTACGTGGGAAGTACTCAAACAAGAGGGAGCTTTCGAGCCATATCGGATAAACTTTCGGTTGGGAATGAACGACGGCGCTTATCTATTTCCCAATTGAACACCATCTTCAAGTTCCCATGAATGCTCGTTTCCGGCCCATGGACCATTATGATCAATACGATTTTTGGAGAATGTTGGTCCAAACACCACAAACAGGGCCTATGTTGTATCGCCGGATCGCTAAAGCCTCATGGATTCGAATCCTTTTTGAATACATACAACGTGTGATCGCGTCCTCCGTCTTCGCCAGGGAAAATATTGGGGGAATGACAACGAGGGAGTTATATCTCTTATGGTGTATGCTCACAAATACACCCTACAACACCGCCGCCTACTTCGCAGAGCAAGTTGAACATTTGGTAAGGCGGGAAGGAAGGGTACGATTTCTATAGGGGCCTCATTACCCCTATTGCCCGGATTTCAACGTCGATTTCCGAGGCTTGAGCCTATTCCGGCAAAGACTTACTGGTTAATTTGGCATCGTTGCACCACATGAAGTTCATAGCAAACGAAGACAACCAATTGGTACTTCTACAGAAGAAAGGTGTTGCATTTCCGTTGCCTAACCCCACATACACCACAGTTGACTCATTGGCGGACACCACCAACTTCCTAATGAACTCTGACGCACATGACCGAATTACAGAGGCTATAGAAACGAGAAAAAGGCGCTGAATTCATGGTTTTCCGGATGAGGAAGATTTGGTTGAGAAGAAGAAGAGAGTTAAGACGACGAGACATGGGGTGGAACCTTCTTTCCTCAACTTGGACATGCCATCCCCGAGTCCCCACATGGCGATGCTTACACCCGCCGCTCACATAGCCGGATCGCCCAAAGACATCTCATGGCGGCGCGCCAGTGGTGGTACTGATCTTCGTGATATGCTATTGGCCTTCGGGGAGGATTTGCGTCGTCGAGACGAGATAAATAAAGCGGGGAGGATTTGAGGCAAAGATCGTTGATTTTCGCGCGTTCCGCGAGCATTATGATCGGCGTTACGAGGAGACGTGGCAAGTGCTCCAACAATTACGAATGTGGCATATTTCCCAAGGCCACTTCCCACCGCCTCCACCACAGTGATTCAGGTATATCCCCACTTTTCGTTATTGAAATTCTATTTTTCCCCTTAGGACCATATAATTTCATTCAAGTTTGGGGGGGAGAGATAGTAGTTTAATATATGAAAAGTGTGGATACAAAAAAAAAATTCATATAGTTGCATTAGAACATTCTAGGTGGCATTGCATTAGAGCATGTTTATGGTTTTAGCACGTTTATTGCTTTCTTAGTGGTTAGATAGTGAGTTGACCTATTCTTTTTGCAACTTATTGTTTGTGTTGTGATTTTGAAAGATTTGTATTGTTGGAATTGTATGATGAGTATGAGTTGATTGAGCCTTGAATAGATGAGATTAAGCATGTTAATATGCAAACTTGGTTTGATACTTTGAATTACATTTTTGACAAGCCATGAGCTTTGAGCCTTTATCGCTTATATCTTTTGCGCCTTGTTGTGATTGAGGGTATCATTCATGTTGTCAAAATTCTAGAACTTGCTAGGGTATCTCTGTCAAGCCACATGTTGTATGCAAATTGTGAATGTGATAAAAGGCCATCTTTGTTAGCCTTTTTCTAGCCTTTTGCTTACCTAATGATGTTGAAATCCCTAGTTAGCCAATTTGAGCCTATTGCCTATTTTTTTATATCCACAATTCAAACCTTAACTTGACATATTTGTTACCCTACACTCGAGCGTATAGCATTGAGTAAAAGGATTGAATGAGGTTGAATGGGTTGAATTGACAAGTTGAATAATTGTGAAAAATTGGTTGATGGGAACAAAAGAGGAAGAAAATGAGGAGGAAAGAAGTGTTGAAAATTCATAAAATAGTCGGAAAAAAAAATTTTGATTTTATGATGTGAGTTTTCATTGATAACTTGGGGGCTAAGGATTGTAATTTGAGGTAATTCTCAAAAGAAAGAAAGGGGATGGAGATAAGAAGAGTTGGTGAAAATGAGAGGTGATTTGAGTAGCATATTGAGCTTTAATGTAGATGAATTATATGCTCACCGGTCTATACGCTCGAGTTTGAGTCACTCTATCCATATTTTCATACCCCAACCAAAGAGCCTTCATTACAACCAAAGGAAAAAGTCCTTTTTGATTCACAATTTTGCATACATTCTAGTGGCAGAGATATGAGACGAATTGCAAGCTTATGGTAATTTTGCGATATTGAATTGATTTGAGCGTAAACACGTCCCATATTCTCGTGAGATGAGAGTATACACATAACTTTGAGAGTTAGAATTCAGAGCATTTCACTTTGTTTTACTTGAGGCGTGCTCATTGATCAGATATTTGAGGCTTGATTGGGTTGTGCTCTACATTCATAATGAACATTATGGATCTACTTTTGAGTCCTTTGTGTGCGTTTTTTATTCTTATCTCCCTATTGAGCTGTATCGTATTTTCAAAATTGTTGATCGGGACGGTCAACAGTTTAAGTTTGGGGGATTTTGATAAGTGTGAGTTTTGCATGTATTTTGGAGCATATTGATAACTAAATTGATGAGCAAACATGCATATACTCGTGTAAAATGTCATGTATTCACTCCTTTTGGAAAACATATTACACTTTGCGTGTTTTATAGAAATTTCATGATATTTGAAGCAAATTGAGTACAAATGTGAACTTTGCAAAGTGGAAGCATTGAAAATGGAGTGAATATACGGAAAGTGAAGCGTGAAGGAGCGAAAGATAGGCGTTTAAGAAGAATACAGAGGACACACGGGCTGGGCATGCTATAGGCACCACCCGTGTGTCCCTAAAGAAAGAATATCTGAGCCTACGGCATGGCGCACGGGTAGCCCGTGCTTATACGCACCAACCGTGCGCCACTGGAGAATTACAATATACCTACGGCATCACGTACGGGTAGCCCGTGCAAGGGGCACACGACCCGTGCGTGTTTGGCAAAAATCAAAGGCTTCGCTACGGCATGACGCACGGGTAGCCCGTGTAGGGGGCACACGACCCGTGCGTCTGCGCTGGAATCCCACAATCTGCAGCATGTTGCCCTAAACTTGAAGGTGGGTATAAAAAGGCTTTTTGGGGGGCGCACACAAGGACATTCTGGCATTTTTTGGGATCTACAACACAAGACAAGAGTATATTCTTGGAAGAAGACATCAAGGGATAATCGGGTTGCATCGGAGCTCAAGGAACGGAGATATATCGAGAGATTGTCGACTTTCCTAAGTTTTCTTGCTTCTCTAGTAGTTTTCATCTTTCATTTTCTAGTTGTCATGGCATTGAACAATTTGTATTTGGATTGTTTAGAGATCATGTGTAGCTAAACTCTTTAGATTTCCGGGTTTTGGAAGTAGATTAATGAATTCTTGTTGGATGTTTTGATTTTAGTTAAAGTTATTATCTTGAAGCCTATTTGAGTACTTTGAGCTTATTCTTGTTTTATCACTTGATCAATGATTTAACTTGTTTGATATATTGATTCATAATTCGAGAGATGAGTTTCAATATTAGATCTTGAGTACTTGACATGAATATTTGCATGAATCGAGAGGTTTGTAAATATTTGTGAAGACATTTGATCTTTTGAACTTTTGGGAGTTGAGTACTTCATGTTGAGTAGAGATGCTAGCATAAGTATTTCAATCTACATTTTATATGCATCTCGAAAGGGAGGATAAAATATCTTTGTGATCGTCTTATAGGAATAGCGATAATAACTTGGCTTGGATTAAATCGTACAACAAGAGAATTATTAATCGAAACCTTAACTCGAAATCCATTTCATATCCTTGATAATTCTATCAATTGTATTCTCTTAATTTTGTGTTTTAGTAGTCCATTTTGTTTTAATCTTACAACAACAATCACTAAATTACGAGTGTCTAAATAAAAATAGGGTTATCTTAGTTCGATACTTAGCGCATAAATTTATTAGTCTCCGTGAATACGACATTGCTACCCTTTTTCTATAACGTACACTGTACACTTGCGGTGAGCTAAAAAAATAAAGGCGAACACATATTTCCAAATAAATCGGATATTTCTCCTGCCAACTTATTTTCAGATAAGTCCAAACTCTTCATTTTGCACAAGTTGCCAATTTCTCTTGGTATTTTTCCAGAAAGTTCATTCCTAGACAAATCGAGGGTCTTGAGAGATGTCAGATTTGCTATGGAACTGGAAATTGTGCCCTGTAGATGATTCAATCCCAAGGAGACAAACTCAAGGTCTTTGCAAATATAGAGCCAATCTGGGATGGTGGAATTGAAATTATTTGAAAAGAGATTAATGTGTTGGAGTTTACAACTAGTGTTGGCTCGTAGGTTAGCATTATTAAATAAGATAAATAAATAATGTAAATCAAAATAATGTCATAATTGTACGCGTGATATTTATTGGTCATGCATGATATCATTCATGCATCAACTTAAAGTTGATTGGAAAAGTAATTTTTTTAGTACACTTTGGGATAACAGGGAAGAGAGACATGTACTTTCGAATGATATTTGGATCAATCGCTTTACATCACAAAACTCTATTACTAGAAAGCACAATGTTGAACCGTAATTTGATGCATATGTTTTTGGCTTTTGCCCAAAGACTTACGAGTCGACGAAGAAAATGTAACAAGATGTCATTTATCTCCAAATAAATGTTGTCCCAACTACTCAATGATCATTTTCCACAAATGAGTTTGATAGTAGAATTATTAAATAAGCTAAATAAATAATGTACACGATATTATAATTGTGACATTTATCGAAACATCGATAAAACAAAAAAGTGATAAAAAAGAAATCGGAATTGGACACAACACCTATTCCACAATTCTTGTCTCACTACCCATTCCACACATTTTGAGTTCGCGAAGTTCAAGAACATGAAGAATCAAAGAAATGTGATAGCCAAGCAACAGACTATCAAAGAACTGAGAATTTTGATTCAGCGGAATAGATGATGATCAAACTGATACCATATTGAGAGATTAAAGATCAGATAATTTTATTATATAAAAGTGAGTTTACAGGATGGGATCTCCTATTCCACTTTTCTTATTCCACTCTATTCCATTGCATTGGATGAAATACACGCGTGTGCAAGATGATGTCACATGATGTCACAATCAGACACGTGTCTTTCATCCAACATATGGAATAGGGAGTGGAATATGGAATAGGAGATCTCAACCCGAGTTTACAAGCTGTGATTACATTGCTTTTATATAACAAACTTAACTAACATACTGACAAGCTAACTAACAGCTTGGTTTCTTGGGCTGTATCTTGACACGTCTATCACTTGATTTATCTGATATTTGTTATAGGGCGAGATTCCAAGACGGGTAGAGAATTGTATGATTTGAAATTGAAAGTAGTTAATTTAAGGAATAATTATAAAAGCTACATACCCCTAAAGTTTGGGTTAATTACAAAAAAACCAAAATATGTTTGAAAATTACTCCAAAAACTCTTTTAAGGTTTGATTATATATTAAATGTGAGGGGATAATTGTAACATTTTCACAAATGTAAGCGGAGTGTTTGAAATATTTTTGCTTATAAGTTATAAAGAGAGTAAAGTGTACTACAAAATCAAAACTTATGGTTTTTTTTTTTTTTTTGTAATTTTCAAAAATCTTTGGTTTTTTTTTTAAGGGATAATTTCACTTTTCATACTCAAAGTTGATCTGTCATTTTGATTTTGGTATCGTTGTTTTTACTTAATCAATATTGATACGAGTTGGCGGCGTTAATCAAAATCCATACAAAATCGTGAAATGGCCCAAAACACACGGCCCAGCCATAGCCAGGTAAAAAAAAGTGTAGAAACAATGGGTGCACCCGTGACCGATTCATTAGGTTTTCTACGCTTTTTTTACCTGCTACAGTGGGTGGACCGTGTGTTTTGGACGGCCGTTTCACGGTTTGTATGGATTTTGATTAACGTCGCCAGCTTTGGGTATCATTATTGATTAAGTAGAAACAATGGGTACCAAAATCGAAATGTGACATTAAACAATGGGCCGATTCCATGATATCTTCTGCTTTGTTTGCTGCAATTGTGATTCGTGCTTCTAAGTTGCCTGCCTCTCCTGGAGAATCCTCGAGAAAAGTTGATAACAAAATAACCTTTTCGTGAAGAGATTTAATTTGTTGCTGCTCATGAAGAACAATGGCATGTTGATCATGATCTAGAATCTGGTCTAGTACTTGTGCAAGTGAAACAAGGGCAGCATAACAAGCCATCTGAATTATACAGAAATAAGTAAAATTCCCCAAATGCAAAAATGAGAAAGAAATGAAGAGAATTGGGGAGGACCTGGAAATGCAGTACAGTAAGCCTTTTGTCAACAATACTTTTCAACATATTAGCCCACACACGTGACAACAGGCTGACAGGACAACAAGAAATTTCTCAATACAAATAAAGGATAATTACAAAAACACCCTGAGGTTTGGGTTAATTTAAAAAAAAAGATGTTTCAAAATTAAAAAAAAAAAAAATCCTCAGATTTGATCATTTCTTAAATTTAAACGGGTAATTATAATATTTTTATAAATATACAATCAAACCTCATGGAATTTTCGCAACCTTTTGGTTTTTTTCTGTAATTACCCCAAACATCAGGGCATTTTTTCTGTAATTACCCCAAATTTGCAATTGTCAATTTTATCGCCAATATTTTCGATGTCGAGGTTCCAATTGCCCGCAATAATTTTTTCACAGTCTTTGGATCGAACCCACATTGCCTCAAAACGGAGAGGCCTGCCAGTTTTACCAGGAGATAGATTACGAGGGGGATGGTGGGATAGACGGATGGAAAGGCACAAGTGATCAGATGAAAAAGCCTCCAAAATATCAATATTCCACGAACAGAAGAGAGTACAGCAAAGAGTGTTGCAAACACTACGGTCAAGGCGGACGCATTGTGTGAGGGGGTGGGTGGCAAGTCTGCTCCAAGTGAGTTTGTTTCCTCTAAAACCCATATCATGAAGACCACAAAAATCTAATACCTCTCGGAAGGCATTTATTTGCCACTGCGCACGCGGTCCTTGGCTTTCGAATTCATTTTGTACAAGTATTTCGTCAAAATCACCAAAGCATATCCAAGGAGTATCTGGTGTGGATTGCAATGACTTAAAATCTTTCCAAAATCGGCATCTTAACGCTACTTCCGGCTGCCCGTAAACACCCATAGCTCGGAGGGGAAAATCGGCACAAACTATATCCACATCGATAAAACGCTCACAAAAAGAACGGAGATGCAACGGCAGGAGATTTTTTCCAAAATAGGGTGAGGCCGCCAAATCTACCAAGGGCAGGAGATGCAATACCAAAGAAAACTAGTAAGCTTTTAAGTTTTTCGAATTCATGAATGTTGTATTTAGTTTCATATAGAAATACAATATCATGGGACTTTTTGCGAATAAAATCGCAGAGCTCTTGAACTGTTCGAGGGTTTCCAAGCCCTTAATAGTTCCAGTTTAAAATATTTATGGTGACTGGCGGAGTTGGTCTACGCCTAACTCCGTTGGTATGTCAGTCATCATGGTAGAATCCATATCAATCGGGATGGATGCCGGAAAATCTTTTTCTGTTTTTTGTTTTTTTCCAATAATTTCCAATGTGATATCTTGAAGTTCCGAATCGAGGAAAGTATCAACATTGAGTTTACGTTTTGGGTTATTGAGTTTGTTGGATGAGGAAGAGGTTGTTTTTTTGCGGAGAGTGGTGATTTTTTTGTCTAGCTTGCGGGCAGGGGTGTCCAAGTGCATGGGGACCTGTACTAGGATGGGACTAGATGGTAGTTGTTGCATGGGGATGACATGAGTGGGCGATGAATTCTTGGGGAGATGTTGGGGGTATTGGTACTCATGGGACAAGGAGGAACGGGCTGGTTTTAAGTGATAGAGAAAGAAGGAATGTATGGGTTGTTAATAGTATGTATGGGTTTGTTGAGGGGAAAAGTTAGTGAGATTGGGAGTGGTGGGCTTTTGTTTATTCAAGACAGTAAAGAGGGTGGGAGATTGTCTGTGTGGGGAATGGGTATGGGATGACATTAGAGTTGGCAGTGGGGCGGGGAATCCCCATTCCCCGCGGGGATCCGCCCCGAATGGGGTGGGGATTCCCGATATTTTCCCCCTGTGGGGACGGGGACGGGGAACTTTTTCTCCCCGTTGGCGGGGACGGGCCGGGGACGAGGATCATACTCCTTGCCCCGTTCCCCGTGGGGAACCACATATTAAATATATAATATATTATAAATATATCCATATTAAATATAAAAAATGACAAAATATTTAATTTATTTTATTAATCAGTGGTTTATTAGTTTTTTATATAATTTATTAATATTAAAAATAATTATTTTTATAAAAAAAATTAAATTTTTGCAAAAAAAAATTAAAATGGGGAGCGGGGAATCCCCGGGGGGACGGGGATGGGGGGAAAATTTTCCCCGTTTGTCTCGCAGGGACAGGGATGGGGATTCCCCGCAATCGCGGGGATGGGGATGGGGATCGCTCCCCCACCCCCGCCCCGCCCCGTTGACATCCCTAGATGACATGGCATTAGTAGGAGGGGTAGGGGCCACGTGTTAGGAGTAGTGATATTTGCACCGGAGGAGATAGGAACTGGCGCACCGTTCGATTGATCGACGGGGAAGGATTTTCGATTTTGTGCGATTTTGAGGGGTATGGTTATGATTTCGACGCATGAAGAAGAAAGGGTTTGTATCAATGGAGGCACGAAGCTAGGTGCCAAATTCAAAGGATTCGGGGGTAGTGCTCGGATTAAGGATTCTCTTATCACAGTCCTTGAAGACATGGCCTATGATACCGCAATGGAAACAAAAATCTGGAATTCTTTCGTATTTCAAGTAAATTGGGCATTTTTTGCCATGAAACTCAATATGGAAGAGCTGAAGAAGCGGTTTGGTGATATCGATGTCCACCTTGATTCTCATGAATTTTTCAATAACCGAGCCTAAAGAATCGAGGTCCAGATCGATGAATGTTCCAATATTATTGCCGGTGGTTCTTGCGAAATTCGTATTCATCAGCCCGAGAGGGAGGTTATGGAGTTGAATCCAAAAGGAGCATCTTGCGAAGACGATTTCTGATGGGTGTAAATCTGGGGATGCTTCGCTAATAAGTAATATATACTTGTCGAAAAGCCACTTTAAAACCCGTTGATTACCCTCTTTTTGTCCAGGGAGTTGTTGAATGAGAAGAGAAAAATATTCTTGGCTAACATTTTGCATGAGAAGACTCCTTTAGGGCTCCAGAGGCGCTTGAAAAGAGAGGCAACTTGATCTGTGTTGATAACACGGGGGGCTAGAATCTTTCCAACGAAACACAGGTTCCAGTCGATATTTTTCGTTTGGGTGGATGTTGTCGAGATTGCTTGACCTGCGGAAGCTAGTGTGAGCTTGGAATAGAGAGATTCAAGGTCGTCACCCATGAGAGAGCGAATGGGAATGGGTATTGACAACGTCATTTAACAAGAGTCCAAGAAAGCTAGGTGGATGCACGAGTTCGGGCCTTGAAACCAAATACTAGATCTCGAAAAGAGAGAATAAGACAGAAAAATCAGCAATAACAAAAGCAAAGGCAAAGTCCGGGAAAGAAATGGCACATATAATGAGATAATGATAAAGGGGAGGGGAAAGAGGAAGAGGAAGATCAATCATGGGAGAGACGTTCCAATGAAGGATGTGGCTAGACAAAAGCTAGGCAACTCACTAAGAGAAGCTCTCGGTGAGAAACCCTAGGACTTCTCATCTCACAACTTTAAAACACTTTCAATTAATGGAGAGAACTTGCATCTAGATAGTCATAGATGTGAATAGGGAAAATGATTTTCTTAGTAATCTAAATGGATCACTTTAATATATTTAATCCTATTATTTATTTCAATTTTAACATTTTTCATCTTTTTGGTCATGCGAACTATTACAACATGTAAAAATAACATGATAGGTTTGTGTGAAATTTAAAAAGAAAATATTATAATGTGAGTGATTGTGCTTTCATTCTGTTTACTTTCATTTTATGAGAGAATAGTGCTGAATTTTTTAAAAAGTTGAAGTTGGATGTGTAAAGAAAATGTAACAATTGTAATGATATGATATAAAATCTTTTAGAAAAGTTGATTGTTTCTGAAATTTTTATGGAAATAATAGTGTAAAATATAATGTAAAAAAATGGAATGAAAATAAAAAAAAATTAAACCGAAAATAGGCAATTTCGATCTCAATTTATACTTTTTGTTATCAAGATTAAGAGAAAAATAATAGAAATAATGATAAATTAAAGAAATTTATCAGAATTCTTTATATGCATAGTTAATTTTGGAGAGAAATGTGATTTACTTTTGAAATATTTTCAGTTTTTCCACAAACAATCACATATCCTATAAAATTTTCACTCGAAAATGAAAATTTGGAAGTTTTTTCACAACCAATCACAAACCTTATTTTTATGCGTTCTTTTTGGCCGACTAGGTATCAAGTGTGGTATTTCATAAAAATTAAGGAAATAAAAGTATTTAAGTATCATATCTAAATATAAAAATATTTAATGTATAAGTAAAAAAAAATATTTATAATTTGAATATTTTCGTAATGTCTAAAAATTGTTCATTTACAAAAGTTGAAAAAAATGTTAAAAATTATATTTATAAATAAATGTAACTTGATTTAGTTTCAAAATAATAAATTATTTATAAATTTTTCGAGAGACAGTGAATTTGTCGATGAGGAGAGGGGTGAGGTGCTCCGGATCGGAATGAAGTTGGATTGCACCTCTCCTATGATTGGTTTTGATGATTGGCCTTTGTGTTAGACTGTTAGTATCTTAACAATAGACTTTCTTATGTGGTTTTGTAATAAAGATTTGTAAAACACATAGGTCTTGTATGATTATGTTTCCATGATCCATTTCCAGGTTTCTAGTGTTGGAAAATGAATTTTGAAAATTTATTGTTTTTTATGTGAAAATTGGAATTATTTTTGATGAAAAAATGAGAATTAGTTTTATGTAGATTTGGAAATGAGATTGTATTTGGTTGAGTAGTATTGAAGTAGTATTTTTATGTATGTAATAATTTGAAAATTCGGTAGTGGTTGAACATTTTAATTGAATATATAATATTATATTTGCAAGATTATGTTAGATCAATATTTTTATTTTGATTTTGATGATTTCGAGAAATGAGTTTTATACCAAAACAATGTCCACAAATGTTGTCATAATACTTCAAAATATTTTCAATGATTTTTACTAAGTTTTGAAAGTACTTCTTGAACTTTATTTTGACAAAAATTGGACAACTTCTCTGTGAAAAGATCGACTATGGAGACTCGTACTTGAAAGTTCACAAAACAGAGAACAAAGTGAATGCTAGAATTGGGAGGCAACCGATCGCCCTATAGTGCCTAAAGATTTTTTTTTTTTTTTGCTTTCTTCTCTATTTCAACAAATGAATCATCATTATCCTAGAGCAATCGGTCGCCCTATACAAAATGAGCCAATGTGCGCCCTCTACAACATTGACTTTTCAACAACTTTAAAATTCGAATTCTAACACAAATGACCGGCCGCCATATTGATTTGACAATAGAAACTATCCGCTGAGCGTACACTTCTCATGATTAATTTTTAGGTTTTATCTTTTTTAACCATTTCTTAGAGTTTGATATTTTTCTTTTGTAGAAAATACTCAATTAGGAGGAGCTAATATTGGGGATTATATCTTGAGCTCTCTTATAAATACATGAAGTATTTAAGGATCAAAATATAACACAAGCATACAACACAACAAAAAAAATCTCATCAAATTCTATTGTCATTCACTTTCTATATTCGTGTTGTATTAGACTAAGCTTATCACTTTCACATCTTGATTATTATGCTTTCTTTCTTGATTAAACTTGCACTTACAAAATTGTAAACTTTATTTGAGTTGTAATTTCAATTGTTCAAATCATCCAAAACAAGACATACTTGTTAAGTGTTCTTTTTGGTAAGAACACACTTGGTTGATTCTCTAGGTTTTGAAGAGTTTGGTGCTCTTCATTGTTGTAAGAAGAGTTTGGTGCTCTTCATAGGTGTTGTTGTATAAAGAGTGTGGTGCTCTTCAAGGTGAAGGTTGTGATAGTTTGGTATCTTTTAATAAATTTTTTCCTTTTCGAAATCCATTCGGACATACCAAGTGGTAGAGCACGTAGTCCTTAGGTAAGTTGAAGCTCATAAATCATTGTGTGTTGTTTCATTTTATATACTTTTATTTCTTCACCAACTATACATTCGAAAAAGAGGGCATAAATCGGAAAATTGAAAAAATCTATCCATCCAATCTAGATTTTTGTAGTGAACTAACAAATTATAGGTGGTGAATTTTATTAGATAAATATAATTAAAAAATAATAATATTTTAAGTAGATATGATTGGTAATGGTTGATCGAAAATAAAAAATAGAAAACGACATTGAAGAAAAGTAAGAATGAAATAAAAACTGAAGAACAATTCACCAAAATGGAAAACAACAATCTTTCATTCAATATATATATTTGTCGTATATATACACGTTGGAGAGTAAAGTGGAGTAAAAGGTGGCACTATTATATTGGTTCTCAAGGAATATATTCCAAAGGTGCAAATGGTTGGACACAAAATGAGAGATAATGCTCTATGAATGAATTAAACAAAATGAGAGATAATGTGTTATTCACATCCCCAAAATTGAAAAACACACTCACTGTTAGAATTTGGTTGTGTAAAATGGGTGTTGAACTGATTTTGACCAAATATTTAAGTGGTTTCCATTAGCGAAGAATGAAATTAAATTATTTGTAAAAATTCTACTAAGAGAGTAGATGAGAATATCATTTGGAATTTCTCAAAAATGAGAAATTAATACTAGAAGTTAGCCACTTAAAACTAGAAAATTGTATGAAAAATAGAAAATATGGGAAAGGAGAAATAATCCATCCCACATAGAGTAGATAGCCAAAGTTTGCTCACTTAATAAATCTCAAGTTGGACATATGGGTTTGGGCTCTTGGCTCTTGGGGCACCAAAGTTTTTAAAGGGGTGAGGACCTACATGCTTGAGTCCGGGTCCAGGCCATGGGCTTGGGCTTGGGATTCAAAGCTCTTATATTTTTTTTTAAATAATTAATTATATATATCCAATTGTGGGAGTACGCGGAGTGCACCGCGCGCGCGCACACGGAGACAGTGATCTTAATTGTTCGCACGCACAGGTGTGAGTGGACGCGCATGTTGCACCTGTTCGAGCAAGCAGGTGCATTTTTTGGCTGTAGACATGTTTTTTCGAGTCAAAAGACATTTCCTTTCCAAATAAAATCGTTGTATCTTAGGGACGAACGCGGGAACCGTAAGCACTTCGAATACAGGGTGTTTTCGTCTCGGAGACTGTATCGATTACAAGCCTCGACTAGCCTTAAATATCCTAAACACTTAGCCATTTTTTGAAAACAGTAAACCACCCTACCAATACCACCTTCGTATAATTTCAAAAATGTCATTAATTTAAAAGACTATGATACCCTTACTTACATAAATTACCTCTAATACACTTCATCTTCCTCACACTCATCCACATTCTTATAAAAAGCTAAAACTTTTTTTTCTAAATCCTAGATTTTCAAACACTCACATTGGTGCAAGTATGGACAACAAAAAAATAATTTTGTCAAATAATATAAGTATCTCCTTAATTTACAACTTAAAATGTGCTATTTTTTCATTTTTACTCATTTTTTACAGTTGAAAATTTACTGTTGAATAACAAAAGTACGAAACTTGGCACGATTGCAGTGCAACCTTGATCGTATCATCGTGTTATGTGGCATGATAACACGATCGTAATTAAAACTTTGCTCATGCCATCGTGCCAAGTGGCATGATCGTAGTTACTTTACGATCGTGCCTTATGGCACGACATATACTATCGTGTGATCTAATGTCTTCTTCCCCAAACTCAGACGAAATCAGAAAAAAAAAGTTTTGTAACACCAGAATTCAAACCAAATTCAATTACCCAATATTTATACTCAACAATTACCCAAACTATTCCGACTATAAGTGCGAAATTAAAGTAAAATATTAAATTCAAAATTAAAATAAAATAAAAACTGTGTAATCTAAAAGACAATGCATCTTCTTTCGTTGCCAGAACAAAGAAGATTGCTGGAACTTCTTCCGTCACCGTCACCGCCCCTTGGGTGTATTTGGGTGGGGAAATAGTGCATGGATAAAATGCAAAATTAGGTGTATATTTAGTAATTATGTTATATTTTAAAAAGTAGGTGGGGTGTATTTAGAAGGTATGTATATTTATCATTTTTAGGGGTTGAATAGTGCCACCCTTAAACAAAAGTATCTTTGCTCTTTGTGGTCTAATCGTATGTGGGCTGGTGCATTGGAACACTTGAGCTCTTCTATTACACCCCCAATTCGAAGGAGGGTAGGATCATAAATTATACATAATTTGTTCCTTAGGCGGCTGAAAAATTGACGTGAGAGTGCTTTGGTGAAGATATCAGCTATTTGGTCTACTGAAGGAACATGTTAGACTTGGACTTGTTTGTGAATAATACATATACATGAATTTATATAGGTCATATGGTGTATATAAATTAATAGTTCCTTAATATATATAATACATCTATGGTTAACATGTGAAGATTTCATATAAAAAAAAAAGACTCAATTTTTATTTGTTTCTTGTTAAAATTGATGTCGCCTTCAATGTCGTTTCTACTTTAATTAAGGCAGTCATAACTGTTTAATTTGTATTTATTCTTACTATGTTAAAATTAGTAAAATGATTACAAAAATGATTACTTCAAATTACTATTTGTATTGGCCAATCAACTTGATCCCATACTTTCATAATCTAGGGCCAGCCGGACCTAATTGTTGTTGCTAGAGCTTATACGAGATATGTTGAAATATGCTGCAACACTGATGAAATTACTTTATTCCGAGGTTGAAACAGTGTTTCTAAGATTGAAAATACAAAGCATTAACCCACCTTTCATTTTGTAGTCATTTTTGAATTTTGAGATAATGAAACTATCACGTGTATTTTGATTTTTAACCATGCCAATGAAATTAAAATTGGGTAAAAGTGTATTTTGATTACCAAGCAACTGGTTCAAAATTAGGAAAAAGAAGCACCTGTTTCACCAGTCTAGATACTCTATTTCAAATTGTGTTTCATTTGTATTTCAAGCATTTTAAATACACACCAAGTGTACATCCATTACATCATTAATACATTTGGCATGTATTGTATAGTGATTCAATTTGGAATATCGATCAGGCGGATCAAGGGGCCTCCCGGCGCGCGTTGCACCCCAATTTTTTTATCCCATTTTTTCTAAGGGTAAATTTAAAAAAAAATATATATATAGGTTTTTTTAAAAGGAAAAAAACAATTGGGCTAGGGGTAAGGAGCTAGGCGGCTATGTGCTGTATGAGATGATACACTTGATTTGGAATAGAAAATCGTGTGTGCAACCACATCCTCTATTCCATTTAATGTTTCACTATATACTCATGAACTGTGTAAATGCCACATGTCATCATATACACGTGACATGTATTGATACATTTAAAACAAAAGATGAAATACTAAATGGAATAGATGATCCCACTTGGTTTTTTTTTTTTTTTTTTTTTTTTTTGAGAATGATCTCACTTGGTTTCACTGCCTCATTAATCACCAAAAGTAGTATAGAATAACACTTCTTGACAAGAAGTTTTAGACTTTTAGAGATTACCAAAGTTTCCATTCACTGAGAGTTGAAAACACAATTCAGAAACCACCCTTGTGGAAACAGACAATCAATAAGATGAAACATACATTTCATTTAACAACAACAAAACCAAATATTTTAGCAACATCAACCAATGCAATAGCCACTGCCCATCTATTCTGATTTTCCTACACTATACATATAGCTTTCTGTCTTGTTTCCGCGTGTCCATCCCAATATAGAACAAGCTGACGACGTTGCATATATATGTTGATGAATTGAACAAATACATATCAATGATGTATTTGAATTAAATCTAGAAAATTTTCAGAAACACAGCAACAAAATAGTAGAATTAAAATCATGAGAAAGAAAAGAAGCATCACACTGATTATGAAATTTGAGCATGTCAATCGTGTCTATAAATTGTTTTCAGTCATTCATTGCAACTTCCAAAAGTTTAACAACTAAAATTAAACTACACTGCCGTTTTAACTCTTCAGAAGCTCATGGATACAATATCTATTGGAGTCCAATATATTAGAACCAGCTATCCAGCATCCAGACCAACTCAAGAGAAAAATCAGCCTTATAGGTTATGATACAAGAGCCGAAAATCCAACTGTACGCATAAAATAGACAAGCAGAAAAAGGAGCAATTTTGAAAAGAAAGATATAGCAGCATTTGCACGGTACAAAATTCTTCAATATTCATGAACAGCAGTTTATGCTTATAGCCTTATATAACCTTTTGCACATTTTTTTTAAAACCTCTAATAAACTTTACAAATTAAGTCATCTATCCAGTATTTTATTCCATTTTGCTATCAGCTTAATTTGTCGAAATTTATAAACAGGCAATTCAAGGATATACTGTATAAATAGCTAATAACAAGGATCGGGAAAGCGAAAATTGAAATGAATATCAAAATTAATACCTGGTAAATGCTCAGGTTTCTTCTAGTGCAGGTTCCAGTTGTGATATATTGTTTAGGAGATGAAGCTGGAGGTCATTTCCAAAGCTTTCTACTTCTTCTTGTATACGTTTTGCCGATTCCACAATGAACGAGTTGCAGGAATCCAGCTCAATCAGTTGAAGCGTTTGTATTTCTCCAATATTATATGGAATCTCTCTTAGCGTATGGCAACCACGAAGAAATAGGCGCTCAAGAATCGGGAAATGGGAACTCTCTGTTATCCAGTCACGAGGATCTGTTCTGTCAATTACAAGTACTTTTAGTCGACAGAATTCCCCTTCAGTTGTTTCCCACTCTAATCCACGACAAGCATTTCTTCTTAGTTTGAGCACTTCAAGATTAGGCAATGACCCGACAAGCGTCATATCTTTCCACGAAAGTCCACAGCCACTTAAGGTCAACTTTTTCAGTGTAACAGGGAAAGCAAGGTTATGGGACAAATTACTCTGGGAGTAGTCATGGGGTCCTACATTGAAATTCAACTTTTCGAGCTTTCGCAGATGGACAAGATTGTTTAGGCAATACTTTGACCATCCCGTTTCGGCAATGTCTCTGATCGAATAAATGATTCCCAACTTCTTTAGGTTTGGCACCATTTCCAACATCCTTTGGGAGCATGTAAAGCTTTCTACGCGCGAAAGTGTTTGCAGGTTTTCCAAAATCTGCTCACAAGTTCCTTCAGAAGGATTAGGTAAGGGACCGTCGAACAAAATAAGATGCCTTAATTGTCGCATTTTCCAAATATCAAACGGCAGACGTATTGATCCTATAGAAAATTCAAGCCTAATGATTAAGGTCTGAAGATTCTGAAGCTTGGACAAAGATGCAGGGCGCCAATATATATTTAATTGCTTTTCAGTTGGAAAGGTTAAAGCAAGGTACCTTAAGTGAAATAGTTCGTTTATATGAAAAGGGTATGATTCCAATATTGTACTCGTTGCATCCAGTATCCTGAGAAGTCTGCAATGTTTCCAAAAATCAAAGGCCCTATGATGGAAATTAAGAATAGTACGCATGGGTGAGCCCTCAGTGTGTGTAAAGTCACCCCAAATACGTGAACAAATACTTAGGCGGCGTGAATTCCCAATAACTTCGCAAGAACTATGCGAAAACTCATTTATGACATGAAGAAACTTCTCATCCCGAGCTATTCTTATACAAAGATCTCTCAAGAGATCATGCATCTTGACAGCTTTTATTTTGCCATTAGACCTTTTGTGGGTGACCAAAACGAGACTTCTCCTGTCCAAATCTTCCAAATACTCCTCTGCCACCTCTTCCGGGTGTTTAGTTCCATTTGCCTTTAAAAAACCCTCCGCTGCCCATAATTTGATGAGTTTTGAGGCCTTGATGTCACAATCCTCTGGAAAACCTCCCATATACAGAAAACACGGTCTCAAATGATGAGGCAAGTGTGTATAGCTCAAAGATAATATCTTTGAAAATTGCTCATCGCTTGTGTTTACAGCTTCATTTACATTTCTCGCAATATTCTCCCATGATTCTTGCACATGATTGACCTTGGACAGAACTCCAGCAATGACAACAATTGCCAACGGAAGCCCTCGACAGTTTTCTGCAATGACCTTTCCGATTTTCTCCAGTTCACGAGGGCAATTTTCTCCCCCAAACACCTTTTCTTTGAGTAAACCCCAACTCTGATCCACATCCATCAAATGCATCAGATAAGGATGGCTCAAAGAGTCAACATATGAAGCCACATCTAACTCCCTCGTAGTTATTATGATCCGACTCCCATTACAGTCATCTGGAAATATCCTCTTTACATCATCCCATACATTCGTATTCCACATATCATCCATCACTATAAGATATCTTCTCCCCTTTAAGTATTTATACACACGTTGTACTAATAATTCATCTACCATCCATTTGTATTGTTCTTCATTAGATGCATCAATAGAATGCAGGAGGCCTAAAAGAATTCTACGTACTTGATAATTTTGAGATATTGTCGCCCAAGCACGAACGTCGAAATGATGCAAAGTTAAAGGGTCATCATAAGCATACCTGGCAAGAGTTGTCTTCCCAATACCTCCCATCCCGACGATCGGGATGATTTGGAGTGCAGATGACTCTCCACAAAGCTGAGACTTTATTTCCAATAAGTCTTTATCCAATCCCACCACAGATTCTTTGTTGTTAGTCGCAATTCTTGATGAAAAAGAACTACAGGAATTCAGAGTTGACATCAGATCTTTGCTTTTATTGCAGCTTTTGATCTGCATCACTTCTTTCATGATTGAATCAATTTCTTTTATTACCTTTTGTAATTCTCCGTACAGCCTTCGCCAGTTATGATGGCCGATTTCATGGCCTGCGATAGAAGAGATCACTTGCGGAAAACTATTCAAAACCTTACCAATTCCATATTTTGGACTAATTTCATCCAAAATATGGTACTCGATGATATCTTCTGCTTCGTTTGCTGCAATTGTGATTCGTGCTTCTAAGTTGCCTGCTTCTCCCGGAAAATCTTCAAGAAACGTTAACAAGAAAACAATATTTTCTTGTAGAGATTTTATTCGTCGCTTCCCATGAAGAACATTGCAGCATTGATCATGATCCAGAATCTGGTCTAGTACTTGTGCAAGTGAAACAAGGGAAGCATAAGCCATCTGAAATATACAAAGCCTCCTTCAAAGTTTTCCTATGAAATAAGTAGAATTCCCCAAAGACAAAATGAGATGGAAATGAAGTGAATTCAGAGAGAAAGAAGTAGATTGGGGACCTGGAAATGCAGCATAGAAAGCTTTTTGTCAACAATACTTTTCAACATATTAGCCCATTCAGATGTGACAGGCTGACAGAACAAGAAGAAAATTCTCAATACAAATAAGGGATAATTACAAGCACACCCTGAGGTTTGGGGTAATTAAAAAAGACAGAGATGTTTTAAAATTACAAAAACTTCCTCAGATTTGAATATGCCTTTAATTTAAAGGGGTAACTAACTATAATATTTTTGTAAACGTCGGGGATTTTTGAAATAATTTTTTTCTTACGAAGGGAGAAAATATAAGACAGTTCAAACCTTATGGGAGTTTTTGCAATTTTCAAAAACCTTTGGGCTTTTTGTAATTACCCCGAACCTTAGGGTGTTTTTGTAATTATCCCTACAAACAAAGAAAAAAAGAATACACATGTATACTAATCACTGGTTGGAGTAATATATGTATGTATATATAATTTTATGTAGACTCATTAATTTTTCCAACTGAATTTCAAAGTCTTTACATAAATCCATATTTTTCTAGTCAGTTTTGGTTAAATACCACCTACTCTCAGTTACAGATATGTATTTACGCAATAAATAAAACTGTATAACCTAGAATTTGAAATGAAGAAGATGACTAATTGGCCAGCTTATCAAGCCACAACAATTATTGGGAAAAGTAAAGATTGTCAACTACCCTTATTTTCCTTAATTTCCATTTTCTTAATTCTGTTTTCCTCTGCTACTGTGAAAAATCAACTCTTGCCTCTCTTAAATAGACTAAATAAAACATATCAAAAATTGGAATCATAAAAGAAAAAGCTTACAGTCACTGATATGCCGAAGCCGAAAGTGAAGCGTGAAGACAGGCTGGGGTCGGGACTTGGAAGGACTTGAATCTAGATAGTCATAGATGTGAATAGGCAAAAATGATGTTTTTACTAATCTAAATGGATCACTTCATAGATTTAGTCCCCTCATTTGTTTCGGTTTTGACATTTAGTCATTTTTTAATGAAATTATATCATATTATAATCAAATTCAAAAGAAAATTATAATCGCGAGTCAAATGACGCATCATCCCGTTGGATACATGCCAAAAACATCCAAACACGGCAAAAAACCGAAAGGAAAAGCCTAGGAGATGTATGGATGTGTTTAAAGTCAATTTCCAATTTACGGTATTGAAAAGTGAATTTTCAAATTTTATTGGTTTTCGTGTGAGAATTGAGAATATGTTTGGTTTGTTATCTGAATTTCTGTTTAGAAATGAAAATATGTTTGGTTATAGTATTTTTGAAATAGATTTACGTGATTATAGTGTATTTTTGACATCGTTTTCCGTGATTATAGTTTATTTTCACATAGATTTACGTGATTGTGGTGAAAACTTGTTTGATTGTATTTTCAAAAGAATCTTTCCATAAAAAATAAAAGCGAAAATGACTTTATTTTTATTGAGAATTTCTTAAACAAACATAAATTCATTTTAGAATAGTTGGAAATTGGAAAATTAGATTTGCAAACAACTCCATACATAACCCTAGAATCTATATATATATATATATATATATATATATATAAAGAGAAGTCGCTAGAAATAGTATGTTGAATTTTTCCCGCCTTTTTGCGATTCTTATAAAAAGTAATAAAAATATGTCTAAAAATAAGATGTGATAAATATTTGGTATTTCATTATTTTTGGTAGTCAACTTTCTTTAAATAATCACTTTTTAAAATCATGAAAAAAATAGAATTATGTAAAATTAGCTTTCCAAATATGTGTAACTTTTTCCTTTTTGATCCGTTTTTTTACGTATAATATATCAAATTAATATTTTCTTTTTACGATCTTGATTTGACACCTAGATTGTACATATAAATAAACAATATAAGAAATATTAACTAATTATTTTGTAATTTGCAATGGCTTTAAAAATTATGTATTCTAGCTATTTGACATCAATTTGTATATTCGTGTATTTTGGTTATTTGTGATATATGTATAGTTGTTATTTGAGATTAGCCCATTTTTTTAGTAATTATATATAATTATATTTAAATTGATTAAATTCAATTAGAAAATACTTAATTTAATTCAAGAAAATATCTCAAAATATTATTTATAACAATCAAAGAAAATTGTGTTTCATTCGTATTCCAAGATCTTAAATGCACACCAAGTGTACATCCATGACGTCATCAATACATTTGGCATATAGTGTGTAGTGATTCTATTTGGGATGTGAGATTATACGCACTTTGGAATAGAAAATCGTGTGTGATGTTTCGCATCCTCTATTCCATTTAGTGTTTCACATTGTATACTCATGTGAATGCGTGTAAATGCCACATGTCATCATGTAGGCGTGGCATGCATTAATACATGTAAAATAGAAGATGAAACACTATAGGGAATAGATATCCCACTTGGTTTCACTGCCTCATTAATCACTAGTATAGAATAACAGTCCTCAACAGAGTATTAGAGATTAGCAAAGCTTCAATCTATCTTTTACAGAAACATTCCAGTCCCCGAGAATTGAAAACAATAACCCTTGTGGAAACAGACAATCAATTAGATGAAACATACATTTCTTATTAACAAGAAGAAAACCAAATATTTTAGCAACATCAACCAATGCAATAGCTTTCCGACCTGTTTCCGTGTGTCCATCAAGCTGGCGACGTTGCATATATATGCTGATGAATTCGAACAAATACATATTGATGATGTATTTCGAATTAAATCTAGAAAATTTTCAGAAACACAGCAACAAAATCGTAGAATTAAAATCATGAGAAAGAAAAAGAAGTATTACACTGATTATGAAATTCGAGCATGTCAATCGTGTGAATAAAATTGTTTTCAGTCATTCAATGCAACTTCCAAAAGTTTAACAATTAAAATTAAACTATACTGCATGACCAACTCAAGAGAAAAATCAGTCTTATAGGTTATCATACAAGAGCCAAAAATCCAACTGTACGTATGAAATAGACCAGCAGAAAAAGGAGCAATTTTGAAAAAGAAAGATATAGCAGCATTTGCACGGTACAAAATTCTTCAATATTCATGAACAGCAGTTTATGCTTATAACCTTATATAACCTTTTGCACAATTTTTTTAAAACCTCTAATAAACTTTACAAATTAAGTCATCTATCCAGTATTTTATTTCCATTTTACTATCAGCTTAATTTGTCGAAATTTATAAACAGGCAATTCAAGGATATACTTTATAAATAGCTAATAACAAGGATCGGGAAAGCGAAAATTGAAATGAATATCAAAATAAATCTCTGGTAAATGCTCAGATTTCTTCTAGTGCAGGTTCCAGTTGTGATATATTATTTAGGAGACGAAGCTGGAGGTCATTTCCAAAGTTCTCTACTTCTTCTTGTATACGTTTTGCAGATTCCACAATGAGCGAGTCACAGGAATCCAGCTCAATCAGTTGAAGCGTTTGTATTTCTCCAATACCATATGGAATCTCTCTTAGCATATTGCAACCACGAACAAATAGGCGCTCAAGGATCGGAAATGGGAACTCTCTGTTATCCAGTCACGGGGGATCTGTTCTGTCAATTACAAGCACTTTTAGTTGACAGAATTCCCCTTCAGTTGTTTCCCACTCTAATCCACGACACGCATTTCTTTTCAGTTTGAGCACTTCAAGATTATGCAATAAACCAACAATTGTCATATCTTTCCATGAAAGTCCACAGCCACTTAAGGTCAACTTTTTCAGTGTAACAGGGAAAGCAAGGTTATGGGACAAATTACTCTGGGAGTAGTCATGGGGTCCTACATAAAAACTCAACTTTTCGAGCTTTCAAGATGGGCAAGATTGTTTAGGAAATACTTTGACCATCCCGTTTCGTCAATGTCTCTGATCGAATAAATGATTCCCAACTTCTTTAGGTTTGGCACCATTTCCAACATCCTTTGGGAGCATGTAAAGCTTTCTACACGCGAAAGTGTGTGCAGGTTTTCAAAATCTGCTCACAAGTTCCTCTAGAAGGATCAGGTAAGCGACCGTCGAACAAAATAAGATGCCTTAATTGTCGCAATTTCCAAATTTCAAACGGCAGATGTATTGATCCAGGGAATAATCCAGCCTAATGATTAAGGTCTGAAGATTCTGAAGCTTGGACAAAGATAAAGGGTGCAAAAACAAAATTAACTTCTTTTTACTTGAAAGGTTAAAGAAAGGTATCTTAAGTGAAATAGTTCGTCTATATAACGAGGGTATGATTCCAATATTACACTCATTGCATCCAGTACCCTGAGAAGTCTAAAACGTTTCCAAGAATTAAAGGCCCTATGATGGAAATGAAGAATAGTACGCATGGGTGAGCCCTCAATGTGTGAAAAGTCACCCCAAATACGTGAACAAATACTTAGGCGGCGTGAATTCCCAATAACTTCGCAAGAACTACGTGAAAACTCATTTATGACATGAAGAAACTTCTCATCCCGAGCTATTCTTATACAAAGATCTCTCAAGAGATCATGCATCTTGACAGCTTTTATTTTGCCATTAGACCTTTTGTGGGTGACCAAAACGAGACTTCTCTTGTCCAAATCTTCCAAATACTCCTCTGCCACCTCTTCCGGTTGTTTAGATCCATTTGCCTTTAGAAAACCCTCCGCTGCCCATAATTTGATGAGTTTTGAGGCATTGATGACTGAATCTTCTGGAAAACCTCCCATATACAGAAAACATGGTCTCAAATGATGAGGCAAGTGTGTATAGCTCAAAGATAATATCTTTGAAAATTGCTCACCGCTTGTGTTTACAGCTTCATTTACATTTCTCGCAATATTTTCCCATGATTCTTTGCACATGATTCACCTTGGACAGAACTCCAGCAATCACGACAATTGCCAACGGAAGCCCTCGACAGTTTTCTGCAATGAGCTTTCCGATTATCTCCAGTTCAGGTGGGCAATTTTCTCCCCCAAACACCTTCTCTTTGAGTAAACCCCAACTCTGATCCACATCCATCAAATGCATCAGATAAGGATGGCTCAAAGAGTCAACATATGAAGCCACATCTAACTCCCTCGTAGTTATTATGATTCGACTCCCATTACAGTCATCTGGAAATATCCTCCTTACATCATCCCATACATTTGTATTCCACATATCATCCATCACTATAAGATATCTCCTCCCCTTTAAGTATTTATACACACGTACTAATAATTCATCTACCATCCATTTGTATCGTTCCTCACTAGATGCTTCAATGGAACGCAGAAGGTCTAAAAGAATACTACGTACTTGATAGTTTTGGGATACTGTCACCCAAGCACAAACGTCGAAATGATGCAAAGTTAAAGGGTCATCATAAGCATACCTGGCAAGAGTTGTCTTCCCAATACCTCCCATCCCGACGATCAGGATGATTTGGAGTGCAGATGAATCTCCACAGAGCTGAGACTTTATTTCCAATAAGTCTTTATCCAATCCCACCACAATTTCTCTACAGCTACTCGCAATTCTTGATGAAAGAGAACTAGAAGAATTATGAGTCGACATCAGATCTTTGCTTTTATTACAGCTTTTGATCTGCACCACTTCTTTCATAATGGAATCAATTTCTTTTATTACCTTTTGTAATTCTCCGTACAACCTTCGCCAGTTATGATGTCCAACTTCATGTCCTGCGATAGACGAAATCACTTCCGAAAAACTAATTTCATATTCTGGACTAATTTCATAATCTGGACTAGTTTCATTCTCTGGAATAATTTCATATTCTGGACTAATTTCATCCAAAATATGGTACTCGATGATATCTTCTGCTTCATTTGCTGCAATTGTGATTCGAGCTTCTAAGTTGCCTGCCTCTCCTGGAAAATCCTCGAGAAAAGTTGATAGCAAAATAACATTTTCATGAAGAGATTTGATTTGTTGCTGCTCATGAAGAACAATGGCATGTTGATCATGATCTAGAATCTGGTCTAGTACTTGTGCAAGTGAAACAAAGGCAGCATAACAAGCCATCTGAATTATACAGAAATAAGTAAAATTCCCCAAATGCAAAAATGAGAAAGAAATGAAGAGAATTCAGAGAGAAAGAAGTAGATTGGGGAGGACCTGGAAATGCAGTACAGAAAGCCTTTTGTCAACAATACTTTTCAACATATTAGCCCATTCACATCTGACAACAGGCTGACAGAACAACAAATAAGGGATAATTACAAAAACACCCTGAGGTTTGGTTTAATTAAAAAAAAAGAACAAGACATGCTTCAGAATTACAACAAACTTCCTCCTATTAGATCATGCCTTAAATTTAAAGGGGTAATCGTAATATTTTTGTAAATGTTAGGGTGGGTTTTGAAATGATTATTTCTTACGAAGAGGAAAATATAAGACAAATCAAACCTCTAGGGAGTTTTTGCAATTTTCAAAACATTTGGGTTTTTTTGTAATTATCCCGAAACTCTGTTTTTGTAATATCCCTACAAATAAAGAACAAAAAGAATGCACATATATACTCATCTGTTTAATTTCCATAATTTCCATTTTCTTAATTTGTTGAGTCCTTTTTATCTGTTTTCCTCTGCTACTGTGAAAAATCAACTCTTGCCTCTCTTAAATAGACTAAATAAAACATATCAGAAATTGGAATCGTAAAAGAAAAAGCTTACAGTCACTGATATGCCGAAGCCGCCGCATGCACGGCGGAAGTGAAGCGTGAAGACAGGCTGGGGTCGGGACTTGGAAGGACTTGAATCTAGATAGTCCTTAGATTCAAGTCTTTTTGTTTCTATAGTGTGTTGGGAGGTTTTTAAAAAAATAGGTGTAGGGGCCCTTAGAAAGGCGTCTGCTAAGTAAGCGCCCACTACTGGCGCCTCGCACACTTAACTTTTTTTTTTTTTTTTAAAAAAAGCGTGCGGCGCCAAAGAGGCGCCTGCCAAACTCCACATGCACTTGGGGCGCCATTAGGAAGGGCGCCCACCCTCTATAAATGGTGTTCCCTATTTTTTAAATTTTCTTTTAAATATTAAATAAAAATACAATTTTTAGATAACTATAATATGAAATATTCTTGGATCAAAACCCGATTAAATAATAAAAACTACAACAAATATTTAAAAACGAACAAGAAATTACACATTAAAAACCGGAATAAGAAACGCCATCCCCATTATTCGAACATATACGAATCATTTCTAATAATCGTACTTAAAATTCTAATATGTATTTATTGTTGGGTTATCTAGAAATTATATGTTTGGAATAAGAGATATTTATTAGTTTGAAGATGAAAAGTTGTACAAAATTTTAGAGGATTAATTATTTACTTTGTCAAATTATTCTAGTAATGAAATGTAGTCATTAGATCAAATAAATGCTAGTCATTGATTAGAGAGTTGTTTTAGTATAAATTAGGGTCGGTCACTTTGCACTCGGACAAAGTTGAAAAGAATCAAGAAAACACATTTACTCCTACTAAGAAATATCTCTTATTCCAAACATATAATTTCTAAATAACCCAACAATAAAGATATATTAAAATTTTAAATACGATTATTCGAATTGATTCGTATATATTCGAATAATGGGGATGGCATTTCTTATTCCGGTTTTTAATGTGTAATTTCTTGTTGGTTTTTAAATATTCGTTGTAGTTTTTATTATTTAATCGGGTTTTGATCCAATGATATTTCATATTATAGTTATCCAAAATTGTATTTTTATTTAATATTTAAAAAAATTAAAAAATGGGGAACGCCATTTATAGAGGGGGTGGGCGCCTTCCTAATAGCGCCCCAGTGCGGAGTGTCGGGTTTGGCGGGCGCTTTTGACCGCGCGCCCGCGCGTTTTAAAAAAAAAAAAAAAAAAAAGTTAAGTGTGCGAGGCGCCCTTGGTAGTGGCGCCTACTTAGTAGGCGCCTTTCTAAGGGCCCTACACCTATTTTTTAAAAACCTCCCAACACACTATAGAAACAAAAAATGCGGGCAAATGCCACGATTGAAAAAATAAGCCGGACTTGAATCTAGATAGTCATAGATGTGAATAGGCAAAAATGTTCTTTTTTTATAATCTAAATGGGAAATATTGAGAATAGCCTCATTTTAATTCTCATGTACAAATCTAGCCCCATTTATTAGAAATGATCAAATATAGCCCTCTTTTATGATAAAACACCAAAATACATTTTATACAAGGTTGAAGGCAAACTAATGATTTTTAAAGATTTTAGGGACAGTGTAAAAATGGTATCGAGCTTTGGTTTATTAAGAACTTTTAGTTAAATTTATTATATTTATGTAATTAACAATTGGTGAGGAGAAATTACTCCGAGAATATGGATCTGGACAATTGTCCAAGATGTACACCTTACATGACCTATCGTCAAATTTTGACGATGTATGCACAAGATCACCAAGACAAGATAACATATTGGAACCACCAATATGAGGAAAAAAAACGCCAGAGAGCCGATAAGAAAACCTTAAGACACCGCGAAAAGAAAGTCGCATATTATCTAAGTTTCTTTCATAAACTGATAATATATGTCGATCCGATGAATCGTCGAAGAAGTCCATGAAAATGCCCATCAGAATAATGATTCATGATGGAGTACCAAAGTGGAACGAGATACTTCAGGACACATCTAAGATCTCAAAAGATATTAGGGAAGTCCGGAAGACGGTGCGGCATTATGGCAACCGCCATATTCATTTACCTACACAAGTTCATCGATCCAAAACCAAATGGAGACGATGGTGAAATATCAAAAGGAACTCTTCAAAATTGAAATCCTTCATGATATTCGAAACGAGTAAAGAGCTTGGAGGAGAGACCGAGTTCTTCCGGAGAAAAAGCGTATCGATTTGGGACGATTCTATTTACACCAAAAAGGGAAACCAACCGAAGTGGTACAAAAAATAACGGGGCGATGAAAAGATCATTGCTATCATCAAAGAAAAATCCATCATAAACTAAAAGGATGGATATGGAGAAGATAAATCTTAAAGATCTACATGACCTGGTGACTGGCGAAATCCTTCGGGATTAGGTATTGTAGATTTAAAGATGAACGCAGGAGATGGATCGACTTTGGTCACTTATGACCCACAAGGCGGACCAATTCCACCACCGCCACCAATAAATCCCAACGTCGAAGAAAGTGCGGGTTCAAATCATAGAATACGGGACGAGAGAATGCATCACGTTGGAGATTTTACCACGGGTAAGTGAACCACTTTCAGAATGTAAGCTCGACCACCCCTTACGAACTCGAGTACCTTTTAGAAGGTCAAATGTTTATCGACACCTTATGAAAGATCGCATCTCGACCGATACATCCATATGGGTTAATGTTAAATCTAGATATCCCGATTTCAAAAATTGAAAAGTCCTTATTTATGAATGGGCGTCGGCTATGAGGATTGCGGATGTACCCTTGATCTTACGAAAGAAGGATCCATTTTACTTTTAGAAATGAGTCTTGAAGGATCCGTAAGAATTGCATGCGATATGACCAAGTACATATGAAAACTGATCCAAACGGAGAATCACCAAAGGTATTGTCGGTGATATGGCCAAATTATTTAAAATCCATTTTATCGGCACATGCTACTTTGAGGGATTAGAAGAAGAAAAAAGAAAAAGATATAAACAAGCCCTCTACAGCCTCTAGTTGCACGATATTTGTCACATTGACGAATATATCAAGTTGTTCACCGAGTACCGGTGGAAGTCTAAGATTGGAGACAAAGAAGCTTCGCAGCTATTCTTTGCAAAGATTCTGAGTCCCTGGAGAGAAATGCTTAACAGGGAATACAAGGATGCAGCTGATTTGGATACAATGGCTAGAAGAATGTCTTTCCTAAAAGCCAAGCTATCTGAATGGTGCTATCAAGCATCCCTATACCGGAATTACAAGAGATTACAAGGAATTAACAAAGCAGTTCCTCTATGTTGTGTGGACGATGATATCCCAACAATTGTGGGAGGTCAACCAAGGCGGCATAAGAAGAAGAACGAGAGAAGCCATCCATACCGCTGGGGAAGCAACAACAAAAGAAGTAGGTCTTCCTGGGGACCTAAAAGGTTCTGGTCAAAACAAAACGCCCGAAGTTACAAATCAGGAAGACCAACACCAAGCAGTAGTAGAGCCTCATCATCAAGTTCAAATCAAGCAAGTACCAGCACAATTCAAGGGAGAAGAACTTTCAGGCGAGCTCACACCAGAGCTAATGAAAGTTTCAAAGACTATAATTACTGGACATGCGGAGTAAGCGGATATATCTCAACTGACTGCCCAGACAATCAAAAACGAGGAGTCAGACAGTTCGGAGCAACACCAGAAATTGAAGAATATGTCTACTATCAAGATCTAATACAGGTGTATCAATTTGAGGATATACCTTCAGATGAAAATATCTATGAAGAAGAGATTTATTCTGATGATGGAAGTGACTCACTTTCAAAAACAGTGAAGAAAAAATCTTCAATGAGACGGTCAGGGAGGATATGTCGGGATTTTTCTCTCACACTACGGTTTCTCATAAAACTCTTATGAGAATTATGATCGAAGATCCAAAGCTTCAAATTTATGATGGTTTTACAATTGGAGCAATGGAAAAGGCATTGGATAAGATTGGGTTTCGTAATAGAAAACATCAAATTATCCACAGGGTAACAACCGGAGAATTTTCCATCCCGATGGAGTTCACTGGTAATCTGATCGAGATGCAGTTGGTCCCTTACAGAGAAATCTAGGAGATCAAAAGCAGAGTTAAAAGAGAAGTTGCAAATACACTCTCATGGATTCACATCGGAGCCATAAGAGTCATTATTAAAGCAACATTCAAAGAAGGGATAGATTCACCCCTCAATCTTGCTATCTTTGACAAGTGAATCTCAAACCTCAAGGATTCATGCCTTGGAGCAGTTACAGGAAATTTGTATGCAGGAAAATTGGCATTTAATGTCTATCCTAGAATTGCATACAATTTGGGAGATCAAGATTTCAACAGAGTTCTAACCCTTCATCAGGATTTAAAAAGAGTCGATTTGATGAAAGAAGGGAATAGACCTTACTCGATCACATACAAGATTTCCTATGCTCTCTAGAATACACATCATTCAGAGGTATTCTTGAGAAAGGAATTTATTGAAGTCCCAAGAATCTCTGAGGACTTTACCAGGGTGGTTCTACCAGAAGTCATTGAGTCTCCAACGATAAAGAAGATCGATATGCAAATTCAAGATCAATCAGTCTTCAACAAAAGTCAAAGTCTTAGAGTTGAGCCAAGGAGGATGTCTTTCCAACAAGACAGAATGATAAGTAGTAGCCGTTGGGAAGAAAAAAGACCAAGTACAGTTCAGCGAATCCCAGATATTTTCAAAACACAAGGAGAGCTGAAATGTCCAGAAGGATGGAGAGAAGTTGAAGTAATATTCGACATCACTCAAAAGGATAATATTTTTCCTTGTGTTGTTCTATATTATCTCCAACAACTTATAGTTGGAAGGTATGAAGGAAGCCTGAAAATGAGTGAAATTGAGCTAACAATTACAGGAACGTCAGGAAAGATCCCAGAGCAATTAATACTGGGAATTGAATTTCTTGAGGATCATAAACCTTGGGAAAGATTACAAAATGGAATGGAGTTCACAGTGACTGACAAAAGATACAGAATCAGATGACCACTAGCCCATTTTCCATATACATTTCTATCGGAATGTTATATGCTGAATACAAGGCTGAATATTCCACCGCTTATATTGATTCAAAGTCTTAGGGATATGTACTTTGCAAAGACGGATATTTTTCCTAAATAATCGGAGAAGATTTACCACTATTACAGGAAGAGATTTCTCTAAAAGGATTCTTATCCTTAATCGAGGAATTAAACAAGCAAAAATCATGATCGAAGGCGCATGTGGTACCCCATGGTACAAAGTGAAGACGCCACCAATCTATTTCCATGATACAGGAGCATATGTTTTGCTAGGAAACAATTTCCTACAAACATTTAAACGATTTACACAGAGAATGAGACAAGAAGACTTATTTTCACAACATTGTGTGATAATAAGATCATTGTCCGTAGATCGCGGAAGCATTTTACGAAAAAATGCCTATTAATTTTTGCGGCAAGCATGGTGATGATGAAGCCAAACTTGAAATCCAAAATGGCGGATAAAAGAAGATTTGGTGATGCCTTATTATCCTTTCGACAATATGGTTCAAGCAAAAAGATATAAAAATAATCGGATAATGATTTGTATTCATTCGAATCTGAGGAGAAGAACGACATCCGTCAGGAAGCTATTGCGAATTAATGATGAGCCTAATGGAGAAGCCACGAGTGATGTTACCAAAAGATCAAATATCACTCGAGGATATCAAGAAAAAGATCCAAAGGAATCATAATGAAAATCCTTTGGCCAATATCACTCGAGGATATACACTCATGTAACTCATCATTGGTTGGAGTAATGTATGTATGTATATGTAATTTTATGTAGACTCATTAATTTGTTTCAACTAAATTTCAAAGTCTTTGCATAAATCCATATTTTTCTAGTCAATTTTGGTTAAATATCACCTACTCTCAGTTACAGATATGTATTTATGCAATAAATAAAACTGTATAACCTAGAATCTGAAATGAAGAAGATGACTAATTGGCCAGCTTATCAAACCGCAATAATTGTTGGGAAAAGTAAAGATTGTCAACTACCCTTATTTTCCTTAATTTCCATTTTCTTAATTTGTTGAGTCCTTTTTTATATCTTTCCCTCTGCGACTGTGAAAAATCAACTCTTGCCTCTCTTAAATAGACTAAATAAAACATATCAAAAATTGGAATCATAAAAAAATTGGAAAACAATTAGGTGTATTTAGAATTTTTTAACAATAAGGGCATAATAGTCATTTTAAGTCATTTTAATTTTGTGAAAATTGGAGGTGGGGTGTATTTATTAGAATTTGGGGTGCAAATAGCGGCTCCCAAATATTTTTTGTAGTAATCTAAATGGATCACTTAATATATTTAGTCCTATTATTTATTTCACTTTTGGCATTTTTCATCTTTTTGGTCCTGCAACTTATTACAAGTTTACAACATGTAAAAATAACATGTTGGGCTTATGTAAAATTTTAAAAAAGAATATTAGGATGTGATTGATTGTACTTTCATTCCATTTACTTTTATTTTATGAGAGAATAGTGCTGAATTTTTTAAAAAGTTGAAGTTGGATGTGTAAAAAAAATGTAACGATTGTAATGATGTGATGGAAAATCTTTTAAAAAAATTGATTGTTTCTGAAATTTTTATGGAAATAATAGTGTAAAATATAATGTAAGAAAATGGAATGAAAATAAAAAAATTAAACCGAAAATAGGCAATATGGATCTCAATTTATACTTTTTGTTATCAAATTTAAGAGAAAAATAATAAAAATAGTAATAAATTAAAAAACAATTATCGGAATTCTTTATATACATAGTGTAAAGAGAAATAAATAGTATATTATAATCGGGTATTGGGAAGTGTCAAAAAGAAAGAGAAAAATGAGTTAATTTTTGGAGAGAATAGTGATTTGTTTTTGAAATCTTTCAGTTTTTCCACAAACAATCACATATCCTACAAAATTTTCAATCCAAAATGAAAATTTTGGAATTTTTTTCACAACCAATCACAAACCTTATTTTTGCATTCTTTTTAGCCGACTAGGCATCATATGTGGTATTACATGAAAATGAAGGAAATAGAAGTACTTAAAGCCATATTTAAATATAAAAAAGTATTTAATGTATAAATAAAAGTAAATTATTCATAATTTGAATAATTTCATAATGTCTAAAAACTATTCATTTACAAAAGTTGAAAAAATAATGTTAAAATTTATATTTAAAAACAAATGTAACTTAATTTAGTTTCGAAAATAATAAATTATTTATAAATTTTTCATAGACATATGAATTTGTCGGTGAGGAGACGAGTGAGGTGCTACCGGATCAGGAATGAAGTTGGATTGCACCTCTCCCATGATTGGTTTTGATGATTGCCCTTTGTGTTAGAACCTTAACAATAGACTTTCTTATGTGCTTTTGTAATAAAGATTTGTAAAACACATGGGTCTTGTATGGTTATGTTTTCATTATCCATTTCTAGTTTCTCTTTTGTTGGAAAATGAATTTTGAGAATTTATTGGTTTTCGCGTGAAAACTGGAATTATGTTTAGATGAATGAATGATAATGAGTTTTATGTAGGTTTGGAAATGAGATTGTATTTGGTTGAGTAGTTTTGAAATAGTTTTTTATGTATGTAATAATTTGAAAATTTGGTAGTGGTTGAATATTTTAATTGAATATATAATATTATATTTGTAAGATTATGTTAGATCAATGTTTTTATTTTGATTTTGATGATTTCAGATAAATGAGTTTTATACCAAAACAATGTCCACAAATGTTGTCCAAATACTTCAAAATTATTTTCAATGATTTTTACTAAGTTTTGGAAGTACTTATTAAACTTTATTTTTGACAAAAATTGGACAACTTCTCTGTGAAAAGGTCTACCGATTGCCCTATAGGGAGGCCCGTACCTGAAAGTTCACAAAACAGAGAACAAAGTGAATGCCAGAATTGGGGAAGCAACCGGTCGCCCTATAGTGCCTAAAGAAAATTATTATTTTTGCTTTCTTCTCTATTTCAACAGCGAACAGTCACTATCCTAGATGAATTAAATTTATATAACACAAGCATACAACACAACAAGAAAAATCTCAGCAAATTCTATGTCATTCACTTTCAATATTCGTGTTGTATTAGCCTAAGCTTATCACTTTCACATCTTGATTATCATGTTTCCTTTCTTGATTACACTTGCACTTACAAAATTGTAAACTTTATTTGAGTTGTAATCTTGATTGTTCAAATCATCCAAAACAAGACATACTTGTTAAGTGTTCTTTTAGTGAGAACACACTTGGTTGATTCTCTAGGTGTTAAAGAGCTTGGTGCTCTTCATTGTTGTAAGAAGAGTTTGGTGCTCTTCATAGATGTTGTTGTAAGAAGAGTGTGGTGCTCTTCAAGGTGAAGGTTGTAATAGTTTGGTATCTTTTAATAAATTTTTTCCTTTTCGAAATCCATTTGGACATACTAGGTGGTAGAGCATGTAGGCCCTAGGTGAGTTGAAGCTCTATAAATTATTTTGTGTTGTTTCATTTTATGTACTTCTATTTCTTCACCAACTTCGCATTCGAAAAAGAGGGCATAAATCAAAAAATTGGGAAAATCTATTCATCCACTCTAGATTTTCGTAGTGAACTAACAAATTATAAGTGGTGAGTCTCATTAGATAAATATAATTAAAAAATAATAATATTTTAAATAGATATGATTGGTAATGGTAGGTAGAAAATAAAAATAGAAAACGACATTGAAGAAAAGTAAGAATGAAATAGAAACTGAAGAACAATGCACCAAAATGGAAAACAACAATCTTTCATTCAATATATATTCATACAAATCTAGTGTCGATTTGTCGTATATATAAATGTTGGAGAGTAAAGTGGAGTAAAGGGTGGCACTATTATATTGGTTATCAAGGAATATATTCCAAAGGTACAAATGGTTGGGCACAAAATGAGAGATAATGCTCTCTAAATGAATTTAACAAAGGATGACGTTATTCACACCCCCAAAAAGAGATATAATGCTCTATGAATGAATTAAACAAAATGAAAGATAATGCGCTATTCACACCCCCAAAATTGATAAACACACCCACTGTTAGAATTTGGTTGTGTAAATTGGGTGTTGACCCGATTTTGACCAAATATTTAAGTAGCTTCCATTAGTGGAAAATGAAATTAAATTACTTGTAAAAATTCTACTAAGAGAGTAGATGAGAATAGCATTTGAAATTTCTCAAAACTAATTCCGGGTGAATGAGAAATTAATGTTAGAAGTTAGCCACTTAAAACTAGAAAATGGTATGGAAAATGGAAAATGTGGGGAAGGAGAAATGTTCCATCTCATATAGAGTAGATAGCCAAAGTTTGCTCACTTAATAAATCCCAAGTTGGACATATGGGTTTGGGCTCTTAGGGCACCAAAATTTTTAAAGGGGTGATGACCTACATGCTTGTGGGTTTGGTTCAAAACACACGCGCGCGCCGGCCGGCCCGGGTCTGGGCTGTGGGCTTGGGCTTCAAGGCCCTTATTTTTTTTTTAAATAATTAATTATCCAACTGTGGGAGTACGCGGAGCGCACCGGAGACAGTGAGCTTAATTGTTCGCGCAAGCAGTGTGGCGGCGACGCGCCGCGTTGCACTGTTCGAGCAACCATGTGAATTTTTTGGCTATAGACATGTCTTTTCGAGCCAAAAGACATGTCCTTTCCAGATAAAGTTATTGTATCTTAGGGACGAACGCCGAAACCGTAAGCACTTCGAATACGTGGCGTTTTCGTCTTGCGGAGACTGTATCGAATACAAGCCTCGACTAGCATTAAATATCCTAAACACTTAGCCATTTTCTGAAAACTATAAACCACCCTATCAACACCACCTTCGTATAATTTCAAAAATGCCATTAATTTAAAACAATATGATACCCTTACTTACATAAATAAGTTCTAATACACTTCATCTTCCTCACACCCACCCACATTCTTATAAAAACTAAAACTGTTTTTGTAAATCCTAGATTTTCAAACACTCACATTGTTGCAAGTATGGACAACAAAAAATTAATTTTATCGAATAATATAAGTATCTCCTTAATTTACAACTTGAAATTGTGTTATTTTTCTATTTTTACTCATTTTTTACAGTTGAAAATTTACTGAATAACAAAAGTGCGAAACTTGGCACGATCGCAGTGCAACCTTGATCGTGTCATCGTGCTATGTGGTACGATAACACGATCGTAATTAAAACTTTGCTCATGCCATCGTGCCAAGTGGCATGATCGTAGTTACTTTACGATCGTGCCTTATGGCACAATATTTACTATCGTGCCATCCATCGTCTTCTTCCCCAAACTCAGAAAAAATCAAAAAAAAAAAGTTTTGTAAGTATAGAATTCAAACCAAGTTCAATTACCCAACAATTACCCGAACTAATCCGACTATAAGTGCGAAATTAAAGTAAAATATTAAATTCAAAATTAAAATAAAATAAAAACTGTGTAATTTAAAAGATAATGCATCTTCTTTCGTTGCCGGATCAAAGAAGATTGCTGGAACTTCTTCTGTCACCGCCCCCGCCCCTTGGGTGGGAAAATAATGCATGGATAAAATGGAAATTAAGAGGTGTGTATTTAGTAACTATGTTATATTTTAAAAATTAGGTGGGGGTGTATTTAGAATGTGTGTGTAATTATCATTTAGGGGTGAATAGTGACACCCTTAAACAAAAGTATCTTTGCTCTTTTGTGGTCTAATTGTATATGGGCTGGTGCATTGGAACACTTGAGCTCTTCTATTACACCCCCCAATTCGAAGGAGGGTAGGATCATAAATTATACATAATTTGTTCCTTAGCCGACTGAAAATTGATGTGAGAGTGTTTTGGTGAAGATATCAGCTATTTGGTCTACTGAAGGAACATGTTAGACTTGGACTTGTTTGTGAATAACCTTTCCTCTTATAAAATGAAGGTCCAATTCGAAATGTTTAGTCTAGAATGATGAATCCAATTTCATTTCTATTATATATTTATATTCATATTTATCACACACACACATACACACACACACATATAAGGTAATAGAAATTTTTGGGCCCCTAAAATTTTGTTATTTTTCTAGGCCTGATTCAAAGGAGTTACTCGCCTTACACAAGGCACGATCATGTTGATATTCCGAGGGCACATGTTCCCACCGAGTTCCAGTTTCCCACACTGCCGTTTGAAGCCCTCAATATTAATTGTTTCACTCTTGTGCCCTGGGGATAAAGCTATTGAAGGCAATTTCCTCCGAACCCGATAGAAGATCCAATACTCGACCCTAACGGAGGAGGGTATGGAGGGTATTTTTGTACCCAATTAAATAAATGGATACATGGGTATGAGGATTTTCAGGTATGGGTATGGAGGTGGGTCTAGGTACGTCTAACCCATACCTACCCGAAACCTGATTAAATAATAATATATATAAATATATTTATTTATAATTTGTTACATATATTTTTTTTATTCATATATATTTATTTATTTATATTTAAAAAAAGGTTTTTTTCCCAAATCTCAACCAAAATCTACTAATCCACTAAGGCACTAACCCACGTGTTTTATCCTTTCTAATATTTTGCTATTTTCTTATAATATTTAGTTCACTAATTCGTATTTTTATTCCTTTTTTTTTCTTATTGTTCTCTTAAGCATTTAGTAAATATTTATAGCTTCAATAAATAACTCAAATTTCTCTTTAAAAAAAAAAAATTTGAAAAAAATACAATTGTAAGTGGTAAGGTATGGATACCCGATCCTCCGATGGGTATGGGGATTAGTATGAAAATTGAATATCCGATAAGGATGGGGATGGGGATTGATATGCATATAATAAATGGGGATGAAGATGGAGGATATAGAATCCCACCAGAATCTACCCATTGTCATCCCTAGGTAGAGCTGTCAAAACGGATCAAGCGGGGTGGGCTAGCCCGCTGGATAGAAAAGCCCGCCAGCTTGACTCGGTTGGGCCGGGTTTGAAATATACTAACCCAACCCATCGCGGGCTAGGTGGGTCGGCTTTGCCCAAAAATAAACAAAAATAACCTTTTTGCATATTATTAATATTAATGAGTTACAAAATAATGGATGACAATTTCATATTTTTAAAAAAATATTACATATACTATTATAAGAGATAAAAATATAAAATATCAATTATTCTATTATTCTCTTCTACTTTTTCTTCTTATTTTTTTTTGATTTACGGTGGGCTAGTCCGTTTAGGCGAACCTCGAAACACCTAATCCACCCCCTATCTTAAGCGAGGCGGGCCGGGCCAACCCATTTTGATGACTTTACGGGGGCTCGAACCTCGACCTCTCCAAAGAGGGGCCAAGAGTTACCTCACATTGACCATGGACTAAGATTTATTCGTAACGTGTAACATCGATAATTTAATACTCAATTCATTAATAATTTAGCTAAATAATATTTTTGTTTTGTCCCGATTAGGGGACAACTTGCTAAATTAATAATTCACTAAATTTATAAGATAATACATATACATGAATTTATATAGATCATATGGTGTATATAAATTAATGGTTCCTCAATATATATAATACATCTATGATTAACACGTGAAGATTTCATAAAAAAAAAAGACTCAATTTTTATTTGTTTCTTGTTAAAATTGATGTACCTTCAATCTCGTTTCTACTTTAATTAAGGCAGTGATAACTGTTTAATTTGTATTTATTCTTACTATGTTAAAATTACTAAAATGATTACAAAAATGATTACTTCAAATTACTATTTGTATTGGCCGATCAAAACTTGATCCCATACTTCCACAATCTAGGGTCGGCCTGACCACCTTATTGTTGTTGCTAGAGCTTATACGTGATATGTTGAAATATGCTGTAACACTGATGAAATACTTTATTCCGTGGTTGAAACGGTGTTTCTAAGAATACCTATTAAAAATACCCACACCTTTCATTTTGTAGTCATTTTTTAACTTTGAGGTAATGAAACTACCATGTGTATTTTGATTTTTAAAAATGCCAACGAAATCAAAATTAGGTAAAAGTGTATTTTGATTACCAAGCAACTGAATCAAAATTTAGGTAAAAAGAAGCATCTGTTTCACCAGTCTGAATCCTCTATTCCAAATTGTGTTTCATCCGTATTCCAAACATCTTAAATACACACCAGGTGTACATCCATGACGTCACCAATACATTTGGCATGTAATGTGTAGTGATTCAATTTGGGATATGAGATGATACACTTTAGAATAAAAAATCGTGTGTGATGTTTCACATCCTCTATTCCATTTAGTGTTTCACTGATGATAGCGTGGGCGGTTCCTAGAGAGTCATTTCATACTCCAGTGGAGGCCATTCTGTTGGGAGGTCGTCATACTTTGCTGAAGGGATATCAAAAGGGGATCAAGAGGATTGTTATTGAGATAGATGATGAGGACATTACTCACCAGCTTAATCAAAACGAACCGTTTGAGAATGAATGTGCGTTAATGGCAAGACATCTATTTTCTTTGCTTTCTTTTTGATTGTTGTCAGTTTTTTGTTTGTGGTAAGAAAAAGGTTGAGCTAGGTGTCGGTTAGCTCGATTGTCGAATGATTGTTTAGTAGATTTGAATTGGGATAACCAATTCTCCGCTTGGCTCGTGTGTAGTCAAGATGGAAATTAGCCCGTTGGCTACGAATCTCGTTGAATGAAAGTCTATCGTTTAGGAAAAAAATGCCACATGTTATCATGTACGCATGACATGTATTGATATTTCAAAATAAAACACTAAATGAAATAAATGGCCCCACTTGGTTTCACTGCCTCATTAATCACTAGTATAGAATAACAATCCTCAACAGAAATTACTTTATTCCGAGATTGAAACGTGTTTCTAAGAATACCTATTGAAAATACAAAGCATTAATCCACCTTTCCTTTTGTAGTCATTTTTGAATTCTGAGATAATGAAACTCTCATGTGTATTTTGATTTTTAACCATGCCAATTAAATTAAAATTGGGTAAAAGTGTATTTTGATTACCAAGCAACTGGGTCAAAATTAGGTCAAACGAAGCACCTTCACCAGTCCGGATCCTCTATTCCAAATTGTATTTCATGTGTATTCCAAGCATCTTAAATACACACACAGTGTACATCCATGACACAATTAAGATCTTCTATCCCATTTAATGTTTCATCATATACTTTTGTAATGTGTAAATGTCACGTCTACAAAAAAAACGTCATCATATACATAATTCCAGTCCCTGAGAGTTGAAAAAAACCCTTGTGGAAACAGACAATCAATGAGATGAAACATACATTTCATTTAACAAGAAAAAAACCAAATATTTTAGCAACATCAACCAATGCAATAGCCACTGCCCATCCATTCTCATTTTCCTACACTATACATATAGCTTTCCGTCTTGTTTCCGCGTGTCCATCCCAATATAGAAGAAGCTGACGACGTTGCATATATTTGTTGATGAATTCGAACAAACACATATCGATGATGTATTTCGTATTAAATCTAGAAAATTTTCAGAAACACAGCAACAAAATCGTAGAATTAAAATCATGAGAAAGAAAAGAAGTATTACACTGATTATGAAATTAGAGCATGTCAATCGTGTCTATAAATTGTTTTCAGTCATTCATTGCAACTTCCAAAAGTTTAACAATTAAAATTGAACTATACTGCCGTTTTAGTTCTTCAGAAGCTCATGGATACAATATCTATTGAAGTCCAATCTATTAGCTAGCTATCCAGTATCCAGACGAACTAATGAGAAAAATCAGTCTAATAGGTTATGATTCAAGAGCCGAAAATCCAACTGTATGCATGAAATAGTCCAACATTTGCACGGTACAAAATTCTTCAATATTCATGAACAGCAGTTTATTCTTATATAACCTTTTACACATTTTTTAAAAACCTCTAATAAACTTTACAAATTAAGTCATCTATCCAGTATTTTATTTCCATATTACTATCAGCTTAATTTGTCGAAATATATAAACAGGCAATTCAAGGACATACTGTATAAATAGCTAATAACAAGGATCGGCGAAGTGAAAGTTGAAATGAATATCAAAATTAATAGCTGGTAAATGCTAAGATTTATTCTAGTGCAGGTTCCAGTTGTGATATATAGTTTACGAGACGAAGCTGGAGGTCATTTCCAAAGCTCTCTACTTCTTCTTGTATACGTTTTGCAGATTCCACAATGAACGAGTCGCAGGAATCCAGCTCAATCAGTTGAAGCGTTTGTATTCCTCCAATACCATACGGAATCTCTCTTAGCGTAATGCAACCACGAAGAAATAGGCGCTCAAGAATCGGGAAATGGGAACTCTCTGTTATCCACCCAGGGGGATCTGTTCTGTCAATTACAAGTACTTTTAGTCGACAGAATTCCCCTTCAGTTGTTTCCCACTCTAATCCACGACAAGCATTTCTTCTCAGTTTGAGGACTTCAAGATTAGGCAATGACCCGACAAGCGTCATATCTTTCCATGAAAGTCCACAACCACTTAAGGTCAACTTTTTCAGTGTAACAGGGAAAGCAAGGTTATGGGACAAATTACTCTGGGAGTAGTCATGGGGTCCTACATAGAAACTCAACTTTTCGAGCTTTCAAGATGGACAAGATTGTTTAGGAAATACTTTGACCATCCCGTTTCGTCAATGTCTCTGATCGAATAAATGATTCCCAACTTCTTTAGGTTTGGCACCATTTCCAACATCCTTTGGGAGCATGTAAAGGTTTCTACACGCGAAAGTGTGTGCAGGTTTTCCAAAATCTGCTCACAAGTTCCTCTAGAAGGATCAGGTAAGCGACCGTCGAACAAAATAAGATGCCTTAATTGTCGCAATTTCCAAATTTCAAACGGCAGATGTATTGATCCAGGGAATAATCCAGCCTAATGATTAAGGTCTGAAGATTCTGAAGCTTGGACAAAGATACAGGGCGCAAAAACAAAATTAACTTCTTTTTTACTTGAAAGGTTAAAGCAAGGTATCTTAAGTGAAATAGTTCTTCTATATAACGAGGGTATGATTCCAATATTACACTAATTGCATCCAGTACCCTGAGAAGGCTACAATGTTCCCAAGAATCAAAGGCCCTACCATGGAAATGAAGAATGGTACGCATGGATGAGCCCTCAATGTGTGTCAAGTCACCCCAAATACGTGAACAAATACTTAGGCGGCGCAAATTCCCAATAACTTCGCAAGAACTACTTGAAAACTCATTTGTGACATGAAGAAACTTCTCATCCCGAGCTATTCTTATACAAAGATCTCTCAAGAGATCATGCATCTTGACAGCTTTTATTTTGCCATTAGATCTTTTCTGGGTGACCACAACAAGACTTCTCTTGTCCAAATCTTCCAAATACTCCTCTGCCACCTCTTCCGGATGTTTAGATCCATTTGCCTTTAGAAAACCCTCCGCTGCCCATAATTTGATGAGTTTTGAGGCATTGATGACAGAATCTTCTGGAAAACCTCCCAAATACAGAAAACACGGTCTCAAATGATGAGGCAAGTGTGTATAGCTCAACGATAATATCTTTGAAAATTGCTCATCGCTTGTGTTTACAGCTTCATTTATATTTCTCGCAATATTCTCCCATGATTCTTGCACCTGATTGACCTTGTACAGAACTCCAGCAATGACAACAATTGCCAATGGAAGCCCTCGACAGTTTTCTGCAATGAGCTTTCCGATTTTCTCCAGTTCACGAGGGCAATTTTCTCCCCCAAACACCTTTTCTTTGAGTAAACCCCAACTCTGATCCACATCCATCAAATGCATCAGATAAGGATGGCTCAAAGAGTCAACATATGAAGCCACATCTAACTCCCTCGTAGTTATTATGATTCGACTCCCATTACAATCATCTGGAAATATCTTCCTTACTTTATCCCATACTTCTTTATTCCACATATCATCCATCACTATAAGATATCTCCTCCCTTTTAAGTATTTATACACATTTTCATCCAAAAATCCTCTGTTCATATTGTATACTTCCTTGTTATAAGATGCATCAATAGAATGCACGAGGTCTAAAAGAATTCTGTGTACTTCATAATTTTGTGATACTGTCACCCAAGCACGAACATCGAAATGATGCAAAGTTAAAGGGTCATCATAAGCATACCTGGCAAGAGTTGTCTTCCCAATACCACCCATCCCGACGATCGGGATGATTTGGAGTGCAGATGACTCTCCACAGAGTTGACCCTTTATTTCCAATAAGTCTTTATCCAATCCCACCACAGATTCTCTGCAACTACTCGCAATTCTTGATGAAAAAGAACTAGAGGAATTAAGAGTTGACATCAGATCTTTGCTTTTATTGCAGCTTTTGATCTGCATCACTTCTTTCATAATGGAATCAATTTCTTTTATTACCTTTTGTAATTTTTCGTACAACCGTCGCCAGTTATGATGTCCAATTTCATCCAAAATATGGTACTCGATGATATCTTCTACTTCATTTGCTGCAATTGTGATTCGTGCTTCTAAGTTGACTGCCTCTTCTGGAAAATCCTCGAGAAAAGTTGATAATAAAATAACATTTTCATGAAGAAATTTAATTTGTTGCTGCTCATGCAGAACAATGGCATGTTGATCATGATCTAGAATCTGGTCTAGTACTTGTGCAAGTGAAACAAGGGCAGCATAAGCCATCTGCAATATACAAAGCCTCTTTCAAAGTTTTTCTATAAGTAGAATTCCCCAAAGGCAAAAATGAGAAAGAAGTAGATTGGGAGGAATTGGAATGCAGTATAGAAAGCCTTTTGTCAACAATACTTTTCAACATATTAGCCCACTCACATGTGACAACAGGCTGACAGAACAAGAAGAAAATTCTCAATACAAACAAGGGATAATTACAAAAACACCCCTGAGGTTTGGGTTAATTAAAAAAAAAAAACCAGAGATGTTTCGAATTACAAAAACTTCCTCAAATTTGATCAGCCTTTAATTTAAAGAGGTAACAAACTGTAATATTTTTGTAAATGTCGGGGATTTTTGAAATGATTGTTTCTTACGAAGGAGAAAATATAAGACAGATTAAACCTCAAGGAAGTTTTTGCAATTTTCAAAACCTTTGGGTTTTTTTTGTAATTACCCCGAACCTCGGGGTGTTTTTTGTAATTATCCCTACAAATAAAGAACAAAAAGAATACACATGTATACTAATCATTGGTTGGAGTAATATATGTATACATATATATATATATATATAATTTTATGTAGACTCGTTAATTTTTTCCAACTACATTTTAAAGTCTTTACATAAATCCATATTTCTCTAGTCAATTTTGGTTAATACCACCTACTCTCAGTTACAGATATGTATTTACGCAATAAGTAAAAATGTATAACCTAGAATTTGAAATGAAGAAGATGACTAATCGGCAGAAAAATGCGCTTCACGATTATTTGTATCTGAGCTGAATTTTTTTATGTATATACCTCAAAATCATGAAAGCTAATCAGAGACTCTGTCTATGGTGATCTTATCTCCTTTCTTCTGCTAGCAGAAAAATCAACTCTTGCCTCTCTTAAATAGACTGAATAAAATATCAAAAATTGGAATCATAAAAGAAAAAAACTTACAGTCACTGATATGCCGAAGCCGCCTCCGCCGCCGCGGCGGAAGTGACGCGGGAAGACAGGCAGGGTGCGGGACTTGGGAGGACTTGCATCTACATAGACGTAGATGTGAATAGGCAAAAATGTTTTTTTTTTTTAATCTAAATGGATCACGCAATATATTTAGTCCTATTATTTATTTCAATTTTGGCATTTTTCATATTTTTGGTCCTGCAATTTATTACTGGAAATTACATGGAATACGCCGATTTTGGCCCCATATCACATAATACGCTCCTCTTACTTTTGTCACCTAATTTTTTACTTTTGTACCTTTTTTTACGCTCATGCATATTTTTTATTATTTTTATTTTTTTCGTTTTTTTTTGTTCATGCATTGTTTTATATGTTATATAAGTTGTTTCGATATTGTTTAAATTTGTTTTTAACTTTGTTGTTTCTATGTTGTTTCTATTGCCTCCTGGTTGTTTCCATATTTTTTATGTTTTCATGCATTGGATCAAAAATTGAATTGTGTTTTTTATTCATGTTGTTTCTATAATATTTTAATTTGTTTGATTTCAATATGTATTATTTTATGTGTATATTTCTTGATTTTTCATAAGACTCGAGTATAAAATTCATCGGGGCAAAATTTATTTTTTCATTGAAATTTTATTGAAAGAAACATGTTTGAAACATGTTCAAAACAACATTGAAACAACAACGAAAAAAATCCAAAAATTTTGGCATCCGAAAATGATGTGCGAATCTAAAAATATTTTTCTTAATAAAATAAGCATTGTGTTTTGGATCGAGTTGCTTGTGACCTTGTTTTTCTCCATTTTCTTCTTCTATTTGTTGCTTTTTTGTCCATTCTTCTTTTTTTTTTTTGTCCCTTCTTCTTCTTATTCTTCCCGATCTGCGATTTGATTTTTCTTCCTTTCGAACAAATGTCTTCTCGTTGTTCTTCTCCTTCGCATGTTGTTTGCGATCGATTTTGCCTCTGCATTTTGGATTTGTAGTTAGTGCTCTGTTTTTTTTGTGGTGGTTTTATCTACGTATTGTGTGGGAAGGAGAAAGGTTGGAGCGTATTTTTGGGAATATGAGACCTGCAGGCGTATTGTATGGGAATGTTTAGTATTTTGCGGGTTTGATACTAAATAGGTGGGTATTTTTGTCAATTTCCTTATTACAACATGTAAAAATAACATGTTGGGCTTATGTAAAATTTTAAAAAATCATATTAGAATGTGATTGATTATACTTTCATTCCGTTTACTTTCATTTTATGAGAGAATAATGTTGAATTTTTTAAAAAGTTGAAGTTGGATGTGTAAAGAAAATATAACGATTGTAATGATGTGATGGAAAATCTTTTAAAAAAGTTGATTGTTTCAAATTTTTATGGAAATAATAGTGTAAAATATAATGTAAGAAAATAGAATGAAAATAAAAAAAATTAAACCGAAAAATAGGCAATATGGATCTCAATTTATATTTTTTGTTATCAAGATTAAAAATAAAATAATAAAAATAGTAATAAATTAAAAAATTTATCGGAATTCTTTATATGCATAGTGGAGAGAGAAATAAATAATATATTATAATCGGGTATTAGGAAGTGTCAAAGAGAAAGAGAAAATGAGTTAATTTTTAGAAAGGAATGTGATTTGTTTATGAAATCTTTCAGTTTTTCCACAAACAATCACATGTCCTACAAAATTTTCAATCCAAAATGAAAATTTAGAAAATTTTTCACAACCAATCACAAACCTTATTTTTGCATTCTTCTTGGCCGACTAGGCATCAAATGTGGTATTACATGAAAATAAGGAAATAGAAGTATTTAAAAATCATATTTAAATATAAAAATATTTAATGTATAAATAAAAATATATTATTTATAATTTGAATAATTTCGTAATGTCTAAAATTATTCATTTACAAAAATTGAAAAAATAATGTTAAAATTATATTTATAAATAAATGTAACTTAATTTAGTTTCAAAAATAATAAATTATTTATAAATTTTTCGTAGACTAGGTGAATTTGTCGATGAGGAGACCTGGTGAGGTGCTCCCGAATCAGAAATTTAGTTGGATTGCACCTCTCCCATGATTGGTTTTAATGATTACCCTTTGTGTTAGTACCTTAACATTAGACTTTCTTATGTGCTTTTGTAATAAAAAATGATAATGAATTTTGAGAATTTATTGGTTTTCGCGTGAAGACCGAAATTATGTTTAGATGAATGAATGAGAGTGAGTTTTATGTAGGTTTGGAAAATGAGATTGTATTTGGTTGAGTAGTTTTGAACTAGTGTTTTTATGTATGTAATAATTTGAAAATTTGGTAGTGGTTGAATATTTTAATTGAACATATAATATTATATTTGTAGGATTATGTTAGATCAATGTTTTTATTTTGATTTTGATGATTTCGGATAAATGAGTTTTATACCAAAACAATGTCCTCAAATGTTGTCCAAATACTTCAAAATATTTTCAATGATTTTTACTAAGTTTTTGAATTACTTCTTGAACTTTATTTTGACAAAAATTGAACAACTTCTCTTTGAAAAGGTCTACCGGGTCGCCCTATAGGAGACCCGCACTGAAAGTTCACAAAACAGAGAACAAACCGAATGATGGAATTGGGGAGGGCGATCGTCGCCCTATAGCGCTGAAGAAAATTAGTTTTTTTTGCTTCATTCTCTATTTCAACAAATGAATCGGTCACTATCCTAGAGCAACTAATCGCCTCTATACAAATGACCGATCGCCATATTGATTTCACAAAATGAGAAACTATATGTTGAGCGTATTACACTTCTTATGATTTTAAGGCTTTATCTTTTTTAACCATTTTTTGGAGTTGTTTGATCTTTGTTTTGCGAGAAAATACTCAATTAGGAGGAGCCTATGTTGGGGATTACATCTTGGAGCTCTCCTATAAATACTTGAAGCATTAAAGGATCAAAATATAACACAATACCAAGGTGTTGAGGAGTTTGACGATCTTCATTGTTGTACGAAGAATTTGGTGCTCTTCATATTTATTGTTATAAGAAGAGTATGGTGCTCTTTAAGATGAAGGTTGCAATAGTTTGGTATCTATTAATAAACTTTTCCTTTTCGAAATCCATTCGGACATACTTGAATGGTGGAGCATGTAGGCCCTAGGGGTTGAAGCTCTATAAATCATTGTGTGTTGTTTCATTTTCTCAGTACTTCTTTTCTTCACCAACTTCACATTCGAAAAAGAGGGCATAAATTGGAAAATTGGGAAAGTCTATTCACCCCCTTCTGCAGATTTTCGTAGTGGACTAACAAATTATAGGTGGCGAGTCCCATTAGATAAATAAAATTAAAAAATAATAATAATTTTTAAGTAGATATGATTGGTAATGGTAGGTCCTAAAATAAAAATAGAAAACGACATTGAAGAAAAGTAAAGAAGAATGAAATAAAAACCGAAGAACAATGCACCAAAAATGGAAAACAACAATCTTTCATTCAACATATGTTCATACAAATCTAAATAATGAACTCCATCCCTAAGGGTCTCCATTGCCTTTACCCTAGAGCTTTGTGGAAGAGGTGAATTGGGATGTGCCTTCACAAGTCGGGTCCCGAGTCGCCATAGACTAAGTCACACAACACAAAATTCCTCCTCAACACAAAAATGTAATAGTATTTTTATGTATGTAATAATTTGAAAATTTGGTAGTGGTTGAATATTTTAATTGAATATATAATATTATATTTGTAAGATTATGTTAGATCAATTTTTATTTTGATTTTAATGATTTCGGATAAATGAGTTTTGTACCAAAACAATGTCCCCAAATGTTGTCCAAATACTTCACAACATATTCAATGATTTTTACTAAGTTTTTGAAGTACTTCTTGAACTTTATTTTTGACAAAAATTGGACAACTTCTCTGTGAAAAGGTCGACCGGCCGCTTTATAGGGAGACTCGTGACGAAAGTTCACAAAATAGATAACAAAACCGAATCTTTGGAATTGGGGAGGGCGATCGGTCGCCCATAGTGCCTGAAGAAAATTATTTTTTTATTTTTTGCTTTCTTCTCTTTTTCACCAGAGAATAGTCACTATCCTAGAGCAACTGCGTCGCTCTATACAAATGACCGGTCGCCCTCTACAACATCTCGTGTCAAAAGCACTTTTCAACGCTTTAAAATTCGAATCTTAACACATCGATTGATCGCCATATTGATTTGACAAAGAGAAATTATTCGTTGAGCGATTAATTTCTTTTGATTAATTTTAAGGTTTTATCTTTTCTTAACCATTTCTTGGAGTTGTTTGATCTTTTTTTTTGCAGAAAATACTCAATTAGGAGGTGTCTATATTGGGGATTACATCTTGGAGCTCTCCTATAAATACATGAAGGATTAGAGGATCAAAATATAACACAAGCATACAACAAAATAAGAAAAATCTCAACAAATTATATTGTCATTCACTTTTAACATCTTGATTATTAGGTTTCTTTCTTGATTACACTTGCACTTACAAAGTTGTATACTTTATTTGAGTTGTAATCTTGATTGTTCAAATCATCCAAAATAAGACATACTTGTTAACTGTTATTTTGGTGAGAACACACTTGGTTAATTCTCTGTGTTGAAGAGTTTGATGCTCTTCATTGTTGTAAGAAGAGTTTGGTGCTCTTCATAGGTGTTGTTGTAAAATGAGTGTAGTGCTCTTCAAGGTGAATGTTGTAATAGTTTGATATCTATTAATAAACTTTTTCCTTTTCGAAATCCATTCGGACATACTAGGGTGGTAGAGCACATAGGCCCTAGGTGAGTTGAAGCTCTATAAATCATTGTGTGTTGTTTCATTTTATGTACTTCTATTTCTTCACCAACTTCACATTCGAAAAAAGAGGGCATAAATCGTAAAATTGGGAAAATCTATTCACCCCTCTAGATTTTCATAGTGGACTAACAAATTATAGGTGGTGGGTCCCATTAGATAAATATAATTAAAAAACTGAAAAAGTAAGTAAGAATGAAATAAAAACTGAAGATCAATGCACTAAAATGGAAAGCAACAATCTCTCATTCAATATATATTCATACAAATCTAAGTGATGAACTCCATCCTAAAGACCTCCACTGCCCTTGTCCTATAGCTTTGTAGATGAGGTGAATCGGGATGTGTCTCAACAAGTCAAGGTCCTGAGTTGCCATAGACTGAGTCACACCACACAAAAAATCATTCTCCACTCTGTTACTAAGGGGATTCGAACATCCACAATATTAATTATTTCACCACTGTGCCCCGGAGATAGAGCTAAGGATGGCAATTTTCTCCGAACCCGATGGAGAGCCCAATACCCGACCCTAACGGATGAGGATATAGAGGGTATTTTGTACCCAATTAAATAAATGGGTATATGTGTATGGTGATTTTCGGGTATGGATATGGTGGGTCTAGGTACATCCTACTCATACTCCACCAAACCCGATTAAATAATAATATATATAAATTATTTATACAAATTTATTTATATTGTTTTTAAAAGGTTTTTTCCTAAACCGGACCAATTAAAATCTCTTCGACCCACTAACCCACGTGTTTTATCCTTTCTAATATTTTGCTATTTTCTTATAATATTTAGTTTGTGAATTCATGTTTTTATTCCTTTTTTCTTATTGTTCTATTAAGCATTTAGTAAATATTTATAGCTTCATTAAAATAACTCAAATTTCTCTTTAAAAAAATAACACAAATTTGAAAAAAAAATACAATTGTAAGTGGTAACAAGGTATGGGTAGGGTATGGATACTCGATCATCCGATGGATATGTGGATGAGTATGAAAATTAAATATTCGATAGATATGGGGTTGAAGATGGGTATGAATATAATAAATAGAGATGGAGATGGAGATTGAGGATATAGAATCTCACCCAAATCCTACACATTGTCATCCATAGGTAGAGTAGTCAAAACGGACTGGCAGGATGAGCCAGCCCACGGGTCGAAAAAGCCCGCCAATTGGCGGTGTGGGGGCGGATCGAAATATCTTGTCTCAACCCACACGGGCTAGGCGGCGGCCCACTCCAAAAAAAAAAAATAAAATAATTTTTTCTTCTACTTCTTCTTATTTCTTTTTCTCATTTATTTTTGCTAGCCCGCCAGCCCAACCTGCCAAGCCCGGGGCCCATGGCGAGCTAGCCCATTTAGGCGAGCTTCTAAACACTTAACCCGCTCCCTATCTTAAGCGAGGCGGGGCCGGGCGGGCCAGCCCGTTTTGATGGCTCTACCTGGGGGCTCTAACCCTTGACCTCTTCAAAGAGAGGCCAAAAATTACCTCACATTATATTGACCAGTGGACTAAGATTTATTCCTAATGTATAACATCGATAATTTAACACTCGATTAATTAATAATTTCGCTAAATAATATTTTTGTCTGGTTCCGATTAGGAGACAACTTGCTAAATTAATAATTCACTAAATTTATAAGATAATACATATACATGAATTTATATAGGTCATATGGTGTATATAAATTAATAGTTCCTTAATATATATAATACATATATGATTAACATGTGGAGATTTCATAAAAAAAAAGACTCAAATTTTATTTGTTTCTTGTTAAAATTCATGTCACCTTCAATGTCGTTTCGGACTTTAATTAAGGCAGTGATAATTGTTTAATTTGTATTTATCCTTACTATATTGAAAATTACTAAAATGATTACAAACATGATTACTTCAAATTACTATTTGTATTGGCCAATCAAATTTGATCCCAATTCTTCCACAAATCACAATCTAGGGTCGGCCTGACCTTCTTCTTGTTGCTAGAGTTTATACGAGACATATTGAAATATACTGCAAAACTGATGAAATTACTTTATTCCGAGGTTGAAACGGTGTTTCTAAGTACCTATTGAAAATACAAAGCACTAACCCACCTTTCATTTTGTAGTCATTTTTTAACTTTGAGGTAATGAAACTATCATGTGTATCTTCATTTTTAACCATGCCAATGAAATTAAAATTGGGTAAAAATGTATTTTGATTACCAAGCAACTGGATCAAAATTAGGTAAAAGAAGCACCTATTTCACCAAATCAGGATCCTCTATTCCAAATTCTCGTTTCATATGTATTCCAAGCATTTTAAATACACACCAAGTGTACATACATGATGTCATCAATGCATTTGGCATGTAGTGTGTAGTGATTCTATTTGGAATATGGGATCGGGAGCGGATCAAGGGGGAGCCTTCCCGATAGGGGTGGCCAAATGGGCCGAAACCGAGTTCTAAACCGAATCGGACCGTGGTCAACGGTTCCTAAAACCGTAATCGTGGTCAACGGTTCCAAAATCGGAACCGAAACCGTGTAGGCTGGTTTTGGTTCCGATTCCTAGGTCTCAAAAACCATGGAACCGTCGATTAGAACTGTCGGTGGAACCATGATGCAACTGTTCTTTTTAAGGTTTACAATCTTGTTTTGGTAAATACATGCTAGAAGAAATGTTAAATGTTTATTATGATGTTTTATTTTCGCAACTACATGAGACACGTTTTAGACCAAATGTTGTAAGCGAACTACGTGAACTTTGATTCTTCTATACTCTAATAATAATATATATAAATAGTTATTAATATTAATATTAAGTATAAAACTTTATTGAATATTAAGTCCAAGTCTTTTTCTTTACTTTCTTTTTTTTTTAATCGAAATTGATAAACTATTTTAAGAAATCAAAAATTATCAAAAAATAAACGAACGGTTTCGGTTAAAATTGGAACCGAACCGTGGAGGAAACGGGTTCCGAACTGCATCGGAACCATGAGGCAATCGGTTCCGTTCCGTTCCGTTCCTCCAAAATGAGGAACCGAACAGCGGTTCCAAAACCGTAGCTACCCCTACTTCTCGACGCCCGACGCACCCCTATTTTTTTTTATCTCATTTTTTCTAAGGGTAAAAAAATAAAAATAAAATATATGTTTTTTTAAAGGGAAAAAATAATTGGGCTAGGGGAAAAACAATTAGGCTAGGGTAGCGGAGCTAGCTGGCTATGCGTCTGTATGTGTGCTGTTTCACATCCTTTATTCCATTTAGTGTTTCACTGTATACTCATGAACGTGTAAATGCCACATGTCATCAATTCATCATATACACGTGACATGTATTGATACATTTAAACCAGAAGATGAAATACTAAATGTAATAGATGATCCCGCTTGGTTTCACTGCCTCATTAATCACCAACAGAAGTATAGAATAACACAATTCCAGTCCCTGAGAGTTGAAAACACAATTCAGAAACAACCCTTGTGGGAAACAGACAATCAATGAGATGAAACATACATTTCAATTTTCATTTAACAAGAAGAAAACCAAATATTTTAGCAACATCAGCCAATGCAATAGCCACTGCCCATCCATTCTGATTTTCCTACACTATACATATAGCTCTCCGTCTTGTTTCCGTGTGTCCATCCCAATATAGAACAAGCTGACGATGTTGCATATATATGTTGATGAATTCGAACAAACACATATCGATGCTGTATTTCGTATTAAATCTAGAAAATTTTCAGAAACACATCAACAAATCGTAGAATTAAAATCATGAGAAAGAAAAGAAGTATTACTGATTATGAAATTCGAGCATGTCAATCGTGCCAATAAATTGTTTTCACTCATTCATTGCAACTTCCAAAAGTTTAACAACTAAAATTAAACTATACTGCCGTTTTATTTCTTCAGAAGCTCATGGATACAATATCCGTTTAATAATTTTATTTATTGTGTGCCCCCGCTATAAATAGTTTCTGGATCCGTCCCTGTTTGTATGGTACAGAATCCTCAATCTTCAAGAACAGCAGTTTATGGCTATATAATCTTTTTCTTTTTTTGTTTTAAAACCTTTAATAAACTTTACAAATTATATCATCTGCCCAGTTTTTTATTTCCTTATTTCTATCAGCTTAATTTGTCGATATTTATAAACATGCAATTCAAGGATACACTACTTTTCTCAGAATACCATTTAACCTCTTACTGGACAAACACAAAGCTTACGAACAACCGTCAGGCAGGTTAATATGTTACGGTAGCAATAATTCATGCACTTGTTGATTTTATAGTGATCGATTGTCGTAATATATATCTTCTGACATGATCGGCTTCAAGGCATATATGAAAGAACATAAGGATTTTAAAATATAAACTGTATAAATTGCTAATAACAAGGATCAGCGAAGTGAAAATTGAAATGAATATCAAAATTAATACCTGGTAAATGCTCAGATTTCTTCTAGTGCAGGTTCCAGTTGTGATATATTATTTAGGAGACGAAGCTGGAGGTCATTTCCAAAGTTCTCTACTTCTTCTTGTATACGTTTTGCAGATTCCACAATGAGCGAGTCACAGGAATCCAGCTCAATCAGTTGAAGCGTTTGTATTTCTCCAATACCATACGGAATCTCTCTTAGCGTATTGCAACCACGAAGAAATAGGCGCTCAAGGATCGGGAAATGGGAACTCTCTGTTATCCAGTCACGGGGATCTGTTCTGTCAATTACAAGAACTTTTAGTTGACTGAATTCCCCTCCAGTTGTTTCCCACTCTAATCCACAACATGCATTTCTTCTCAGTTTGAGCACTTCAAGGTTAGGCAATGACCCGACAAGCATCATATCTTTCCATGAAAGTCCACAGCCACTTAAGGTCAACTTTTTCAGTGTAACAGGGAAAGCAAGGTTATGGGACAAATTACTCTGGGAATAGTCATGGGGTCCGACATAGAAACTCAACTGTTCGAGCTTTCAAGATGGACAAGGTTGTTTAGGAAATACTTTGACCATCCTGTTTCATCAATGTCTCCGATCGTATAAATGATTCCCAACTTCTTTAGGTTTGGCACCATTTCAAACATCCTTTGGGAGCATGTAAAGCGTTCTACACGCGAAAGTGTGTGCAGGTTTTCCAAAATCTGCTCACAAGTTCCTTTAGAAGGATCAGGTAAGAGACCGTCGAACAAAATAAAATGCCTTAATTGTCGCAGTTTCCAAATTTCAAACGGCAGATGTATTGATCCATGGGAATTATCCAGCCTAATGATTAAGGTCTGTAGATTCTGAAGCTTGGACAAAGATACAGGGTGCCAAAACATAATTAAAGTCTTTTCACTTGAAAGGTTAAAGAAAGGTATCTTAAGTGAAATAGTTCGTCTATATGAAAAGGGTATGGTTCCAATATTACACTCATTACATCCAGTACTCTGAGAAGTCTACAACGTTTCCAAGAATCAAAGGCCCTATGATGGAAATGAAGAATAGTACGCATGGATGAGCCCTCAATGTGTGGAAAGTCACCCCAAATACGTGAACAAATACTTAGGCGGCGTGAATTCCCAATAACTTCCCAAGAACTACGCGAAAACTCATTTATGACATGAAGAAACTTCTCATCCCGAGCTATTCTTATACAAAGATCTCTCAAGAGATCATGCATCTTGACAGCTTTTATTTTGCCATTAGACCTTTTGTGGGTGACCAAAACGAGACTTCTCTTGTCCAAATCTTCCAAATACTCCTCTGCCACCTCTTCCGGGTGTTTAGTTCCATTTGCCTTTAGAAAACCCTCTCCGCTGCCCATAATTTGATGAGTTTTGAGGCATTGATGACAGAATCTTCTGGAAAACCTCCCAAATACAGAAAACACGGTCTCAAATGATGAGGCAAGTGTGTATAGCTCAAAGATAATATCTTTGAAAATTGCTCATCACTTGTGTTTACAGCTTCATTTACATTTCTCGCAATATTTTCCCATGATTCTTGCACGTGATTCACCTTGGACAGAACTCCAGCAATCACGACAATTGCTAACGGAAGCCCTCGACAGTTTTCTGCAATGAGCTTTCCGATTTTCTCCAGTTCAGGTGGGCAATTTTCTCCCCAAACACCTTCACTTTGAGTAAACCCCAACTCTGATCCACATCCATCAAATGCATCAGATAAGGATGGCTCAAAGAGTCAACATATGAAGCCACATCTAACTCCCTCGTGGTTATTATGATTCGACTCCCATTACAGTCATCTGGAAATATCCTCCTTACATCATCCCATACATTTGTATTCCACATATCATCCATCACTATAAGATATCTCCTCCCCTTTAAGTATTGATACACAAGTTGTACTAATGATCCATCTACCATCCATTTGTATCGTTCCTCATTAGATACCTCAATAGAATGCAAGAGGCCTAAAAGAATTCTACGTGCTTGATAATTTTGTGATACTGTCACCCAAGCACGAACATCGAAATGATGCAAAGTTAAAGGGTCGTCATAAGCATACCTGGCAAGAGTTGTCTTCCCAATACCTCCCATCCCGACAATCGGGATGATTTGGAGTGCAGATGACTCTCCACAGAGCTGACCCTTTATTTCCAGTAAGTCTTTATCCAATCCCACCACAATTTCTCTGCAACTACTCACAATTCTTGATGAAAAAGAACTAAAGGAATTATGAGTTGTTATCAGATCTTTGCTTTTATTGCATCTTTTGATCTGCATCACTTCTTTCACAATTGAATTAATTTCTTTTATTACCTTTTGTAATTCTCCGTACAATTTTCGCCAGTTATGATGCCCAATTTCATCCAAAATATGGTACTCGATGATATCTTCTGCTTCATTTGCTGCAATTGTGATTCGTGCTTCTAAGTTGACTGCCTCTTCTGGAAAATCCTCGAGAAAAGTTGATAGTAAAATAACATTTTCATGAAGAACAATGGCATGTTGATCATGATCTAGAATCTGGTTTAGTACTTGTGCAAGTGAAACAAGGGCAGCATAACAAGCCATCTGAAATATACAAAGCTTCTTTCAAAGTTCTTCCATGAAATAAGTTAAAATTCACCAAAGACAAAATGAGAGAGAAAATGAAGAGAATATAGAGAAAAAGAAGTATAGTCACTTAGCAATATTTCAACATATCTGCCACGCAGATGTGACAGGATGTGACATAACAGCAAGAAATTTCTCAATACAAATAGAGAACAAAAAGAATACGTATGATGCTGATTGGAGTAATATATGTATATAACTTTATGTAGACTCATTAGTTTTTTCGGAATAAATTTCAAAGTACATACATCAATCCATATTTTTCTAGATAATTTTGGTTAAATACCACCTACTCACAGTTACAGATATGTATTTACGCAATAAATAAATCTGTATAACCTAGAATTTGAAATGAAGAAGATGACTTGTTTGGCTAGCCTATCAAGCCACAATAATTGTTGGGAAAGTGAAAATTGTTTTGTATGCTCCAAGTCAGCTACCCGTTTATTTAGGGACAGTTACAAAAACACCCCTAAGGTTTGGACTATTTACAAAAAAACCCAGGATTCTTTGACGATTAAAAAAAAAATTTGAGGTTTGATTCCATCTTACATTTTTTCTGGCGATTTTTAAAAATATTTCAAATAACCTCCTCACATTCACAAAAACATTACAGTTACCCCCCTTAGACAAAACGAAATCTGAAGGGGTTTTTGGTAATTTTGAAACATATCTGGGTAACTCAGGGGTATTTCTGTAATTATCCCTTGTTTTTATGCTTCAACTACCCTTATTTTCCTTAGTTTCCATTTTCTTAATTTTTTATTCCTTTTTTATTTCATTAATTAATTGGCAGAAAAGGGCGCCTCAAAATTGTTTTTACTTGAGCTGAATTTCTTTTTATGTCTATACCTCAAAAACATGAAGCTTATCAGAGCCTCCATCTGTGGAGATTTATCTCCTTTCTTCTGCAAGACTGCAACCGTAAAATCAACTTCTTCCCCTATTAAATACACTGAATAAATTATCAAAAATTGGAATCATAAAAGAAAACCTTAGTCACTGAGATGCCGAAGCCGCCGCTGTGACGCACGGAGGAAGTGAAGCGTGAAGACAGGCTGGGGTCGGGACTTGAGAGGACTAGCATCTACAATCCTCCCACCAAGTTCCAGCCCCCCATACTGCCGCTTGAAGCCCTCAATATTAGTTGTTCCACCATTGTGCCCCGGGGGGATCGAACTTTTGACCTCTCCAAAGAGAGAACAAGAGTTACCTCATATTCACTAGTGGACTAAGATTTATTCCTAACGTATAACATCGATAATCTGATACTCGATTAATTAATAATTCACTAAAATAATATTTTTAACCAGTCCGGACTAGGGACAACTTGCTAAATTAATAATTCACTAAATTTATAAAATAATACATATACATGAATTTATATAGGTCATATGGTGTATATAAATTATTAATTCCTTAATATATATATATATATATATATATATAATACATTTATGATTAACATGTGAAGATTTCATAATTAGGTAAAGGTGCATTTTGATTACCAAGCAACTGGATCAAAATTAGGTAAAAGGAAGCACCTATTTCACCAGTCCGGATCCTCTATTTCAAATTGTGTTTCATTCTTACTCCAAGCATTTTAAATACACACCAAATGTACATCTATGACGTCACCAATACATTTGGCATGAAATGTGTGGTGCTATTTGGGATATGAGATGATACACTTTAGAATAGAAAATCGTGTGTGATATTTCGCATCCTCTATTCCATTAGTGAAAAACTGTAGACTCGTGTGAACCGTGTAAATGTCACGTGTCATCTGACATATATTGATACATTTAAAGTAGAATATGAAATAATAAATGGAATTGATGATCCCACTTGTTTTCATTGCCTCATTAATCACTAGCATAGAATAACAATCCTCAACATAAAGTATTAGAGATTAGCAAAGCTTCAACCTATCTTTTACAGACATTCCAGTCCCTGAGTATGAAAACGATAACCCTTGTGGAAAACAGTCAATGAATGAGATGAAACATACATTTCATATTAACAAGATGAAAACCAAATACATCAGCAACATCAACCAATGCTAGCCCACAGTCCATCCATTCCGAATTATTTCCTACACTACATAGCTTTCCGTCCTGTTTCCGCGTGTCCATCCCAATATAGAACAAGCTGGCGACGTTGCATATATATGTTGATGAATTCGAACAAATACATATGGATGATGTATTTCGAATTAAATCTAGAAAATTTTCAGAAACAGAGCAAGATACATCATAGAATTAACATCACGCGAAAGAAAAGAAGTATTACACTGATTATGAAATTAGAGCATGGCAATCGTGTCTATAAATTGTTTTCATCATTCATTGCAACTTCCAAAAGTTTAACAATTAAAATTAAACTATACTGCCGTTTTAGTTCTTCAGAAATTCATCCATAGAATATCTATTGAAGTCCAATCTATTAGCTCGCTATCCAGCATCCAGACCAGCAGAAAAAGGATCGATTTTGAAAAAAAGCTAGCAACATTTGTATGGTAACAGAATCCTCAATCTTCAAGAACAGCAGTTTATGCCGAAATAATCTTTTTGTTTTAAAACTCTAATAAACTTTACAAATTATATCATCTGTCCAGTTTTTATTTCCTTAATACTATCAGCTTCATTTGTCGATATTTATAAACATGCAATTCAAGGATATACTACTTTTCTCAGAATACCATTGAACCTGTTACTGGACAAACACAAAGCTTACGAACAACCGTCAGGCAGGTTAATATGTTACGGTAGCAATAATTCATGCATTTGTTGATCTTATAGTGACGATTGTAGTAATATATATCTTCTGACATGATCAGCTTCGAAGGCATATATATGTTGATACATACACATACATATGAATGAACATAAAGATCTTAATATACAAACTGTATAAATAGCTAATGAAAAGGATTGGCGAAGTGAAAATTGAAATGGATATCAAAACTAATACCTGGTAAATGCTCAGATCAAATAGTGCAGGTTCCAGTTGTGATATATTGTTTAGAGACGAAGTTGGAGGTCATTTCCAAAGCTCTCTACTTCTTCTTGTATACGTTTTGCCAATTCCACAATGAACGAGTCGCAGGAATCCAGCTCAATCAGTTGAAGCGTTTGTATTTTTCCAATACCATACGGAATCTCTCTTAGCTTATGGCAACCACGAAGAAGTAGGCACTCGAGAATTGGGAAATGGGAACTTTCTGTTATCCAGTTACAGGGATCTACTCTGTCAATTACAAGTACTTTTAGTCGACAGAATTCCCCTTCATTTGTTTCCCACTCTAATCCACGACACGCATTTCTTCTCAGTTTGAGCACTTCAAGATTAGGCAATAAACCAACAATTGTCATATCTTTCCATGAAAGTCCACAGCCACTTAAGGTCAACTTTTTCAGTGTAACAGGGAAAGCAAGGTTATGGGACAAATTACTCTGGGAGTAGTCATGGGGTCCTACATAGAAACTCAACTTTTCGAGCTTTTGAAGATGGACAAGATTGTTTAGGCAATACTTTGACCATCCCGTTTTGTCAATGTCTCTGATCGAATAAATGATTCCCAGTTTCTTTATATTTGGCACCATTTCCAACATCCTTTGGGAGCATGTAAAGCGTTTTACATGTGAAAGTGTGTGAACGTTTTCCAAAATCTGCTCACAAGTTCCTTCAGAAGGATCAGGTAAGCAACCGTCAAACACGATAAGATGCCTTAATTGTCGCATTCTCCAAATTTCAAAAGGCAGATACAATGATCCAGGGGAATATTCCAGCCTAATGATTAAGGTCTGAAGATTCTGAAGCTTGGACAAAGATCCAGGGACCACAAACTCATTCGACTTCTTTTTACCTTCAAAGGTTAAAGCAAGGTATCTTAAGTGAAATAGTTCATCCATATGACAAGGGTATGATCCCAATGTTACAGTCATTACATCCAGTACTCTGAGAAGTCTACAACGTTTCCAAGAATCAAAGGCCCTATGATGGAAATGAAGAATAGTACGCATGGATAAGCCCTCAATGTGTGGAAAGTCGCCCCAAACACGTGAACAAATACTTAGGCGGCGTGAATTCTCAATAACTTCGCAAGAACTATGCGAAAACTCATTTGTGACATGAAGAAACTTCTCGTCCCGAGCTATTCTTACGCAAAGATCTCTCAAGAGATCATGCATCTTGACAGCTTTTATTTTGCCATTAGACCTTTTGTGGGTGACCAAAACGAGATTTCTCTTGTCCAAATCTTCCAAATACTCCTCTGCCACCTCTTCCGGGTGTTTAGTTCCATTAGCCTTTAGAAAACCCTCCGCTGCCCATAATTTGATGAGTTTTGAGGCATTGATGACAGAATCTTCTGGAAAACCTCCCATATACAGAAAACACGGTCTCAAATGATGTGGCAAGTGTGTATAGCTCAAAGATAATATCTTTGAGAATTGCTCATCGCTTGTGTTTACAGCTTCATTTACATTTCTCGCAATATTCTCCCATGATTCTTGCACCTGATTGACCTTGGACAGAACTCCAGCAATGACAACAATTGCCAACGGAAGCCCTCGACAGTTTTCTGCAATGAGCTTTCCGATTTTCTCCAGTTCACGAGGGCAATTTTCTCCCCAAACACCTTTTCTTTGAGTAAACCCCAACTCTGATCCACATCCATCAAATGCATCAGATAAGGATGGCTCAACGAGTCAACATATGAAGCCACATCTAACTCCCTCGTAGTTATTATGATTCGACTCCCATTACAATCATCTGGAAATATCTTCCTTACTTTATCCCATACTTCTTTATTCCACATATCATCCATCACTATAAGATATCTCCTCCCTTTTAAGTATTTATACACATTTTCATCCAAAAATCCTCTCTTCATATTGTATACTTCCTTATTATAAGATGCATCAATAGAATGCACGAGGTCTAAAAGAATTCTGTGTACTTGATAATTTTGCGATACTGTCACCCAAGCACGAACATCGAAATGATGCAAAGTTAAAGGGTCGTCATAAGCATACCTGGCAAGAGTTGTCTTCCCAATACCTCCCATCCCGACGATCGATATGATTCGGAGTGCAGATGACTCTCCACAGAGTTGACCCTTTATTTCCAATAAGTCTTTATCCAATCCCACCACAGATTCTCTGCAACTACTCACAATTCTTGATGAAAAAGAACTAGAGGAATTATGAGTTGACATCAGATCTTTGCTTTTATAGCAGTTTTTGATCTGCATCACTTCTTTCATAATGGAATCAATTTCTTTTAGTACCTTTTGTAATTCTCCGTACAACCTTCGCCAGTTATGATGTCCAATTTCATCCAAAATATGGTACTCGGTGATATCTTCTGCTTCGTTGGCTGCAATTGTGATTCGTGCTTCTAAGTTGACTGCCTCTCCTGGAAAATCCTCGAGAAGAGTTAATAACAAAATAACATTTTTATGAAGAGATTTAATTTGTTGCTGCTCATAAAGAACAATGGCATGTTGATCATGATCTAGAATCTGGTCTAGTACTTGTGCAAGTGAAACAAGGGCAGCATAACAAGCCATCTGAATTATACAGAAATAAGTAAAATCCCCAAATGCAAAAATGAGAAAGAAATGAAGAGAATTCAAAGAGAAAGACTTTTGTCAACATATTAGCTCACTCACATGCGACAGGCTGACAGAAGAAGAAGAGAATTCTCATTACAAATAAGGGATAATTACAAAAACATCCTGAGGTTTGGGTTAATTAAAACAAAACCCAGAAGTGTTTCATAATTACAAAAACTTCCTTAGATCAGATCAAACCTCAAGGACTTTTTGCAACCTTTTGATTTTTTTTTCTGTAATTACCCCAAACCTCAGGGCGTGTTTTGTAATTATCCCTACAAATAAAGAACAAAAAGAATACACATATGTACACTCATGTAACTCATCATTGGTTGGAGTAATCTATGTATGTATATGTAATTTTATGTAGACTCGTTAATTTTTTCCAACTAAATTACAAAGTCTTTACATAAATACACATTCTTCTAGTCAATTTTGGTTAAATACCACCTACTCTCAGTTACAACTTACAGATATGTATTTACGCAATAAGTAATAATAACGCGGAGTTTTGGGGTTGGGTTTTGCCCCCTCCTCCCCCAGACAGATTAGGACCATCTCTGGGAAGGACGGATGTCCCATAGTCCGAAAGGAAGTGTGGGGTCCATGTCTTTTTACTTGCAGTAGGATACTCTGGTCGACAAAAAAAAAAAAAAAAAAAAAAAAAATGAAGAAGATGACTAATTGATCTTACTAATTTTTCGTTTGGCTTTTAGTTAGCACTTGTCAGCCTTTTAAATTTCCTACTTTTATAGTTATAATTTTAGTTTTTTGAATTGTTATTATAAAATACTATCGTTCGAAAAAAATAGTCATAAATGTGAATAGGCAAAAATGAATTTTTTTAGTAATCTAAATGGATCACTTTAATATATTTAGTCCTATTATTTGTTTCAATTTTGACATTTTTAATCTTTTTGTCCTCGACATAATACATGTAAAAATAACATGATGGGCTTATGTGAAATTTAAAAAGAAAATATTATGATAGTGATTGATTGTGGTTTCATTCCGTTTACTTCATTTTATGAGAGAACAATCTTGAAATTTTTAAAAAGTTGAAGTTGGATGTGTAAAGAAAATGAAACGATTGTAATGATGTGATGGAAAATCTTTTAGCAAAGTTGATGTTTCTAAATTTTTTGTGGAATAATAGTGTAAAATATAATGTAAAAAATTGAATAAATATAAAAAAGTATTAAACCGAAAATAGGCAATATAGATCTCAATTTATACATTTTATTGTCAAGATTAAGAGAAAAATAATAGAAACAATGATAAATTAAAGAAATTTATCGAAATTCTTTATATGCATAGTGGAGTGAGATAAATAGTATAATTGTGTATTGGTAAGTGTGGAAGAGAAAGAGAAAAATAAGTTAATTTTGGAGAGAAATATGATTTATTTTTGAAATATTTTCAAATTTTCCACAAACAATCACATATCCTACACAATTTTCACTCCAAAATAAAAATTTTGAAAATTTTTTCACAGCCAATCACAAACATTATCTTTGCATTCTTTTTTGCCGACTAGGCATCATATGTGGTATTACATGAACATGAAGGAAATAGAAGTATTTAAAAATCACATGTAAATATAAAAAAAAGTATTTAATGTATAAAATAAAAATAAATTATTTATAATTTGAATAATTTCGTAATGTCTAAAAACAACTGATTTACAAAAGTTGAAAGTAATGTTAAAATTTATATTTATAAATAAATGTAACTTAATTTAGTTTTGAAAATAAAAATTACTTATAAATTTTTCATAGACAGGTGAATTTGTCGATGAAGAGACCGGTGAGGTGCTCCTGGATCAGGAATGAAGTTGGATTGCACTTCTCCCATGATTGGTTTTGATGATTGCCCTTTGTGTTAGTACTTTAACAATAGACTTTCTTATGTGCTTTTGTTATAAAGATTTGTTAAACACAAGTACCTCAACATAGGTCTTGTATGGTTATGTCTCTATGATCCATTTTCGCTTTTTAGTGTTGGAAAATGAATTTTGAAAATTTATTTATTTTCGCATGAAAACCGGAATTAAGTTTAGATGAATGAATAAGAATGAGTTTTATGTAGGTTTGGAAATGAGATTGTATTTGGTTGAGTAGTTTTGAACTAGTATTTTTATGTATGTAATAATTTGAAAATTTGGTAGTAGTTGAATATTTTAATTGAATATATAATATTATATTTTTAAGATATGTTAGATTAATGTTTTTATTTTGATTTTGATGATTTCAAGTAAATGAGTTTTATGCCAAAATAATGTCCAAATACTTCAAAACATTTTCAATGATTTTTACTAAATTTTTCAAGTACTTCTTGAATTTTATTTTGACAAAAATCGAACAAAATCTCTTTGAAAAGGTCTACTTGGTCGCTCTATAGGAGACCCGTCTTAAAAGTTCACAAAATAGAGAACAAATCGAATGATGGAATTGGGGAGGCGACTGGTCGCCCTATAGTGCTGAAGAAAATTAGTTTTTTTTTTTTGCTTCCTTCTCTATTTCAACAGCGAACGGTCACTATCCTAGAGCAACTGATCGCCCTATACAGCGACTGGTCGCCATATTGATTTCACACCAGAAACTATCTGTTGAGCAGACACTTCTTATGATTTTAAGGCTTTATCTTTTTTTTAACCATTTTTTGGAGTTGTTTAATCTTTGTTTTGCAGAAAATACTAAATTAGGAGGAGCCTATGTTGAGGATTATATCATGGAGCTCTCCTATAAACAAGGTTGCTGTAAAATCGCTAGGCGCCCGGTCGGCGGCGGGCGCGCTGGCCGCTCGGGATTCGCGCGCTAGAAACACTAAGTTTTTCTTTTTATTTTTTCATTTTTCTTTCATTTTGGCCGGTTTTTGCCGATTTTTGGCTGATTTATTCCGACTAGACCTCCTAGCCGATTTTTTCCGATTTTTGCCGATTTTTTGTCTCGCTGGTGGGCGCGGCTTTAGCGGCCTAGCCGATTTTTGCCCGGACCGATTTTTTTTGCCAATTTTGGGAAAATCGGATCGGCTTTAGGGCGCTGGGCGATTTTTACAACACCGCCTATAAATACCTGGGCATTAAAGGATCAAAATATTACACAATACCAAGATGTTGAAGAGTTTGACGATCTACATTGTTGTACGAAGAATTTGGTGCTCTTTGTTTGATAAATGGTTTTATCTTGATTTTGATGATTTTGTTTTTACACCAAAACAATGTTTTTAAATGTTTTTCAAATACTCCTAAATGATTTAAATTATTTTTTACTAATTTTTCTGAGTATTTCTTCAAGTTTATTTTAGACAAAAATATTGGACAACACTTTTGATGATTTTGTTTTTACACCAAAACAATGTTTCTAAATATTGTCCTAATACTCCCGATTGGTCTAAAATGTTTTTACTATTTTTCTGAGTATTTCTTGAAGTTTATTTTCGATATAAAATTGGACAACACTTTTGTTTTGAGGTCAACCTGGTCGCCCATAGGGCAACCCGCACTGAAAGTTGTGCAAAACAGAAATTTCATGTTTGCTTGAAAATAGTGAGGGTGACCGGTCACCCTATGAGCGCGACGGCATGCCGTCGACCGGTCGACCTTTAGGGCGGCCAGGTGTGCAAGCTTGGGAAATTTTGCAAACTTCTCTGTATTGATTTTTGGACAAGGCCAACGGTCCAGTGCACGCGTCGACCGTCGGACCCCCCGCGACCGGTCGCCTGCCTGTAAAAATGTGTTCTTATTTTCGAACATCTATTTGTGTGCGGCCGCCCTAATATTTGACAACAAAATTCTAACCGTTGTGCGTGACGTTTTCCCTAATTTATGGGGTTGATTTCTAACAGCTATAATCTTGATTTTAATTGCAATTGTTTTGTAGAAATCGGTTCCCAAGAGGAGCTTATCAATGATCAATCATCTCCTATAAATAAAGGAAGATTTGAAGCACAACAAGAAGAGAGAATACTACAACACAACAAGATACACTCAAGCAAACATATTTGTTCTTCATTGTTATTATTCTTGTTGTAATAGCTTAAGGTTTTTCACTTTCACATCTTGAGGTCTAGGCTTATTTCTTGATTACACTTGCACTCAAATTGTAATATCATTTATTGAGTTGTAATATTGATTTTGGTTATCATTCAACACAATATATCCTTGTGAGTGTTCTTGTGGTAAGAACACACTTGGATGATCTAGGTGATAGGTGCAAGAAGATTGTGGTGATCTTCTTATTGAGATGTTGAAGAATTTGGTATTCTTCAAGGTTGAAGATTGTGGTAATCTTCACAAGGTGCCGTTGGAGATTGTGGTAATCTTGAAGAGAGATTGTGGTAATCTCAAAGGTGGTATTGAAGAAGAGTGTGGTTCTCTTCAAGGTGATGTTGTAAGGTGTTGTATTAATTTTGGTAATTAATAAAATCTTTTTTTTTTTGAAATCCATCTCGGATATCTTTGGGGTGGTAGAGGATTAGGCCCTAGGTTGGTTGAACCTCTATAAATCGACGCATGTTGTTTACTTCCCGCACCCTTATTCTTGTCTTGGGTATTTGATTTGAAAAAAGGGCGAAATCTAAAAGATGGAGATAATCTATTCACCCCCTCTAGATTATCGTAGCCGCTGGACTTACAAGTGGTATCGAGTCAAACTCTTTGGCAAGCTCGTTTCTACATAGCGAGTAAAGAGGAACGATCAACAACTATGAATGAAGTCTACCTTATCGGCGCCCTACCACCAAGCCACCACTATTTGATTCCAAAAATTTTACATTTTGGAAAGAAAGAATGGAATGTTATCTACAAGGTTGCGGGTTTGATATTTGGAACACGATCGTCAATGGAGAATCTATTTCGATAAAAGATACACCACACACCTCAAAAGTCCTCAAGGAGCTCAATGATGAAGAGAAAAAAATCATCTCCTTAAATGGTAAAGCTCTTAATATTTTGTATTGTTCACTTACCATTTTGGAATATGATCATATTGTAGGAATTAAATCGGCACATGAAGTATGGAGAAAACTAGAAGAAGTATTTGCAAATGAAAGGAGTCACACAAAAGTTTGTCTTATGGGTACAACCTCAAACCCAACAACATAGGATGAGCTTCCTACAACCTCCGACGATGATGAAAACGAACGTTGTCTTATGGGCTTCAAGAAAAGCGAGGTAAGTTCTAAACCTTTTACTTCCTATGATAATAAACTTCATAATTATTATAATGATTTGCAAAATGATTTTGATGAGCTTCAAAATGAATTCCAAAGCTTACTTGTTAAATACAAAAATTTGAAAAAGGAATTCAATGTTTTGGAAAATGAAAAGGATAGTTTATTTACTTCCTATGAATCACTATCATGTGCCCACACCACCACACTTGATAAGGTTAGAAACCTTGAAAAATAAAATAGTACTCTTCTTGAGAATTTTAATTGCATGAAAAAGGATTTATCTAAATCCAACTTGAGTATCGTTAAAATGACCGATATTGTTGATATTCATAGTTGTGATAAATTGAAACAAGGACTTGATCATAAGCCTAGTGTTGTTAATTATGTGAAAAGAAATCAAGTCCCTATGCATGTTGGTCATTATGCTCCAAAAATTGTTACTTGTTTCTATTGTGGTAAAAAGGGTCGTACGGTAAATACTTGTCGGGCTAGAAATAGCTCTAATTATTATTGGAGACCTAAAAGTCTCAAAGTTAATCCCAAAGGACCCAAACACTTGAGGGTACCACAAAATAATATTATATTAGGTACCCGGCATAATCAAGGAAAATTCATACCGACTAGAAGACATCAAATGACCGTCTCATTTGATCAAAGGAGAAGACGTCACCAAAATGAATTCCCAAGAAGGAAACATTATAAACAATGGGAAGGAAATAAATCTTGGAAATGGAGAAATTGGAGAAGCTATCATTTACAAGATGATTTTCAAAGGAGAAGATACCATCAACAACGGAAAGACACAACCCATGGAAATGGCGTAATTGGTAAACCGTATCTCCCTATTTATATATACATTTTATTTTGTTATTATACATGTTTTTATTTGTGCCTATATTTTCAAAATAATTTTTTTCAAATTATTTTCGAAGAGGTCTTCTACATATTTGTGTTTTTAAATTTTTTGAAAAGGAGACCTTGCATAATGTTTTAATAAAATCTTGTGCATTTACTAAGGCTAAAATGTTTTATTATCTATGAATTTTTATGGCATAAGCTTATCTGTGATACTTCTTATTGTTTTTATCCTACACATGTATCATATTCGTTTTGTGCTAGACTTGTTTAAGATATGTGTAGGATGTATATTTCCTCATCTTCTTCAAGAGATACTTAAACTATCGAGGTACGCTCATCATTGGTATTCATCTCTTAGACTCGATATATTTTTGTCATATGCTTATGTGCTTGCTCTTCAAGAAATTTCAAAGTATTTCATACAAGTGCCATTAAAAGGATTTTTCGATTTTTTGAAAGGCACTATTCGATAAAGCTTGTTTTTATCCAAATCTTGTAAAGGATTATATTTTGTTCTGATAAAACATTTGATTTTCATCCTTCTCTCAAAATTATGCATTTGATTGGTCATATTCATTGTTCAAATGCTTCTTTTAAATGAAGTCTCAACTATATGCTCTTGAATTTTTCAAATTTCAAAAGAGACCTTATATAGCTTCCTATAAGCTTATTTGAACTTATATGTTTTATGAAACTCTAGATGATTTATTTGAAAGCATAGTATATGTTACTTGTTATAATGTCTCTATTATTCGATATACTATGCTCTTGTGCAAGATGTCTTGATAAGATTTTGCGGGAATTTTTGGTATTTTGGAACAAGATAAATTACCAAGGCAAGGTTAGTAGCTCAATGGTATTGTCAAGAAAAAGATGCAAGGTGAACTTGAGATGAGCATGATGGGGAGCTCAATTTCTTCATTGAAATTCAAGTTAGACAATGCCAAGAAGATGGTTATAATTCATAATCAAAGTATTCAAGAGAACCTTTGAAGAAGTTAGGCATTGAAGAAGAAGGAAGAACCATCTCAACCTCTATGGCTACTAATGTAAAAATTGACAAAGGTTGTGAAAGGTGTATTGATTGACAAACATATTCGAGGTATGTTCATTAACTTTCTTTACTCCTTTTAGACTCGACATTTTCTATGCCTTATGTCTATATACTCGACTTCAAAACTATCCCAACGAATCTCATAAAAGTGTCGTTAAAAGAAATTTTCAAATATTTGAAAGGCACTTCTTCTTATGGCTTGTTTATCCAAAATTTTAAAACGTTCATATTTTTTTTGGTATAACAAGTCCGGTGTTTGCAATTTATCAAAATATGGTTCGTCATAATCGAACTAAATATATTGAGATTCGATATCTTTTTCTAAGGGATTGCACTTAAACAAAAATTTGAGATGTGTTTAATTAAAGTCTCAAAGAAAACTCGCGGACATTTGTTTTTAACCGACGAGTCTTTTACCTCATTTCGAGCTTGATTATGACATAATGTATATTGAATGAGGTCTACGTTTGTATTTTGCACGTTTTTAAAACTTAGGGGCGTAAAATCGATTTTTTGGATCAAATTTCGGATTTTCAAAACAGAATTGAACCAAATGCACTACCAGGGTCAAATGCCGACCGTCGCCCATGCCCATGACAGTCGCCCACTGTGTATTTTTGGTTAAAATTGCTTGTTTTCCAGGACTTAGCCATTTTGGCTCATTTTGGCCATTTTTCGTCCCTTCGCCAATTGCACACAAATTTCACTTAAAAGTTGTTTTATTGTATACATTTCATATCTTGGACTTATTTAGGCTCGATTATCATCATCATTGCTCATCTTTACCGATTGAATGGTAAATTCTACTCCTTTATCTCAATTGGGTTGAACCCTTGAGAACTTGGCTTATATGTAAATTTCTTGATAAAATTCGTATGTAATTGTGATGAGCATATTTACTATTGTTGATTGGTTGTTGTATAATTGATTTTAGTGATGAAAAATTTGGCTTGATTTGATGGTTCAAAATCTATCTTTAAAACCTTAGGCAAGTGCACCTATCGTTTTATAGTATAGATTATTGAGTCCGAGTGTCATTCCCACGATGATTGTAAGTACTAATAATTACCGTCTTTTTGTTATTTAATCTAATAATTTTTAGAGTTTTGTTTGTCAAAATGGGAAATGAAAAAAACAAAGAATTTAAAATAATTGCAACTTACAAAAGATCAAATGAAAGTAGATTGTAGAATTAAGAACTCAAGAGCTAGAAATGTGCTTGAATGTAAATCCCTCTAGAATGTTTTTGTGATTCAACAAGATAAAAATACAACCATAAACCCTTAAAAAACTAACCTCTTTTAATAAAATCTCATGTTATGTGGACCGTAGAAATTTCGATTTAAGTTAAACCCTCTATCGAGCGTGAATAACTTCTAATCTCAAGTTGATTAACTGAAATCTCTTTCTAGTTAAAACCCCCAAGACAACATTATAACGATTTATGAATTCCCATATTAGGTTTGACCCTAATCCAGAAGATTTATGTCGTCCTATATCTAGGATTGCATGCAACTCTTTTCACTTATATAGGTTCTATTTCACCATGAATCTCTCGATTTCCCGGTGAAGAATAAACTTCAAATCAATATCGCGCTAATACCAATTTGAATGAATAAGCATAATATAAGTGAATCACACAAATCATGAAGATTTTATTAAAAACATACAAACCTTAATCACAAATTCATTCTAGAGTTCATTTCATTCAAACATTAGAAATTTAGCTACACATGGCTTTGAGAAGAGAATATACTACACCAGAAGATTTGAATAAAATGAACATGGTGTACTTAGTCTTATTCAAGGCCAATTCAAGACTTCGTCCTTGGTTGGTTGCAATGATGTTGAGCTCCAAGTCTTCTCCTCTATTGCTCTTCAACTTCCAACTCTACCTCTCTTTTATCCTCTCAATGTATTTTGCTTTGAAACTTAGAATATACAATAAATATACAATGAATCTCTCTATCAATGAATACTACATGAGTCAATTTCCCAACTCAAACTCTTGGCTTTTATAGGCACCATCTTTGTGAAAGAACACATCAATAATGCTAACAAATGCTTCACTTCCATGGTTGTTGGTTGAATCATTGTGTGCACATTCATGGTTGAGTTGGTTGAATCATTGTATTCACATGACAATACTCCACTTCCATTGGTTGAGTTGGTTGAATTATTGTGTCCACATGACAATTGAGGGAATAATAGAGCTTGGTGCATCAAAATGAGGTGTAAAAGTTGCTCAAAGGTTGTTAAAAAGTAAAAAGGAAAGTCTCCATAATTTCCGCCAAAAAAACCCGGTCTGGGCGAAAAGCAAGCCCGTGCTTTCAAAAAGCACGGCCAGGCCGTGTTCGCGGATTTTCCCGAAGCACGGCCAGGCCGTGTTCGCGGATTTTTCCGAACACGGCCGTGCTTCAAAAGCACGGCCTGGCCGTGTTTGGTACGTCTTGGCCGAAAATTTGCTCGGTTTTGGCTCCTCAAAAGCACGACCGTGCTTTAAAAGCACACCATGCCCGTGTTTGACTGAAAAGGCCCCGAAATGACGCGTTTAGCTTGGGATTTCGAGTGTTTTTGCATCCATAAACCCTGGGGTATGTTATGACATGAAACCATGGCCCAAAATTCACCAAAAACAGCTCTGAATCATCAATCTACACCAATAAAAGCACCTCGGAGTAATATGAACTATGTATAATCAAAAATTTATGAAACTAACAAAAATAACTCAAATCATACTCAAATATACACATAAAACATGCATAAAAAGACCATCATCAAACCACATCCAACTTTGAACTTTGCTTGTCCTCAAGCAAAACATTAAATAAAAAAGAATGGTTCAATAAATTACAACACACAAGGATTTTTTTCAACACATTGAACACAAGCGATCAAGTTCTTAGTCTTCTCAACCCGAATGAACCATTCAAGAAAAACACGCTTTTGCAAAGCGATCGACTATCAAGAAAAGATCGTAATATCGGCGGCATTATTCAAACTTGAAATCATCACTCCACAAATATTGATAGTTATGAATAACTTCAATTCAATAACGTCATGAAAATATAAGAATTCAATAGATCATTGTAGTTAGTCTACTAGTCATATAACCAAGCTTGAACTTTTATTGGAATGAGAATTCAAGGAATATACATTCTACCTTTCGATTTTCTTTTCTTTCCTTTTTTTTTTGTAGGACCTTTCGAGCATTCTTCCACTAGGTTTATATTTTGAATTTTCGTTCAAACACTCCTAGGGTGGTTTTCCATACTCGATATCCGTGTCGCCGTTTTACGTAAAAAGACAAACATGGGGCTCATGAATGCTCCTAGTTACTAAGCAACAACAAATAGAGGAGTATAACCTCGATTGGTCCATTTTTTATTTTTTTCTCTTTTTTTTTTTTTCATTTTTATATCCACAAGCTTGGTTTAACAACTAGTTAACCACCACTAAATCATAAATTCTCGAACGTTCATAACACTAAGTATTGTCGTAAATGCCTTTACACATCAAGTACTATGATGTTGGAAATCTCGTCAAAATTTAGCCCGCATCCACGTCAATCTATCTTAGACAATCAATTGCTTCACATTGAAACACAAATTAACAAGTTAATAAATGTATAATTGGGATAAGTTATTGACTAGCAAGCACTCAATTTATTTTTAAAAAAAAACCTCTTGTCGACAAACTCAAAATAAAAACAAGCACACACATACTAAGAATGTAATTGCACCCACCTCCAACTTTAAAGATTCACATTGTCCTCAATGTGAAAGAAAGAGATGAACGAACACAAACAAAACACTCAAAATCAACCACACTAGAAGAAAATAAAAGATGTGGAAAAAGAAAAATACGACCTTACTAGAATAGTGAAATCGGTATTGAGCGACCATTAGGTTATTTAGTACGAGATCTTCATCGGCATCTTCATACCTAATAAAGGATACACAACTCGAATACCGTGAAATCATCAAATAAATTATTTTTTTGAGTTTGTTTTTTTATAAAAACACGGCCGTGCTTACAAAGCACGGCCGAGGCGTGTTCGATGCAATTGTTCTGGCCAAAAAAAAATTTTTTTTGAAAAACACGGAGCGTGTTCGATGCATTTAATTTTTCCTACAAAACCTTGGATTTTTTTTTTTGAACACGGCGGAGTGTGTTCGCGAATCGGGTGACGAACATGGCCGTAGGGTCGTGGCTTTTTTTTTTTTTAATACCCAAGCAATAAAAAAAAAATTAAGTAAAAGAAAATGCACACAAAATGTCGGGTTGCCTCCCGGTTAGCGCTTCTTTAACGTCGTATAGTTGGACCGTTTTGCCTTTATGTGAACATTAATCGGGCGGAGTTTCAAACTTATGAAAATCATTATATCCTTGATCAACATCGCCATCCAAATCGATTTTCGAGCAATTGACCTTCATGGTCCCATTTTTCTCGCACGTCATCCTTAAATAGGAATTTCTTTGTGGAAACTTTCACACACCGAACACCACATTCTTTCAAGGGTTTATTAAATGGCATTTCGGAAAAAAGCCATTTGTCCCAATCAAGTTTATAGGAAGACAAGTATCATCTATAGGATTTTTCAAAGGAATTTTAAAATAACTTGTTCACTCCCTACTCTCAAAATAAGGTTTCCATCATGCACATCAATGAGAGATTTTGCGGAGCCAAAAAGGGACGCCTAGAATTAAGGGAACTTCTATATTATCATGCATGTCAAGAATAACGAAATCGATTGAAACACGAATTTATCAATCTTGACTAACACATCATGAATAATACCTCTAGGATGTTTAATCGATTTATCGGCTAATTGAATGTCCATCCTAATAGGTTTAAGTTCACCTAATCCCGCATGTTTGAATGTTTCATAAGACATCACATTGATACTATCTCCCCAAGTCGGCTAGTGCCCCTATCAACAAAACCATCAATTGTACAAGGGATAATAAAGCTTCCTGGGTCATTAAATTTTTGTGGTAGTTCATTAGAAGGACATTTATCATTCAATTGTACATTTGATAATTCGTCGTTTATTTTCACTAGGAATGATATCATTAAGATCACTAACATGCTTTGAAGGAAGTTCAATAAATGGAATATTGGCATGTAATTGTTTGAAAGAATCAAGTACTTACCAAATTTGTCTTCCCTTCTATCTTCTTCTTAGACTCGGTAAGGGATCTTGGGCTTGTATTTTGCAACCTCCTTTTTCATGAGCTTTTCTTTGGGTATGTCATCCTCCACGTATTTCTGCGCATGGCGGTATTGGCATAATCATGCTCATGTGGAAAACCGATGGTGATTGCCTTTACGTGCTCCATTGGGTTTGGCTCAAGATTACCCTAAGAAACTACCTTGTGGCCTTTCGTAAATCATCTTCGCAATTTGGCCTATTTGGTTTTCCAGTTATGGATAGATGCCTCTTGATTTCTCAAGGATGTTTCCACCGCCGAATCGGGTATCTGTTGATTGCACAAACTTTGTTATAAGATCTTCCAAGTTAGGCTTACCTTGATTTGGCTGAAATCCGGGAGACGTGTGTAGATCGAGGATTGGGATTAGGTCGTGGTTGGCCTTGGTTTCCCAACCGAAATTAGGATGTTGTCGCCACCCAGGATTGTATGTGTTCTTTGTAAGGATTACTTGGGTAATTTCGCCTTGATTCCCAATGTAATTAGCATGTTCAAAGATGAGGTATTGTGTGTGGGCAGTCTAATGATTATGCAATCCTCCACAAGTTTCACAAGATAAAACATGCGGTGGTGGTGGTTTAGGAGCCGCTAGATCGTCGATCTTTTGGGTCAAAGCTTGACTTGTGCAAACAGTGTAACCACCGATCTGCATTATAAATACCCACTGTTCATTAGGTTTACCTTGTACGGATTGCCATTGATAGCCATTCATGGCCATTCCCTCTATTAGATCTTGGGCAGCTTTCGGTGTTTTATTATTCAAAGTTCCCCCCCACCGCGATCAATCATTTGCCTTGTTGACGAGAGTAGCCCATTGTAAAATATTTGGACTTGCATCCAAATAGGAAGACCATGATGTGGGCATTTTCGCAAAGAATTCTTTGAATCTCTCCCAAGTGTCGTACAAGGTCTCGTCGTGCCTTGAGTGAATGAAGAGATTTTATTCCTCAATCGTGCGCTTTTGGCGGTGGAAAATATTTCAAAATGAACTTTTCGCCATGATGCTCCATGTTGTGATTGTTCCCTTTGGCAAAGTATTTAGCCATTGTTTAGCCCGCCCTTTAAAAGCACACCATGCCCGTGTTTAACTGAAAATGCCCCGAAATGATCGTTTAGCTTGGGATTTCGAGTGTTTTTGCATCCATAAACCCCCTGGGGTATGTTATGACATGAAACCATGGCCCAAAATTCACCAAAAATAGCTCAAATCATCAATCTACACCAATAAAAGCACCTCGGAGTAATATGAACTATGTATAATAAAATATTTATGAAACTAATAGTAAAATAACTCAAATCATACTCAAATATACACATAAAACATGCATAAAAAGACCATTATCATGATTATATTTACAAGGGCTATATATAATTTCTTCTATTTTTAATGCCCGCCAAGTGTTCGATAAAATGTTTCAATGAAAAATTCATCACCTACATGATTCTCTCGATTTCAAAAGTCTTGTATATTTATAAGAGATCATGTTTTGCAAATAAAATGAGTTTTTACAAGCTTCTACAAGTCGTATGATTGATTTTTCCCTCCTATTTGGCATATAAGCTTCAATGTTCAAATAGCTCGATAAATCGGTTACATTGCGCACTTTGATATGGATATATGATGTTTTTATCGTGCTAACATTCTTTTTGATGATTCCAAAGGGGAGAAACAGGTTATAAGTTTATTAGCTCAAAGAAGCTAAAATAAGCTCAAGAAAGAAACTATAAATTGTGGCTATTAAAAGCCATAAGTTGTGGATCATAAGTAGTCCATTTGATGTATTATAGACTCAGATTCATGTCTAATGATGTTTTGTTGACAGGGGAGCTTATATGCTCTTAATGCTTAAGCTCAATATGTAAAAGCTAAGCTTTTAGCTTTTAGTTCATCGCTTTTTATTACTCTTGTTGTGCATGTTGATAGGGGAGCTTTTGCAAAAATGTTTTTCAAAATCTATACTCCCATACTTGTGTTTATGTTGCGTGGAATGTTGTCGCTCACAACGGATAGTTCTTTTTTAACCGGTAAAATTATTTTGGTTTGTAATCATCAAAAAAGGGGAGATTGTTTGATAAATGGTTTTATCTTGATTTTGATGATTTTATTTTTACACCAAAACAATGCTTTTAAATGTTGTCCAAATACTCCTAAATTATTTAAATTGTTTTTTACTAATTTTTCGAGTATTTCTTCAAGTTTATTTTAGACAAAAATATTGGACAACACTTTTGATGATTTTATTTTTACACCAAAACAATATTTCTAAATGTTGTCCTAATACTCCCGATCGGTCTAAAATGTTTTTACTATTTTTCTGAGTATTTCTTGAAGTTTATTTTTGATATAAAATTGGACAACACTTTTGTTTTGAGGTCAACCTACGCCGCCCCTATAGGCAACCCGCACTGAAAGTTGTGCAAAACAGAGAACTTCATGTTTGCTGAAAATAGTGAGGGTGACCAAATCACCCCATAGGGTGACCGATGTCGTCGACCCGCCGACCCATAGGGGATCGCGTCCCAAGTGTGGGAAATTTTGCAAACTTTTCAGTATTGATTTTGGACAAGGCCAACCACCCAGTGCACGCCGACGTCGGCCTTCGACCCCGCCGCCTGTAAAAATGTGTTATTATTTTCAAACGCCTATTTGTGCGACGGCCGCCTAATGTTTGACAAAGAAAATTTAAATCATGTGCAACAGACAACTTTTCCCTAATTTATGGGGTTGATTTCTAACACTATAATCTTGATTTTAATTGTAATTTTTTGTAGAAATCGTTCCCAAGAGGAGCCTATCAATGATCAATCATCTCCTATAAATAGAGGAAGATTTGAAGCACAACAAGAAGAGATAATACTACAACACAACAAGATACACTCAAACAAACATATTTGTTCTTCATTGTTATTATTCTTGTTGTAATAGCTAAGGTCTTTCACTTTCACATCTTGAGGTCCTGGGCTTATTTCTTGATTACACTTGCACTCAAATTGTAATATCATTTATTGAGTTGTAATCTTGATTTTGGTTATCATTCAACACAAGATATCCTTGTGAGTGTTCTTGTGGTAAGAACACACTTGGATGATCTAGGTGATAGGTGCAAGAAGATTGTGGTGATCTTCTTATTGATGTGTTGAAGAATTTGGTATTCTTCAATGTTGAAGATTGTGGTAATCTTTACAAGGTGTCGTTGGAGATTGTGGTAACCTTCAAGAGAGATTGTGGTAATCTCAAAGGTGGCATTGAAGAAGAGTGTGGTTCTCTTCAAGGTGATGTTGTAAGGTGTTGTATTAATTTTGGTAATTAATAAAATCTTTTTTTCTTTTTGAAATCCATCTCGGATATCTTTGGGGTGGTAGAGGATTAGGCCCTAGGTGGGTTGAACCTCTATAACTAGACGCATGTTGTTTACTTCCCGCACTCTTATTCTTGTCTTGGCGTATTTGATTTGAAAAAGAGGGCGAAATCTAAAAGATGGAGATAATCTATTCACCCCCTCTAGATTATCGTAGCCGCTTGACTTACACTCTTCATATGTATTATTATAAGAAGAGTGTGATGCTCTTTAAGATGAAGGTTGTAATAGTTTGGTATCTATTAATAAACTTTTTCCTTTTTGAAATCCATTCGGACATACTTGGATGGTAGAGCATGTAGGCCCTAGGGTTTTTTTAGTCAAAATAACACCCCCGGGTGGGGATTGGGCGTGATCCCCTACCGTAGATCAAATAATCAAAGTATCATATAATGCCATGTCCCGTCACGGGAGAAAATCAAAAAGCAAGAAACCTATCACTACGACATCTATACGGACTATCATAATGAGATATCTAAAAATACAAGGAGAACTAATGCACAATCAAAATCTAAAGCTCGGATATCCCAACCGGTCCATCCCGAATGAGCGCTAGAAGGTGGTGAGAAGTCGTGCCCTCGGACATAATATGATCGCTAAGGGCGGCAAACTCCCAACTCCGCTTAGATGATCTGTTTGGTCGATTCCCCTCTCGTGTATGCGGGAAATCAAATCAAGGTCCTCAAAGATGTTCCGAATGAGAATCGGTGTATGTTGAACTCCGCTAAAAGCCAAGGCAACCGATGTGATCGTGGTGACCAACGCCGATCGTCCAACTCGATCCAAATGCGCAATGAAAATTGCCGGGCATCTTTGTCAGAGTCCCATCTCCGAGCTAGTAGCTCGGCATGAAAACTAGACACCGCCAGAATGAACTATGAAACGCCAACATGAGTCCGCCCGAATGATCTCATATCAATCCCCGCCACCAGCCTATCAATGTGTCTCGATCAAACGAACCATCCATGTTCGGCTTGATCGGGAGACCGAGGTGCTCGCCAAATCACCATCCTCGATCTACGTGGAACTGTGGTGGATCACTCCCCGCAAAAACTCACCGTAGGGAAGAATCCGGACCAACCGAGGGGCTCAAACGCCGACCGAAACAAGAATCCGAGATACCGCTCCACCGCCAAATAATGTGAGATGCCAAGAAAGGAATGTGTCGATGCTTGACACTATTCTTTTCCGTCCCGACAAACCATAAAATAAAGCAAGGAACCAGGAAACTCAAGTGCCTCGTGTGTGATTCGGTGTGTGCGATTCCTCCAAAATGTGAGGAACAATATCATATCGATGGTGTGTGGAAGTGTAGTGTCAAACCTGTTTGATAAATGGTTTTATCATGATTTTGATGATTTTGATTTTACACCAAAACAATGGTTTTAAAGGTTGTCCAAATACTCCTAAATGATTTAAAATGGTTTTAATATTTTCCGGAGTATTTCTTCAAGTTTTATTTTCGACAAAATTGGACAACACTTTTAATGATTTTTTGTTAATGTTTTTTTTACACCAAAACAATGTTTCTAAATGTTGTCCTAATACTCCCGATCGGTCTAAAATATTTTCACTATTTTTTGGAGTATTTCTTGAAGTTTATTTTCGATATAAAATTGGATAACACTTTTGTTTTGAGGTCAACAGTCGCCGTATAGGGCAACCCGCACTGAAAGTTGAGGAAAACAGAAAATTTCATGTTTGTAGAAAATGGTCGAGAACAACCGGTCGCCCTATAGGGCAATCAGGCCGCCGTCGACCGGCCGCCCTATATAGGGAGACCGTGCACTGGGAGCAAAAATTGAAACGAACGTTTTCTTTTTCCAAACCCATGAGGGGGACCGTTGAGGCATAGGTCGACCGGTCGAGGTAAACGCGTCGACCGGCGCCTGTATAAATGTGTATTCTCTTTTTCAAACATCTATTTGTGTGCGATCGGTCGCTCTTAAGCTTGACAAAGAAAATGTAACCGTTGTGCGGCCAGACATTTTTTCCTTAATTTGTGGGATTGATTTCTAACAGACTCTTTTCTTCAATTGTCTTGCAATTTTTACGTAATTCATGTCCCCAAGAGGATCCTATCATGTACAAGACATCTTCTATAAATAGAGGAAGAATTGAAGCAACACAATAAGAGAGAAAAACTACAACACAACAAGATACACTCAAGAATACACTTGTTCTTACATTGTCTTATTTCTTGTTGTAATTTGCCTAGCTATTCACTTTCACATTCTTGAGGTCTAGGATTTTCTTGATTACACTTGCACTCTATTGTATTATCAATTATCGAGTTGTAATCTTGAATTTGGGTCGTCATTCAAACACAAGATATCCTTGTGAGTGTTCTTGTGGTAAGAACACATTTGGGTGAACTAGGTGTTAGGTGTAAGAAGATTGTGGTAATCTTCTTTGTTGAGGTGTTGAAGAGTGTGGTGCTCTTCAGGGTGAAGATTGTGGTAATCTTCACAAGGTGCCGTTGAAGATTGTGGTAATCTTCAAGAAGAGATTGTGGTAATCTCAAAGGTGGTGTTGAAGAAGAGTGTGGTGCTCTTCAAGGTGTTGGTGTAAGATTTTGTTGTAATAATTTTGGTAATTATTAATAAAATCTTTTTCTCTTTTCGAAACCCCCCGATATCTTTGGGGTGGTAGAGCACGTAGTCCCTAGGTGGGGTGAAGCTCTATAATCGACGTGTGCTTTACATTCCGCACCTTTGTTATTATCTTGGCGCATTTGTATCGAAAAAGAGGCAAAATCGAAAAGATGGAGATAATCTATTCACCCCTCCTCTAGATTATCGTAGCCGCTGGACTTACAAAACCAAGGAACCAAGTGATTCGACACGGACTTGTTAGTCCAAGTGGCTACGATAATCTAGAGGAGTGAATAGATTATCTCGATTTTTCGATTTTGCCCTCTTTTTCGAAAAATTCAAGCAAAGATGAAATGTTAAGTCTGGAAAACCGAATAGCACACTCCGATTTAAAGAGGTTCAACCCACCTAGGGCTTAATCCTCTACCACCCCAAAGATATCCGGATGGATTTCAAAAAAGAAAAAGATTTTATTAATTACCAAAATTAATAATACAACACCTCGAGGATTACCACAACCCTCTTGCAACACCTTGAGGATTACCACAACCCTCTTACACCACCTTGAGGATTACCACAACCCTTCTTGCACCACCTTGAGGATTACCACAACCCTCTTACAACACCTTTGAAGATTACCACAACCTTCAAACACCTATCACCTAGATCACCCAAGTGTATTCTTACCACAAGAATACTCACAAGGATGTCTTGTCTTGAATGATGACAAAAATCAAGATTACAACTCAATGATGAATGATACAATATGAGTACAAGTGTAATCAAGAATTGAAAGCCTAGACCTCAAATTTGTGCAAGTGAGAGTGCTAAGGCTAATACAACAAAATATATGAAAGTGTTTGCTTGTTTGCTCTTTTTGCTTGTGTAGAGTGTTGTATCTTGTTGCTTGAATGAAGCCTCTATTTATAGGAGAGGTCTTGCTTTGATTTCCGGACATAGGCTCCTCTTTGGGGAGTGATTTGCTGCAAAAGAAACCATTTAAAATCATCAAAATAGTGTTAGAAATCAATCCCACAAAATAGGGAAAAAGCTGTCTCAAAATGCAACGAATAGTTTCTTTGATAAAATGCAGTGCGACCGTCGCGCAGAGATAAGATTGAAATTAAATTTCTGCGATTTTTACACGGGGGACCGGTCGGAGGGGGTGCGACTGGTCGCCCTAGACCATGACCGGTTGGGGGTGTTTAAAATACGAAACAGAGAAGACAGCTTCGAGAGGGCATTCCCGTGCCGGCCGCCCGGGGGTCGACCGTCGCCTCCCTCATTTTTTTTTCGTCCCATTTTCTGTTTCAAAACTCAACTCAGTGCGGGTTGCCCTATAGGGCAACCGGTCGAGTTTGAAACAAATGTGTTGTCCAATTTTTTATCGAAAATAAACTCCAAAAAATACTCCGAAAAATAGTAAAAACATTTTAAATCATTCGGAAGTATTTAGACAACATTTAGGGACATTGTTTTGGTTTAGAAACTCATTTGAACAAAATCATCAAAATCATGATAAAAATATTTATCTAACAAACTCCCCTTTTTGATGATTACAAACCAAAATAATTTTCTCGAGGACGATTTTGAAAACAAATAAATTTTCCGGTTTTACGAGTGAATTATCCGTTAAAAAACATTTCATACAAAGCTCCCCTATCTATGAGCATATCAACAAGAGATATTGCATAAGCTAGAAGCACAAGCTATAACAAGATTTTATAAGATGCACATAAACATCATAAGCTACGAAGCTCCCCCTTGTCAAAATACTATAATCTTTTGCAATTAAATCCATAATACAAGCTATGGACTAGGTATACTTGGCTTTAGGAAACCATAGCTTATAACTTTTATTGCGAGCTTTTATTTGCTTCTTTGAGATAACGAGCCAAAATCATGTTTCTCCCCTTTGGAATCATCAAAAGAATGTTAGGATGATAAAAACATCATACAATTAAATCAAAGTGCGCCAAAGAAACGGTTTATCAACCATTGAACAATTTAGGCTTAAAATCCAAAGAAAATGGGAGAAATGTATCATGAAAAGTTCATAAGCTCGTTTTATTAGTCAAGACAAGATCTCAATAAGTATTTAAGACATTTGGAAGCAAGAGAATCGTGTAGAAGTTGAAATTTTCATTGTGACATTTCATCGAACACTTAGTGGGCGTAAAAATTAAAAGAAGTTGTATAGAGCCCTTGTAAATGAATCAAGACAAAAAATTTCATCACCAAATCATACCAAGCATCATACAATACAATATAACAACTAAGCTCATCATGTTCATAAGATAATTTCATCAAAAAAATATACAAGAAAGCCACAAGCTCAAGGTTCAACCCAATTGAGCAAAGAAAGGAAAATTCTTACCATTTGATCGGTAAAGATGAGCGATGATGATGATAAACACGATATATAAGGTCCAAGATATGAATTAAATGCATGAAAACAAATTTTGAGTGAAATTTATGTGAATTTGGCAAAGGGGACGAAAAATGGCAAAAAGAAGTTAAAATAACGAATGCTGAAGACAGAACGGTTTTAATCCAAAATTTGGCTTAGGGCGACCGGTCGACGTTGAGGGCGACCGGTTGCCCTCAACCTCATCAGCCCACTGTCTTGCCAGTTTTAATAAAATCCGAATTTTCAACCAAAAAACCGAGTTTTTCGCCTAAGTTTTAAAAACATGCAAAATGCAAACGTAAACCTCATTCAATATGCATTATGCCTAACCGAGCTCGTATGGACGCAAAAGTCTCGGAAGATAGCGGTTTTGTAAAAATGTCCGCCAATTGATCTTGAGATGGTACAAAAGATATCTCAATTTTTCGTTTAGAAACACAATCCCTTAGAAAATGATGTCGAATCTCAATATGGTTAGTACGGTTATGATGAACCGGGTTTTGATCAATGTTATAGCGGATATATTGTCACAAAAGATAGGAACGTTTTCAAAAGAGCATTTGTAATCTGCTAAGGTTTGTTTCATCCAAAGAAGTTGAGTACAAGAAAAAGTCTGGAAATATATTCGAGCCGGCCATTGAAAGTGAAACACAATTTTGCTTCTTTGAAAACTAAGAAACTAGGCAATCGCCCAAAATTGACATGATCCTAAAGTACTTTTCTGATCATCAATATTTCCCGCATAATCCGAATGACTATAACCTTTAAGAGAAAAATTTTCATTCTTTGGATAGAATAAACCATATTGAATAGTGCCTTTCAAATATCGAAAAATCCTTTTAACAACACTCATATGAGATTCTCTCGGGATTGCTTTGAAAACGAGCACATAGGCATACGGCATGAAGAATGTCCGGTCTACTAACGGTTAAATAAAGCAAACTACCAATCATACCTCGATACTTTGATTCATCCACGGACTTACCTTTTTCATGTTTGTCAATTTTGACATTAGTTGCCATAGGGGTAGACACGGTTCTTCATTCTTCAATACCGAACTTTTTCAAATGTTCTTTTGTATACTTAGATTGCGAAATGTAAATACCTTCTTGGCATTGCTTAATTTGGAGTCCAAGAAGAAGTTGAGCTCCCCATCATACTCATCTCAAATTCACCTTGCATCAACTTAGAGAATTTCTTGCACAAAGAATCATTAGTAGCACCAAAGATAATATCATCAACATAAATTTGCACAAGTAAAGCAATCTTGTCCCTTTTCAAAAACAAAGAGAGTTGTATCAACTTTACCTCTTATAAAACCATTTTGCAAAAGAAAAGAGCTAAGTCTATCATACCATGAACAGTGCTTGTTTTAAACCATACAAGGTCTTTTTAAGTTTATAAACATCATTAGGCCTAGAAAAATTTTCAAACCCCTGGAGGTTGTTTTACATAGACTTCTTCTTGAATAATACCATTTAAGAAAGTGGATTTAACATCCATTTGGTAAAGTTTGAAATTTTTATAACAAGAATAGGCAAGTAAAATACGAATAGCTTCTAGGCGTGCTACGGTGCAAAAGTTTCATCATAGTCAATACCTTCTTCTTGACAATACCCTTGAGCTACTAACCTTGCCTTATTTCAAACAATATTGCCTTGATCATCAAGTTTGTTCCTAATACCCATTTTGTACCAATAATAGTTTGAGACGGAGGACAAGGTACCAATTCCCATACATCATTTCTTTCAAATTGATTCAACTCCTCTTGCATCTCTACGAACCAATCCTCATCTTCAATAGCCTCCTTAGCATTTTTAGGCTCCTTTTGATAAATAAGAGCTTTCTCGGCAAATTTTCTTGGTCACCACTTTGTCAAGGGGATCACCAATAATAAGATCTTTTGGGTGATCTCCTTTAAATTTCAATGCAACAGGAAGATCCAAAGTATCACATCTATCTTCTTGAGGACCATTTGAAGTGGACGGTTGATCATTTGATGTAGACGGTTGATCATCAACTTGAACAATTGGTTCAATAATATCCTCTTCATCACTTTCATCATTGGGTATTCTTTCAACACCAAGCTTCATTGAATTTGACATGGATGGATTCTTCAACAACCCCGCTAGTCTTATTGTAAACCCGATATGCTTTGCTTTTTGTTGAATATCCCATAAATATCCTTGATCGGCCTTAGGATCAAGTTTGTCCAATTGATCATTGGTATTCAAAATAAAGCATTTACAACCAAATATCTTGAAATAACTAATATTTGGAGTTCTACCTTTCCAAAGCTCATATGGAGTTTTATTCATTTTAGACGAATATAAACTCGATTAATGACATAGCAAGCGGTACTTACGGCTTCGGCCCAAAAATATTTTGGAAGTGAAAATTCATTGAGCATGGACCGACTCATCTCTTGTAATGTCCGATTTTTCCTTTCGGCCACTCCATTTTGTTGAGGTGTCCTTGGAGCCGAAAAATTATGAGCATATCCCTTAGTTTCACAAAAGACTCTAAATTCACCATCAAATTCTCCACCTCGATCGCTTCGAATAGACTTAATAGTATCTTCCTTTTCATTCTCAATAAGTCTACACAACTTAACAAACTCATTAACGGCATCGCTTTTATTGGTAAGAAAAAGAGCCCAAGTATATCTAGAAAAATCATCGACAATAACGAAAGTGTAATGTTTTCCACTTAGACTTGCCGTACCAATATCCCCATACAAATCAAGGTGAAGCAATTGTAGGGGTTTGGTTGTGGAAATTTCATTTTTGGGCTTAAAACTACTTTTAACTAATTTGTTCTTTTGACAAGTGTCACATAAGCCAAGATTTTCAAAATTCAATTTGGGTAGTCCTTTCACATGTTGGTTTTTGTAAATATTTTTCAAATTCTTGTATCCAACATGTCCAAGTCGCCTATGCCATAAACTAGTTAAATCATTATTGGCGACTAAACAAGAAACATTTTGACTAACCAAATCACTTGTACAAATTTTGTAAAGATTGTCTTTTCTATTTGCTTCACAAATAATTTCACCATTTTTAAGTATAAGACATTTTTCTTTATTGAAGGAAACATCATAATTTGAATCACAAAGTTGGCTAACACTTATCAAATTAAACTTAAGCCCTTCTACTAAAAGAACATTACTAAGAGAGAAAGAAGAGTTACCAATTTCTCCATTTCCAAGAATTCTTCCTTTGCCATTGCCGAACATGATCATACCCTCTTCTTGGAGCTTGATGTTGGTAAAAAGTTCTCTCCCCGGTCATATGGCGTGAACATCCGCTGTCCACGAGCCATTTTGAATCTTCCATTGTTGTTATAGCCCCTATTACCTACAAAAGAATTTCTTTTAGGTACCCTATAATTTTGGGGTCCATGGGGTTAGTCTTGAGACCTTTGGGTCTCCAAACATGTCTAGAGCTATTTCTCAATTTGCAATTATTATCATAATGTCCAACTTTGCCACAATAAAAACAAGTAGGAGTATTAGAACTACTAAAGCACGTACAAAAGTCGGACCTTGGTTATTTTTCTTAAAAACTCTTTGAAATGGCTTATAACCAAGTCCCAATTTGGAATGCTCACCTCTTTGTACATCTAAAATTTTTGTGACTTTATCCGTGCTTATGTTGAAACGATGCACATCATTTTTCAAACATTCAATATCTTTTGTGAGCAATTCCTTTTCGGTTTCAAGAGAGTGAACTCTAGTAAGAGTAAGTGTATGAGCTTTGTCTAGAGATTCATAAGAGGTAAATAATTTTTCTTTTTCAACCTTAAGCTCTTTATGCTCCTTTTTCAAATTTTTGTATTTAACAATTAAATTTTGAAACTCAATTTGAAATTCATCAAAATCACATTGCAAATCATCAACTATGGAGGAAGTAGAAGAATTAGAGCGTCACCTCATTATTTTCATCGTCTATGGCCATGAGACCATGTTCGGTCTCCTTCCTCGTCGGTTGTTTCGAGTAGTTCATCCTACGTTTTGACCTCCGCATTTAGAGCCATCTTTTTTTCGTGAAAGGCTTCTTTTTTTTTTTTTTTTGTTCCTCTTCATCGAGTTTTGGGCAATCGGTAATGAAGTCTTTGGGTTTTTCGCATTTAAAGCAAGCATTATCTCTCGGTTTTCTTGCTTTATTTTTATTCACAAATTTTGCAAATTTTCAAACAAGTGTGGCCGTCTCTTCATCATCATCATCATTATCATAGTATGCATTATTAGAAGAAGAAGCAAGACCTTTAGGAATATGTTGCATACTCGATTGATTGATGGTTAGTTTGGAATTTTTCCTCTCCTTGAGATAGACTTCATATGTGAGGAGGTTCCCGATGAGCTCGTCAAATTTGAGTGTCTCAAGATTTTGTGCCTCCGTGATTGCCGTCACCTTTTTCGGACCATGAGCCGGGAAGAGCATTCAATACCTTAGTCACCTTGTCTTCTTCGGAGATGAATTTACCGAGGGCCACAAGAGGATTGACAATATTGTCAAGCATTTCCACCATTTTGGAGATACTTTCACCATCATGCATGTTAAAGTTTTCAAAGTCTTTAACAAGCATGGTCTTTCTTGCTTGCTTGGCCTTCTTGGTCCCTTCATAGATTGTCTCCAATTTTTCCCAAACCTCATGTGCCGACCTTATGCCTCTTATGCGATTGTACTTTCGGTGGCGATGAAGAGAGCAATGCAAAATATTTAAGGCCTTACCGTTTAGAGAGAAAGCCTTTTTGTTGTTTTCATCGAACTCCTTGAAAGGTTTATGAGTGAGGTGCCATCCTACGATTTCTTGGTTGGTTGATCAACTCCTTCAATGACCACATTCCAAATGTCGAACCCGCACCCTTATAGGAAGCACTCCATACGGTCTTTCCGAATGCGTAGTTATTGGCGTCGAATAGTGGTGGCTTGTTGAGTGGAGGCGCCGGTGGTGAGATAAGCATCATTTGTAGCCATGGATCTTTCCTCTTTACTCGGAACGAGCTAGCCAAAGAGTTTGGCTTTGATACCACTTGTTAGTCCAGTGGCTACGATAATCTGAGGGGTGAATAGATTATCTCGGTTTTTCGATTTTGCCCTCTTTTTGAAAATTCAAGCAAAGACGAAATGCTAAGTGCGGAAACTAAATAGCACACTCCGGTTTAAAGAGGTTCAACCCACCTAGGGCCTAATCCTCTACCATCCCAAAGATATCCTGGGATGGATTTCAAAAAAGAAAAAGATTTTATTAATTACCAAAATTAATAATACAACACCGAGGATTACCACAACCTCTTTTTAACACCTTGAGGATTACCACAACCCTCTTACACCACCTTGAGGATTACCACAACCTCTTGCACCACCTTGAGGATTACCACAACCCTCTTACAACACCTTTGAAGATTACCACAACCTTCAAACACCTATAACCTAGATCACCCAAGTGTATTCTTACCACAAGAATACTCACAAGGATGTCTTGTGTTGAATGATGACCAAAAAATCAAGATTACAACTCAATGATGAATGATACAATATGAGTACAAGTGTAATCAAGAATTGAAAGCCTATACCTCAAATGCATGCAAGTGAGAGTGCTAAGGCAAATACAACAAAATATATGAAAGTGTTTGCTTGTTTGCTCTTTGCTTGTGTAGAGTGTTGTATCTTGTTGCTTGAATGAAGCCTTTATTCATAAGAGAGGTCTTGCTTTGATTTCCGGACATAGGCTCCTCCTCGGGGAGTGATTTGCTGCAAAAGAAACCATTTAAAATCATCAAAATAGCTGTTAGAAATCAATCCCACAAAATAGGGAAAAGTCATTCAAAATGCAATGTATAGTTTCTTGATAAAATGCAGTGCGGCCGGTGTCACAGAGATAAGATTGAAACTGAATTTATGCGATTTTTACACGGGGGACCATCGGAGGGGCGGCCGGCCACCCAAGACCATGACCGGTTGGGGGTGTTTAAAATACAAAACAGAGAAGACAGGCTTCAAGAGGCACTCCCAGTGCCGGCCGCCCGGGGTCGACGGTTGCCCTCCTCATTTTTTTCTACGTCCCATTTTCTGTTTCAAAACTCAACTCAAGTACGGGTTGCCCTATAGGGCGACCGGTCGAGCTGAAACAAATGTGTTGTCCAATTTTTATCGAAAATAAACTCCAAAAATACTCAAAAAATAGTAAAAATATTTTAAATCGATCGGAAGTAGTTAGACAACATTTAGGGACATTGTTTTGGTTTAAAAACTCATTTGAACAAAATCATCAAAATCATGATAAAAACATTTATCTAACAGACTCAACAAAGATTATCATTCATCAAAAAGAGGTGAGGGATAGATTCAACTGAGGAGAAGAATGTGTATTATGCAAGCAACAACAACAAACGTGAAGCAAGGGAAGTGCCACGTGCCTGCTTGATATCCACAGAGACGATTATGAAAAACGCCAAAGGAAAATAGAAATAGTAGGAATGAGAGCATCGTTCCAAATGGCACCATACTGAAGGTTCGAGGATTTCTTCCCTGATAGAATCCCAAGCGAAGACATCAAAAACCCACCATGAGAGGTAAGCATCCACCGCATGATATCCTCGACCCCAAAGTAGGACCTAACCCCGGATATATCCTCAATGAGACTCACGAAGCCCACATCCGGAGACCAAGACCGATACAATCTATCCCGATCCCACACACCATCACGAATGATCCAATCCATTATCATATGTCCCAACGGCCGATCCAAACAATGATCCACAAACGGCCTATGCCCAAACCAAATATCATCCGAGAAACCGACCCGCTACCACCGCGAATAGACCAGAAAATCCACTATCGGGCCCAAATACCGACCCGCCTCAATCGCTCCACCGATGACTATCATTATGTGTTACAAGGGCTCTACAGGAGACAAGCCCATTGTAACAATACTTGCGATCAAGAACTAAGCTTACAACGAATGGCCCTCGCGTAACCTCCACCACAACTTGTAATCAAGGCGTCGGCAATATCGAAAGTCGGGCGCAACCCCAAACCACCCTCGAGAAATAGGATGGCGATACTATCCCAAATGATCTAATGAGTCTTCTTCTCACCGCATAGATCCCCGGAAGAATCTAGCCATGATATGCTCCAACCGATGTAGAACTCGTCTTTTGCGGTTTGCATGACCTGGAGAATATGCAATGAAGTGGCCATTAGTGTGTTCAGAATAAGGCGAGCCTACCACCAAAGGACGATGACGATACGACCACCCAAAGAACTCTATCCAACATCCTCAATCATTGGGAGGAAAAACTCTTTCGTCATTTTCCCTTAAACAAAGGGACACCTAATAATTCATCGGCAAGTCATCGCGGACAAAGCCTCACAAAGACATGCACCATGTGTGCTCCCATCCATCAACGTCGTCGTGGGGCCAAAAAGAATCTACTCTTCGAACACTAACCAACCGACCGTAAGTAGCGTAGAATAGTGCTTTCTAGAAAGTGTTTAAGCGTAACAAGACCATCCTCGGATGCCCTAGTGAAGATAACCACATCATCAAAGATAGGTCAAATGCGTCACACCGAAAACCCCGCGTCCGATAAATCATATGTTGGTGCCGCCTAATAATGGAATCTAAACCTCGGATAAATACTCCACCGCCGAACAAACAATGTAGGAGATAGAGGATCCCCCTCACGATCCTTGAGTCGAAGGAAAATATCCGGAAGGGCTACCATTAACTGTAGAGAAGTCGCAGATTGCTCAATACAACCGCTTATCATATCAATCCACCGAACGGGAAGCCCATATAAATCATGGCGATATACAAGAAATCCCACTCGCACCCTATCATAAGCTTTAGCCATATCCACTTCATCACCACATTAGGAACCTTCGTGTCAATGTTGATATTATGGATAAGCTCTTTGCGCAAAGTAAAATATTATCCGAGATAACACATCCGGGATAAAGCCACTCTAATTCGGTGAAATAATCGGTGGCGTAATCGAGATCAACCGCGCATTCATAATCTTCGAGATAATCTTATTCATCACATTGCACAAGCTAATCGGCGAAACTCGATCACTTCGAGGGTGAGGAACCTTCGAATGAGAACTATAGAGGTAGGCTGTGAATGTAGACGGCATGAGATTTCCCAAGAAGAAATCAATCACGGCATCCTCAATATCCGTCCGACGAAATCCCAACAAAGGTCTTTGAAAAGAACAACGATGAAAATCCATCGTGGCCCGAAACACTAGCGGATCAATCCCAAAACCCCATCACGGACCTCCCGGGCGTCGGATAAAGACAAAGTCCCTTCAAATCAACGGAATCGGAAACCGGGGAAGAACTCATCGACGGGAGTGGTCGAAACTCCAAGTCGAAAGTTATTAGGAGACGAGAAAAAGCTGGGCGTGACATCCGAATCTCGAGAATCATGTGTAATCGTCACCCCATCATCATCAATCGAGTGGATCTTAGCGACACCTCTTCGTTTAACAAACCCATGGAAGAACTTAGTATTGCGCTCCACCTCGGAAGCTCTATAAATCATTGTGTGTTGTTTCATTTTTAAATCCTTCTTTTTCTTCACCAACTTCACGTTCAAAAAGAAGGCATAAATTGAAAAATTGGGAAAATCTATTCACCCCCTTCTAGATTTTCGTAGTAGACTAACAAATTATAGGTGGCGAGTCCCACTAGATAAATATAATTAAAAAATAATAATAATTTTTAAGTAGATATGATTGGTAATGGTAGGTCCTAGATAAAAATAGAAAATGACATTGAAGAAAAGTAAATAAAAATGAAATAAAAAACAAGAACAATACACCAAAAATGGAAAACAACAATCTTTCATTCAACATATATTCATACAAATCTAAATAATGAACTTTATCCCCGAGGTCTCCATTGTCCTTACCCTAGAGCTTTGTATAAGAGGTGAATCGGGATGTGCCTTAACAAGTCGTGGTCCCGAGCGGACTAAGTCACACAACACAAAATTCCTCCTCCACACAAAAATGTAATAGTATTTTTATGTATGTAATAATTTAAAATTTTGGTAGTGGTTGAATATTTTAATTGAATATATAATATTATATTTGTAAGATTATGTCGATCAATGTTTTTATTTTGATTTTGATGATTTCGGATAAATGAGTTTTATATACTTCACAAAATATTCAATGATTTTTACTAAGTTTAAAGTATATCTTGAACTCTATTTTTGACAAAAATTGGACAACTTCTCTATGAAAAGGTCTGGTCGACGCCCGATAGGAAGACCCATACTTGAAAATTCACAAAACATATAACAAACTCGAATCTTGGAATTGGGGAGGGCGATCGTCACCCTATAGTGCCTGAAGAAAATTATTTTTTATTTTTTGCTTTCTTCTCTTTTTTTCACCAAAGCATCACTATCCTAAAGCAATCGTCGCCTTCTACAAAGATCCTCGTGTCAAAAGCACTTTTCAACTGGTTTAAAATTCGAATCTTAACACATCGACCGATCGCCATATTGATTTGACAAACAGAAATTATTCGTTGAGCGTGCACTTCTCTTGATTAATTTTAAGGTTTTATCTTTTCTTAACCATTCATGGAGTTGTTTGATCTTTCTTTTGCGAAAAATACTCACCAGGAGGTGCTTATATCGGATATTATATCTTGGAGCTCTCCTATAAATACATGAAGGATTAAAGAATCAAAATATAACACAAGCATACAACAAAATAAGAAAAATCTCAACAAATTATATTGTCATTCACTTTCATTATTCTTGTTGTATTAGCTTTAAGTTTATCACTTTCACATCTTGATTATTAGGTTTCCTTTCTTGATTACACTTGCACTTACAAAGTTGTATACTTTATTTGAGTTGTAATCTTGATTGTTCAAATCATCCAAAATAAGACATACTTGTTAACTATTCTTTTAGTGAGAACACACTTGGTTGATTCTCTAGGTGTTGAAAGAGTTTGGTGCTCTTCATTGTTGTAAGAAGAGTTTGGTGCTCTTCATAGGTGTTGTTGTAAAATGAGTGTGGTGCTCTTCAAGGTGATGTTGTAATAGTTTGATATCTATTAATAAACTTTTTCCTTTTCAAATCCATTCGGACATACCCGGTGGTAGAGCACGTAGGCCCTAGGTGAATTGAAGCTCTATAAATCATCGTGTGTTGTTTCATTTTATGTACTTCTATTTCTTCACCAACTTCTCATTCAAAAATTGGAAAAATCTATTCACCCCCTCTAGATTTTCGTAGTGGACTAACAAATTATAGATGGTGAGTCCCATTAGATAAATAATTAAAAAATAATAATATTTTAAGTAGATATGATTGATAATGGTAGGTCCTAAAATAAAAATAGAAAACGACATTGAAGAAAAGTAAGTAAGAATGAAATAAAAACTGAAGATCAATGCACTACAATGGAAAACAACAATCTTTCATTCAATATATATTCATACAAATCTAATCTCGTATATATAGATGGAGAGTAAAGTGGAGTAAAAGGTGGCACTATTCTATTGGTTATCAAGGAATATATTCCAAAGGTACAAATAGTTGGGCACAAAATGAGACATAATGCTCTCTGAATGAATTAAACAAAAATATCTTTGCTCCTTGTGATCTAATTGTATGTGGGTTGGTGCATTTGGGGATGGTAATGAGTCCGGGTAAGACTCGGACTCCAAACCAGACCCGCCATTTGGTGCGGTATGGGTCCATTAATTGGGTATAGGGCGAGTAATGTGTATTGATTTTTAGACCGGGCGGGTATGGGTCGGGTGACGGGTATGCTAGGAGCCTAGGACCCCACCCACCCGACCCATGTAATTTATTTTTATTTATTTTTTTATTTTTTTAGTTTATTTATAGAGTGAATATTTTGTTGTTCAAGAACTCTTGATGTTATATATGTTGGTGTTTATTTCATAATTTATATAACATCTACAAAATAATGTAAATATCATAAGTTTTGAGTGCACTATTTTGAGTAAAAATCGTACAAATTTGACCAAATATATAAAGTTAGCAGTTTAATGGGTCTAACGGGTCTTACCCACTAGACAATGTATTGGTCGGGCGATTAAGGGTCTAAGATGAGGCAGTCAAAGTGATATGGGTATTGCATTTTCTTAAAGTCGGGTCTCGACCCATACCCGATCCATTGGCATCCCTAGGTGCATTGGTACACTTGAGCTCTTCTATTACGCCCCCTCAATTCGAAGGAGGGTAGGATCGAAGTTATACATAATTTGTTCCTTAGTCGACCGAAAAATTGACATGAGAGTGTTTTGGTGAAGACATCCGCTGCAGTCTCTTCAAGGAACATGTCGGACTTTGACTTGTTTGTGAATAACCTTTTCTCTTATAAAATGAAGGTCCAATTCGAAATGCTTACCTAGAATGAAGAATCGGATTTCCTTTCTATTATATATATATATATATATATATATATATATTCATATTTATTACATATATATAAGGTAATAGAAATTTTTGGGCCCCTAAAATTTTGTTTTTTTCGCCTCGATTCAAAGGAGTCACTGTCTTACACAAGGCACAGCCATGTTGATATGCCGAAGGTACAGCTTTTCCACTGAGTTCCGCTCTCACATTGTCGCTTGAAGCCTTCAATATTAATTATTTCACCATTGTGCCTGGGGATAAGCTAAGGATGACAATTTTCTCCGAACCCGATGGAGGACTCGATACTCGACCCTAACCGAGGATGGTATGGAAGATATTTTGTACCCGATTAAATAAATGGGTACATGTGTATGGTGATTTTGGGGTAAGAGTATGGTGGGTCTAGGTACATCCTACTCATACCCTACCCGAACCCGATTAAATAATAATATATATAAATATATATTTATTATTTGTTACATATATTTTTTATTTATACAAATTTATTTATATTGTTTTTAAAAAGGTTTTTTTTCCAAAACCCAACCAATTAAAATCTACTTACCCACTAACCCACGTGTTTTATCCTTTCTAATATTTTGCTATTTTCTTATAATATTTAGTTTGTGAATTCGTATTTTTATTCCTTTTTTCTTATTGTTCTATTAAGCATTTAGTAAATATTTATAGCTCCATTAAAATAACTTAAATTTCTCTTTAAAAAAATAACACAAATTTGAAAAAATACAACTGTAAGTGGTAACATTAAGCAGTGTATGGGTAAGGTATGGAGACTCGATCATCCGATGGATATGTGGATGAGTATGAAAATTGAATATTCGATAGATATGGGGTTGAAGATGGGTATGCATATAATAAATAGAGATGGAGATGGAGATGGAGGAAATTGAATCCCATCCGAATCCTACTCATTGTCATCCCTAGGTAGAGCGATCAAAACGGATCAAGGCGGGATGGGCCACCACGAGCACGAAAAAAAAAAAAAAGCCCGCCAATTGGCGGGTGGGGCGGGCCGAAATATATCGCCCAACCCATCAAGGGCTAAGCGGCGAATTTACCAAAAAATTAAAAAAACATAATTTTTCTTCTACTTCTTCTTATTTCTTTTTCTCATTTTTTTTTTGCTAGCCCGCCACCCAACCTCCGCCAAGCCCGCGCCCAAAAATTAAAAAAAAAAAAAAACATAATTTTTTCTTCTACTTCTTCTTATTTCTTTTTCTCATTTTTTTGCTAGCCCGCTGACCAACCTCGCAAGCCCGCGCCCATGGCGAGCTAGCCCATTTAGGCGGGCTTCTAAACACCTAACCCGCTCCCTATCTTAAGCGAGGCAGGCCGGGTGGTCCAACCCGTTTTGATGGCTCTCTACCAGGGGGCTCGAACCCTTGATCTCTCCAAAGAGAGGCCAGGAGTTACCTCACATTATATTGACCAGTGGACTAAGATTTATTCCTAACGTATAACATTGATAATTTAACACGATTAATTAATCATTTCGCTAAATAATATTTTTGTCTGGTCCCAATTAGGGACAACTTGCTAAATTAATAATTCACTAAATTTATAAGATAATACATATACATGAATTTATATAGGGCATATGGTGTATATAAATTAATAGTTCCTTAATATATATGATACATATATGATTAACATGTGGAGATTTCATAAATAAAAAAAAAAAAAAAAGACTCAGTTATTATTTGTTTCTTGTTAGAATTGATGTCACTTTCAATGTCGTTTCTCACTTTAATTAAGGCAGTGATAACTGTTTAATTTGTATTTATCCTTGCTGTATTGGAAATTACTAAAATGATTACAAACATGATTACTTCAAATTACTATTTGTATTGGCCAATCAAACTTGATCCCAATTCTTCCACAATCTAGGGTCGGCCTGACCTTCTTCTTGTTGCTAGAGTTTATATGAGATATGTTGAAATATACTGCAAAACTGATGAAATTACTTTATTCCGAGGTTGAAACGGTGTTTCTAAGTACATAATGAAAATACAAAGCACTAACCCACCTTTCATTTTGTAGTCATTTTTTAGCTTTGAGGTAATGAAACTATCATGTGTATCTTCATTTTTAACCATGCCAATGAAATTAAAATTGGGTAAAAATGTATTTTGATTACCAAGCAACTGGATCAAAATTAGGTAAAAGAAGCACCTATTTCACCAGTCCGGATCCTCTATTCCAAATTATATTTCATATGTATTCCAAGATCTTAAATACACACCAAAAGTGTACATACATGATGTCATCGTGATGCATTTGGCATGTAGTGTGCAGTGATTCTATTTGGAATATGGGATCGGGGCGGATCAAGGAGCCTTCTCGGTAGGGGTGGCCAAAAGGAACCGAAACCGAGTTCCAAATCGGTGATCGGAACCGTGGGGTAAATGGTTCCTAAACCGTGAATCCGTGGTCAACAATTCAAAATCGGAACCAAAATCGTCCGGTTCGATTCCTGTAGCTTCAAAACCGTGGAACCGCTTGGAACCATGATGGAACCATTCTTTTTTAGTTAAAACCAACAATCTTGTTTTGGTAAATACATGCTAGAAGAAATGTTAAATGTTTATTATGATGTTTTATTTTCGTAACTACATGAGACGTTTTAGACCAAATGTTGTAAACAAACTACGTGAACTTTGATTCTTCTATACTCTAATAGTATATATAGATAGTTTAATATTATTATTAATATTAAATATAAAATTTTATTGAATATTAAGTCCAAGTCTTTTTCTTTATTTTCCTTTTTTAATCGAAATTGATAAACTATTTTAAGAAATCAAAAAGTTATCAAAAGATAAACAAACGGTTCGGTTAAAACCGGAAACGAATCAAGGAAACGGGTTCCGAACCGGACCGGAACCATGAGGCAAATCGCTTCGTTCCTTCCTCCAAAATGAGGAACCGAACAGCGGTTCCAAAACCGTACACCACCCCTACTTCTCGGCGCACCCCAGTTTTTTTCTCTCATTTTTTCTAAGGCTTAAAAAAATAAAATAAAATATATGTTTTTAAAGGGAAAAAAATTGGGCTAGGGGAAAAACAATTGGGTTAGGGGTAACGAGCTAATCAAGCGCTGCAGCGTCAGTATGTGTTGTTTCACATCCTTTATTCCATTTAGTGTTTCACTGTATACTCATGAACTGTGTAAATGCCACATTTCATCATATACACGTGGCATGTATTGATACATTTAAAACAGAACATGAAATACTAAATGTAATAGATGATCCCGCTTGGTTTCACTGCCTCATTAATCACCAAAAGAAGTATAGAATAACACAATTCCAGTCCCTGAGAGTTGAAAACACAATTCAGAAACAACTCTTGTGGAAACAGACAATCAATGAGATGAAACATACATTTCAATTTTCATTTAACAAGAAGAAAACCAAATATTTTAGCAATATCAACCAATGCAATAGCCACTGCCCATCCATTCTGATTTTCCTACACTATACATATAGCTTTCCGTCTTGTTTCCGCGTGTCCATCCCAATATAGAACAAACTGACGATGTTGCATATATATGTTGATGAATTCGAACAAACACATATCGATGCTGTATTTCGTATTAAATCTAGACAAACTTCAGAAACACATCAACAAAATCGTAGAATTAAAATCATGAGAAAGAAAAGAAGTATTACACTGATTATGAAATTCGAGCATGTCAATCGTGTCAATAAATTGTTTTCACTCATTCATTGCAACTTCCAAAAGTTTAACAACTAAAATTAAACTATACTGCCGTTTTAGTTCTTCAGAAGCTCATGGATACAATATCCATTTTATACTTTTATTTATTGTGTGTCCCCGCTTATAAATAATTTCTGATCCGTCCCTGTTTGTATGGTACAAAATCCTCAATCTTCAAGAACAGCAGTTTATGGCTATATAATCTTTTTTTTTTTTTGTTTTAAAACCTTTAATAAACTTTACAAATTATATCATCTGCCCAGTTTTTTATTTCCTTATTTCTATCAGCTTAATTTGTCGATATTTATAAACATGCAATTCAAGGATATACTACTTTTCTCAGAATACCATTGAACCTCTCACTGGACAAACACAAAGCTTACGAACAACCGTCAGGCAGGTTAATATGTTACAGTAGCAATAATTCATGCATTTGTTGATTTTATAGTGATCGATTGTCGTAATATATATCTTCCGACATGATCGGCTTCAAGGCATATATGAAAGAGGCAAAATTGTTTTTTTAGTCCTCTAAGTGGAGCCACTCGGAGATTTAGTCCTTTTTTTTTCGACTTTGAGTTTAGTCCTTTAAATGGACAAAATTCGGACTTTTAGTCTTGTTACTCTCGCTATAACAAAAATATTACTGCTAGTGGATTTTCATTAATTCAAACTTTAAATAAATTTTAAAAAATAATAGAATATTATCCATGATAAAAAATGAGTTTTAATTTTATACTTTTAATTTTTATTTGAATTGTGAATTTAATAAATTATTTCCTTCAAATATTTTACTAAAAAATCTTTTACTAAAACTATAAATAAAATAAAAATAGTTTACAATATTAATAATTCATATTTTATAAATATAGAAATTATTTTCAAAAGAAGAAAAGTACTATTAAAATATTTTATATTTCTAAGTAAAAGTATACTTAAATTACCAATATATAAATATTAACAAATTATACATTTTCTCAAAAAAGTATAAATGGTTATTCAAACTTTAAAAATATTAAAATAAATATTATTTCAATTTCTATTTATTTATATTTTTCTTTTATTTTTAATCAAACATTATATATTATTAGTACTAATAATTCCCAAGTACTAATAATTAGTTATTATAATTACCAAGTACAAATAATTCTTTTCAAGTATACTGTATATATATGTATGTTATGCATACGTATGTAACATGTATATATTAATGTATATGCGTATATATATAATGTTTGATTAAAAATAAAATAAAAATATAAATAGATAGAAATTAAAATAATATTATTTTAATATTTTTAAAGTTTGAATAACCATTTATTCTCTTTGAAAAGATGGATAATTTGTTAATATTTATATATTTATAATTTAAGTATACTTTTAGCTAGAAATATAAAATATTTTAATAGTATTTTTTATTTTTAAAAATAATTTCTATATTTATAAATTATGAAATTATTCAATATTATAAACTATTTTATTTTATTTATAGTTGAATTTAAAATATAAACTGTATAAATAGCTAATAACAAGGATCAGCGAAGTGAAAATTGAAATGAATATCAAAATTAATACCTGGTAAATGCTCAGATTTCTTCTAGTGCAGGTTCCAGTTGTGATATATTATTTAGAGACGAAGCTGGAGGTCATTTCCAAAGTTCTCTACTTCTTCTTGTATACGTTTTGCAGATTCCACAATGAGCGAGTCACAGGAATCCAGCTCAATCAGTTGAAGCGTTTGTATTTCTCCAATACCATACGGAATCTCTCTTAGCGTATTGCAACCACGAAGAAATAGGCGCTCAAGGATCGGGAAATGGGAACTCTCTGTTATCCAGTCACGGGGATCTGTTCTGTCAATTACAAGCACTTTTAGTTGACAGAATTCCCCTTCAGTTGTTTCCCACTCTAATCCACGACACGCATTTCTTTTCAGTTTGAGCACTTCAAGATTATGCAATAAACCAACAATTGTCATATCTTTCCATGAAAGTCCACAGCCACTTAAGGTCAACTTTTTAGTGTAACAGGGAAAGCAAGGTTATGGGACAAATTACTCTGGGAGCAGTCATGGGGTCCTACATAGAAACTCAACTTTTCGAGCTTTCAAGATGGACAAGATTGTTTAGGAAATACTTTGACCATCCCGTTTCGTCAATGTCTCTGATCGAATAAATGATTCCCAACTTCTTTAGGTTTGGCACCATTTCCAACATCCTTTGGGAGCATGTAAAGCTTTCTACACGCGAAAGTGTGTGCAGGTTTTCCAAAATCTGCTCACAAGTTCCTCTAGAAGGATCAGGTAAGCGACCGTCGAACAAAATAAGATGCCTTAATTGTCGCAATTTCCAAATTTCAAACGGCAGATGTATTGATCCAGGGGAATAATCCAGCCTAATGATTAAGGTCTGAAGATTCTGAAGCTTGGACAAAGATAAAGGGTGCAAAAACAAAATTAACTTCTTTTTTACTTGAAAGGTTAAAGAAAGGTATCTTAAGTGAAATAGTTCGTCTATATAACGAGGGTATGATTCAATATTACACTCATTGCATCCAGTACCCTGAGAAGTCTAAAATGTTTCCAAGAATTAAAGGCCCTATGATGGAAATGAAGAATAGTACGCATGGGTGAGCCCTCAATGTGTGAAAAGTCACCCCAAATACGTGAACAAATACTTAGGCGGCGTGAATTCCCAATAACTTCACAAGAACTACTCGAAAACTCATTTGTGACATGAAGAAACTTCTCATCCCGAGCTATTCTTATACAAAGATCTCTCAAGAGATCATGCATCTTGACAGCTTTTATTTTGCCATTAGACCTTTTGTGGGTGACCAAAACGAGACTTCTCTTGTCCAAATCTTCCAAATACTCCTCTGCCACCTCTTCCGGATGTTTAGATCCATTTGCCTTTAGAAAACCCTCCGCTGCCCATAATTTGATGAGTTTTGAGGCATTGATGACTGAATCTTCTGGAAAACCTCCCATATACAGAAAACATGGTCTCAAATGATGAGGCAAGTGTGTATAGCTCAAAGATAATATCTTTGAAAATTGCTCACCGCTTGTGTTTACAGCTTCATTTACATTTCTCGCAATATTCTCCCATGATTCTTGCACCTGATTGACCTTGGACAGAACTCCGGCAATGACAACAATTGCCAACGGAAGCCCTCGACAGTTATCTGCAATGAGCTTTCCGATTTTCTCCAGTTGACGAGGGCAATTTTCTCCCCCAAACACCTTCTCTTTGAGTAAACCCCAACTCTGATCCACATCCATCAAATGCATCAGATAAGGATGGCTCAAAGAGTCAACATATGAAGCCACATCTAACTCCCTCGTAGTTATTATGATTCGACTCCCATTACAGTCATCTGGAAATATCCTCCTTACATCATCCCATACATTTGTATTCCACATATCATCCATCACTATAAGATATCTCCTCCCCTTTAAGTATTTATACACACGTACTAATAATTCATCTACCATCCATTTGTATCGTTCCTCACTAGATGCTTCAATGGAACGCAGGAGGTCTAAAAGAATACTACGTACTTGATAGTTTTGGGATACTGTCACCCAAGCACAGACGTCGAAATGATGCAAAGTTAAAGGGTCATCATAAGCATACCTGGCAAGAGTTGTCTTCCCAATACCTCCCATCCCGACGATCGGGATGATTTGGAGTGCAGATGAATCTCCACAGAGCTGAGACTTTATTTCCAATAAGTCTTTATCCAATCCCACCACAATTTCTCTGCAGCTACTCGCAATTCTTGATGAAAAAGAACTAGAAGAATTATGAGTCGACATCAGATCTTTGCTTTTATTACAGCTTTTGATCTGCACCACTTCTTTCATAATGGAATCAATTTCTTTTATTACCTTTTGTAATTCTCCGTACAACCTTCGCCAGTTATGATGTCCAATTTCATGGCCTGCGATAGACGAAATCACTTCCGAAAAACTAATTTCATATTCTGGACTAATTTCATAATCTGGACTAGTTTCATAATCTGGACTAATTTCATATTCTGGACTAATTTCATCCAAAATATGGTACTCGATGATATCTTCTGCTTCATTTGCTGCAATTGTGATTCGAGCTTCTAAGTTGCCTGCCTCTCCTGGAAAATCCTCGAGAAAAGTTGATAGCAAAATAACATTTTCATGAAGAGATTTGATTTGTTGCTGCTCATGAAGAACAATGGCATGTTGATCATGATCTAGAATCTGGTCTAGTACTTGTGCAAGTGAAACAAAGGCAGCATAACAAGCCATCTGAATTATACAGAAATAAGTAAAATTCCCCAAATGCAAAAATGAGAAAGAAATGAAGAGAATTCAGAGAGAAAGAAGTAGATTGGGGAGGACCTGGAAATGCAGTACAGAAAGCCTTTTGTCAACAATACTTTTCAACATATTAGCCCATTCACATCTGACAACAGGCTGACAGAACAACAAATAAGGGATAATTACAAAAACACCCTGAGGTTTGGTTTAATTAAAAAAGAACAAGACATGCTTCAGAATTACAACAAACTTCCTCCTATTAGATCACGCCTTAAATTTAAAGGGAATCGTAATATTTTTGTAAATGTTAGGGTGGGTTTTGAAATGATTATTTCTTACGAAGAGGAAAAATATAAGACAAATCAAACCTCCAGGGAGTTTTTGCAATTTTCAAAACATTTGGGTTTTTTGTAATTATCCTGAAACTCTGTTTTTTGTAATATCCCTACAAATAAAGAACAAAAAGAATGCACATATATACTCATCTGTTTAATTTCCATAATTTCCATTTTCTTAATTTGTTGAGTCCTTTTTTATCTGTTTTCCTCTGCTACTGTGAAAAATCAACTCTTGCCTCTCTTAAATAGACTAAATAAAACATATCAAAAATTGGAATCATAAAAGAAAAAGCTTACAGTCACTGATATGCCGAAGCCGCCGCCGGCGCACGGCGGAAGTGAAGCGTGAAGACAGGCTGGGGGCGGGACTTGGGAGGACTTGCATCTAGATAGACGTAGATGTGAATAGGCAAAAATGTTTTGGGAGCAGCTAGCTGTTTGCACCCAATTTCTTATAAGAGTTGCACCCCTTTTTTTATGAGTACACCCACCTTCTAAGTACAATACCCTCTACTTTTTCAAATATGGCACAATTGATGAGTTCACCCCCCCTTTTTTCCAATTTTACCTTTTCATTTAAAACCCTTAACCCTGGTGGCACATGGCACGATGGGCACATGGCACGACGGGTTTTCACGCCATCATGCCACATGGCACAATGGCAAAAACATGGCACGATGGCATTTTCACCATCATGTCACATGGCACGATGGCAAAAACATGGCACGATGGCCCATGTGGCACGATGGGTGTGGCACGATGGCACACTGAATTTTTTGTCATAGCGCGTGATTGTGCCTTATATCGCATCAAGCATCGCGTGCGACAATTTTTTCAACCTCGAAAATTTGAAAAATAACATATTTTATGCTATAAACTAAGAATATACGTTCATTATATGGGGATATGAATACTTTATTGTTCGAATCTTCAACAATTTGGGTGTTGGAAAAATCTAGGGTTTGTATAAAGAAAAATTTAACTTTCTTGAGAAGAAAGAAGAATGTGAGTGAATGATGTGGGTGTATTTAGAGATTAGGGGGTGTATTTAGAACTTGGCTTTTAGTAAGGGTATTATAGTCTTTTAACTTAATGGCATTTTTGAAATTTTAGAAAGTGGGTGTCTTTCAAATTTGGGGGGTGCCCAAGCGCCACCCTTCTTATGAATATACCCTTCTCCCTATTTTCACAAAATTAAAATAACTTAAAATAACTATTATGCCCTTATTATCAAAAATACTTCCCACCAGCTTTTTGAAGTGTGGCATGATCGTCTTTTTATTTTAATACATGACACGACTTTTTACATCGCTTTTAAAGAAAACCGATGTAAAAAGTGTGGCACGATCGTGCCATGTATTAAAATAGAGCACGATCGTGTCTATTCGAACATGGCGAAAAAATGCACGAACTTGAAACATAAAAACCCAAAAATTGTAACACTATTTCCAACCCAATCTATAAAACATTTAATCTATTAAAAATGACATATTTTTGCACTTAATGATATAATTAAAATAACATGATAGTAAAAAATAAAAAATTAGCAATTGAAACCCTAAGGAAGAAGAAAAAAATCTGGAAAAAAATAAGAAGAAAAAAAATCTGGAAATAAGAAATAAAAATTAGCAATTGAAAACCTAGGGAAGAAAAAAAACAATTGGAAAAAAATCGTGTGTATTTAGAATTTTTTAATAATAAGGGCATAATAGTCATTTTAAGTCATTTTAATTTTGTGAAAATAGGAGGTGGGGTGTATTTATAAGAATTTGGGGTGTAGCGGCTCCCAAATATTTTTTATAGTAATCTAAACGGATCACTTAATATATTTAGTCCTATTATTTATTTCAATTTTGACATTTTTCATCTTTTTGGTCCTGCGACTTACTACAACATGGAAAAATAACATGTTGGGCTTGTTAGGGCGATTTTATTTGATCGCCTAAAATAATTTGCTAAAATATAAAGATTGGTTTTTGATTTGTTTTGCCTTTCTAGACTTATGATATAATTAGGACTTTTTAGATAAGGGGAAGAAATCATATTGATATGGTATTGATATATTAGGATTCTTGGATTGTTATCTTATTTCCTAACATAAGTTATTTACTTGTCATATATTTGTATATATCTTCTTTCCTTGTGTATTAGGTCTCTTGAAGGGTTTGGACGCCTATATAAAGAGAAGAGAGATTTTAGTATTTTTGTACACCTTAATCAAACAGTTTTACTAGTGGAAAGTTTTGCCATATTGGCACGTCCTACAAGCTTGTTGGCTTGTAGACAATTTTTATTTCGTGTGTCTCTTTATTGTTTACAAAATTCACCGCATGTGATTGTGAATGTGACCACATCCGCAATCACATCCTTATTCTCGCAAAACTTTTGGTAAATATCCGTGCTATAATTCTTTCGGGGCTTATGTGAAATTTTAAAAAAAAAATATTAGGATGTAATCGATTGTGCTTTCATTCCATTTACTTTTATTTTCTCGAGAGAATAGTGATGAATTTTTTAAAAGTTCAAGTTGGATGTGTAAAGAAAATGTAATGATTGTAATGATATGAAGGAAAATCTCTTAGAAAAAGTTTATTGTTTCGAATTTTTGTGGAAATAATAGTGTAAAATATAATGTAAGAAAAATTGAATTAAAAAAATCGAAAATAGGCAATATGGATCTCAATTTATACTTTTTGTTATCAAGATTAAGAGAAAAATATTAAAAATAGTGATAAATTAAATAAATTTATCTAATTCTTTATATGCATAGTAGAGAGAGAAATAAATAATATAATCAGGGGGTTTTGTAATTTACCCTAATAAATAAAAGCCAATTTTCAAAAAAAAATTATTTTGGTGCAAATTTATGAATTTTTGTTTACCTACAACATTGTATTCTACAATTGTTTTTTTCCTTAATATATGATGATGAAAAACAGCATTGAATTTTTTTGTAGTGTTACAACATGACAAAAGAAATTGTCATTAAAATATATATTTACATATTCAATAAAATTTCGTATTAGCGAATTTATTTATATTGTAAGTGAATACAATTACATCAATTATCAATTAAACTAATTGATGATGATTTATGTTCTCGTCATATAAAATTAATTTTTGCGGCGATGAGAATAGTCATCGATTAATATGATTTGTCTTTAAAAAGTTAGCGTTCAAAATTTTGAAAAAAAAAAAAATTTGTCCAAAATTTTAGTGTCCACGAATTTATTTTTATCGTCATTAATTACTAATTTTGTTGACAGAATAAAGTTGTCACTAATGTTTTGACGTATCAATGACAAAATATAATGTGGTCATGAAATGAAATATTTTGTGACACAATATGTCATCACCAATTATTATCATTTTGTCATAAAACATTTCCCTCCATTTCTTTGCTGCGAAGTCCAACCTCTTACAAATAACTATGACACAATTCAATTAATCGTCATGAAATATGCAAATTAGTGACGAAATATAATACCGACAATGATAAAAATAAACGGTATCATAAAAGAGTATTTTGAAATAATAAAAATAACTTTCACATCAAGTTAATTAACAAATCGACAAATCTTTATGCGTGGAAAAAATCGTCATAAAATATGTGATTTCATGTAGTGAAAATTGAAATCCTAAACACACACACACACACACACATATATATATATATACATATATATATAATTGTACATATCTATGTATTATATTTAATACAATAATCCAACTTATAAAAATGCCTGAATATTGAAATCTAATATATAAATTTGTAAGGAGATTTTTAAATTATATATATTTTAAATATTATATTGTACATATTTTTTGAATATATATAATATGTAAATAATTAAAAATATTACATAAAAGAAATACTATTATGTGTTCTATTATTTATGTTATATTTATATGTTAATTTAATTTAATAGAACAATTATTGCTCATTCGTTTATGTTATAAGATAACTTCTCAAAAGAGTAGGATATATTATTATTGAAAAATCAAATAACACTCAAATTTCTATAAACAGAGAAAATCACTTCAATTCGAGTGATAGAATAGAATGTGTAGAGTGCAATGTTTTGAAACCAGGCCTAGACCGGACTGGCCCGGTTAAACTGGGAACAGGCCATGAAACCGGTAGGGGTATGAAACTAAACGGGTTGCGAGAAACCCATTACGAACCGGTAAAAACTGATCGGCCCGGTGATCCTTTGACCCAATTCAACTTTATTTTTTTTTCCAATTAACAATAAAAGAATTAGAAAGTAAAAGATGTAAACTTTTCCAACGTACAAGAATAACTAGAAATAGAACAAAACTAAACCCTACGTGATTTCTTTCTTTTTTAGTTTCGATTACGCTTATCCGTTAAATGTTACATTTTGTATACCAATAGGAAAGTAATGAAGAATTGCAAGCAATTGTGATTTCAATAAAAGGAGCTTACAAAGTCTGTTATGGATATGGTCGAGTTCATATATGTACAATTATAACTGTTTCTTTTGAACACCTATAGAAAAACATTAACCCACACCTTTCATTTCGCAGTAAATTTGATTTGCTAAATAATGAAACCATATGTGTATTTTGACTCTCAACCATGAATTGAGTTAAAATTAATTGGGATAAAATCGATTTGATGACCAAGCAATTGAATTAAAATTAGGCAAAATGAAGCACCTGTTTCACCAGTCCGGATCTTCTATTCTGGATTAATATTTCATCGTATACTCCTTGTGAACTGTGTAAATTCCATGTGTAGAAGCATTGCGTCATCTTGTACACATGACATGTATTGATACCATTAAAATAGAAGATAAACAACGAAATTGAATAGATGATCTCAATTAATTGGTTTCAGTGCCTCATAATCACCAAGTAGTATAGAATAACAGTCCTTAACAAAAAATATTAGATTCAGAAACAACTGTGGAAATAGACAATCAATGAGATGAAAGTTGAAACATACATTTCATTTTAACAAGAAAACAAACATATCAGCAACATCAACCAATGCAATAGCCCACAATCCATCCATTCTGATTTTCTTACGGTTTATATCTATTTTTCAGAAGGCTTATCAGATCCCATTTTTGTGATATATTTTTAGGAGACGAAGCTGGAGGTCATTCCCGAAGCTCTCTACTTCTTCTTGTATACGCTTTGCCGATTCCACAACGAACGAGCTGCAGGAATCCACCTCAATAAGTTGAAGCGTCGGTATTTCTCCAATACTATATGGAATCTCTCTTAGCGTATGGCAACCACGAAGAAGTAGCCGCTCAAGAATCGGGAAATGGGAACTCTCTGTTATCCAGTTTCGAGGATCTGTTCTATTGATTAGAAGCACTTTAAGTCGACAGAATTCCCCTTCAGTCGTTTCCCACTCTAATCCACGACACGCATTTCTTTCCAGTTTGAGCACTTCAAGATTAGGCAACGACCCGACAATTGTCATATCGTTCCACGAACGCGTTGCAGCCAGATAAGCTCAACTGCTTTAGCGAGACAGGAAAAGCAATGTCCCGAGACAAATTACTCTGGGAGTAGTCATGGGGTCCTACACATAGGCATTCAACTTTTCGAGCTTATGAAGATGGATGAGATTTTTAGGCCATAATTTGACCATCCTGTTCCGTAGAAGTCATTGTAATACAATCCCAATTTGTTTATGTTTGGGATCATTTCCGAAACTCTTTCGGACCATGTAAAATCAGACACCCCAGAGAGGGTCTGCAGGTTTTCCAGAACTCGACTTTTCCGACGATTTTCGATAAAAGGATCGGGTAAGAAGCATTCCGGGCCATACAAGATAAGATGTCTAAGTTCTGGCATATCCCAAATTTCAGATGGCATGTATAAATCATTCATGGATAAAATGATTAAGGTTTGAAGATTCTGGAGATTGGACAAAGACTCAGGAATCTTGCCTGTAAAGTTGAAAGCAAGGTACCTTAAGTGAAACAGTTCGCCAATTTCAACAGGTTCCAATACTGGAAGCGGAGCATCAAGCACCCGGAGCAGTTTGCAGCTTCTCCAAAAATTGAAGTAACAAAACGTGGAAATTAGAATAGTACGCAACGGCAAACCATGAAAATTTGGGCAGCCAGCAGCAACAAAATCCGAACAAATACTTAGGCGTCGCAGATTCTCAAAACCTTCCGGAAGGCCGACGCATATCTGATTGCCGACGCATATCTCATTTACGACATGAACGAATCTCTCCTCCCGACCTTTCCGTTGAGAAAGATCTCTCAGGAGATCATGGATCTTGACAACTTTGATTTTGCCATTACAGCTCTTCTTAAGGACCGAAACGAGACTTCGTTTGGCCAAACCTTCCAAATACTCCTCCGCCACCTCTTCCACATTCTTGGAACCACTTGGTTTCAGAAAACCCTCTGCTGCCCATAATTTGACGAGTTTCGAGACTTTGATCTCATCGTCTTCCTGGAAACATCCCATGTAAAGAAAACAAGGTCTTAAATGATGAGGCAAATGTTTATAACTCAAAGATAATATCTCATCCCTTGAATTTACAGCTTTCTTCACATTTTTCCCAATGTTTATCCAAGTGTCCTGCGTCCGATCGGCCTTGGAGAGGACTCCAGCAATCACAACGATCGCGAGGGGAAGTCCACGACAGTTTTCTGCAATCTGCCTTCCGATTTCCTCCAGATGAGGAGGGCAATTTTGTAACCCGAACACCTTCTCTTTCAGTAAACTCCAACTTCGATACGCATCCATCAATTGCATCTCGTAACAATGGTTTGAAGATTCAACATAAGAAGCCACATCTAACTCCCTCGTAGTTATTATGATACGAGTCCCATTATAGTCATCCGGAAACATCCTCCGTACGTCGTCCCATACATTCGTAGTCCACATATCATCGATCACGATTAGATATCTCCTACCCTTTAAGTATTTATATACAAGTTCCATCAATAACCCCTCCCCCATCCCTTGGTTTAGTTCTTTGTTAGATGCATCAATGGAACACAAAAGACGTAAAAGAAATCTCCGTAATTCGTAGTTTTGGGAGACTGTCACCCAAGCACGAATATCGAAGTGATGGACAGTTAAAGGGTCGTCGTAAGCATATCTAGCAAGAGTAGTCTTACCAATACCTCCCATCCCGGAAATTGGGATGATTTGAAGCTTAGATTGCTCTCCACACAATCGACCCTTTATCTCCAGCAACTCTTGTTCAAATCCAATTACGGTGTCGTTTTTCGTTATGCGCGTGTCTCGGTGAACTTGGACCAGAGCCAGAGGGATGATCGATTGACATCGAATTTTTATTTTTGATTCGCATCGCTTCTTTCGAAATGGATTCGATTTCCTCTATGGATTTGCGTAACTCTTCATACAACCTTTGCCGGTTCGAGCCTGCAAAGACCGAGTTTCGGATAGACAAAATCACTTGACATAAACAATTCAAAACCTTAAAACACCCATATTTTGGACTAATTTCATCCAAAATATGGTACTGGATGATATCTTCTGCTTCATTTGCCGCAATTGTGATTCGTGCTTCTAAGTTTCCTGCTTCTCTAGAAAACCTTCAAGAAAAGTTAACAACAAAATAACATTTTCATGAAGAGATTTCATTTGTTGCTGCTCATGAAGAACAATGGCATGTTGATCATGATCTAGAATCTGGTCTAGTACTTGTGCAAGTGAAACAAGGGCAGCATAACAAGCCATCTGAATTATACAAAAATAAGTAGAATTCCCCAAAGGCAAAAATGAGAAAGAAATGAAGGGAATTCAGAGAGAAATAAGTAGATTGGGGAGAAATTGGAAAGGTAGTATAGAAAGCCTTTTGTCAACAATACTTTTCAACATATTAGCCCACTCACATAGTCACATGTGACAACAGGCTGACAGAACAAGAAGAAATTTCTCAATACAAATAAGGGATAATTACAAACACACCCCTGAGGTTTGGGTTAATTTAAAAAAAAAAGATGTTTCAAAATTACAAAAAAATCCTCAGATTTGATCATGCCTTAAATTTAAGAGGGTAACTAAAATATTTTTGCAAATGTCAGGGGATTTTTAAATGATTTATGCTTACGAAGTGGGGAAATATAAGATAGATCAAGCCTCGAGGGAGTTTTTGCAATTTTCAGAAACATTTGGGTTTTTTTGTAATCACCCGAACCTCAGGGTGTTTTTGTAATTATCCCTACAAATAAAGAACAAAAAGAGATGTATTTACGCAATAAATAAAACTGTATAACCTAGAATTTGAAATGAAGAAGATGACTAATTGGCCAGCTTATCAAGCCACAATAATTATTGGGAAAAGTAAAGATTGTTTATATGCTCCAAGCCAAGTCCAAGTCAACTATCCTTATTTTCCTCAATTTCCATTTTCTTAATTTGTTGATTCCTTTTTGATTTCTTTAATTGGCTGAAAAGGGCGCTTCACGTTGTTTATACTTGAGCTGAATTATTTTCTCTATCTATACCTCAAAATCATGAAAGCTAATCAGAGACTCTGTCTGTGGGGATCTTATCTCCTTTCTTCTGCTACTGTAGAAAAATCAACTCTTGCCTCTCTTAAATGGACTGAATAAAATATCAAAAATTGGCATCATAAAAGAAAAGGCTTAGAGCAACTCCAGCAGGGTTGCAAATTAGCGCTCAGCGCCAAATTTCAATCTCCAGCTGTGCGCCAATTGTAGGCGCTATTTTACATTTTGCTACAGTGCAGTCCTATTCTTCTTCTTTTTTTCATTTTTTGTTAATTTTTTTTATGTTTATCATAATTTTAAATATTGTTATTAATTTTATATTTCAATTATCTAATAAATCTAAAATTATTCAATTATATGTGATATTTTTTTTTGAAACCGTATGTGATAATTTTTTTGTATTATGAATTGTTATCTTAATTTTGTATTAATTTCATTCAATAATATATTATTTTGAATTTGATTAATTTTGAAAATAAAAAACTATAAATACTAAATTAACTAAAATTACATATGTGATATATTTATCAATTATAAAGTACTAAAAATAAATATTAATGAATAAAATAAGGAATCTTATGGAATATTCTTTTTTAGTGCAAAAAATAGTGCAAACTGTTGGAGATGTGGTATAGATTTTGCACTAAATTGGTGCAGGCTACTGGAGATGGTCTTACAGTCACTGATACGCCGAAGCCGCCGCCGGGCCGCACGGCGAAAGTGAAGCGTGAAGACAGGCTGAGGTCGGGACTTGGGAGGACTTGCATCTAGATAGTCATAGATGTGAATAGGCAAAAATGGTGTTTTTAGTAATCTAAATGGATCACTTCGTATATTTAGTCCTCTCATTTGTTTCGATTTTGACATTTAGTCATTTTTTAAATGCAACGATATCATATTATAATCAAATTCAAAAAAAATTTATAATCTCGAGTCAAATGACGCATCAACCCGATGGATACATGCCAAGAACATCCAAACACGCAAAGGAGGCAAAACCCAAAGGAAAAGCCTAGAATCTACACATATATATATATATATATATATAAAGAGAAGTCGATAGAAATAGTATGTCTGAATTTTTCCCGCCCTTTGCAGTTACTATAAAAAGTAATAAAAATATATCTAAAAATAAGAAGTGATAAATATTTGGTATTTCATTATTTTTGGTAGTCAACTTTCTTTAATAATTACTTTTTAAAATAATGAAAAAATAGAATTATGTAAAATTAACTTTCCAAATATGTGTGTGTACTGTATAAATTATTATATTTATCTTTTTTTTTCTAAAAAAATAAATTAATAACTTTTTCGCTTTTGATCCCTTTTTTTACGTATAATATATCAAATTAATATTTATTTTTTATGATCTTCAGTTTGACACCCATATTGTACATATAAATAAAAAATATAAGAAATATTAACTAATAATTTTGTAATTTGTAATGGCTTTAAAAATTATGTATATCTATCTATTTGACATCAATTTGTGTATTCATGTATTTTAGCTATTTGTGATATATATATAGTTGTTATTTGGGATTAGCCCATTTTTTAGTAATTATATATAATTATATTTAAATTGATTAAATTCAATTAGAAAATACTTAATTTAATTCAAGAAAATATCTCAAAATATTATTTATAAATTACAATCAAAGAAAATTGTGTTTCATTCGTATTCCAAGCATCTTAAATGCACACCAAGTGTACATCCATGACGTCATCAATACATTTGGCATGTGTAGTGATTCTATTTGGGATGTGAGATTATACACACTTTGGAATAGAAAATCGTGTGTATTGTTTCGCATCCTCTATTCCATTTAGTGTTTCATTGTATACTCATGTGAATCGTGTAAATGCCACATGTCATCATGTACGCGTGACATGTATTGATACATGTAAAATAGAAGATTTGTTGATATGTTACTTTGATACATGTAACATAGAAGATGAAACACCCTATAGATGATCCCACTTGGTTTCACTTTCAGTGCCTCATTAATCACTAGTATAGAATAACAGTCCTCAACAGAAAGTATTAGAGATTAGCAAAGCTCCAATCTATCTTACAGACATTCCAGTCCCTGAGAATTGAAAAACAACCCTTGTGGAAACAGACAATCAATGAGATGAAACATACATTTCATTTAACAACAAGAAAACCAAATATATCAGCAACATCAACCAATGCCCACAGTCAATCCATTCTGATTTTCCTACACTATATATATAGCTTTCCGTCTTGTTTCCGCGTGTCTATCCCAATATAGAACAAGCTGGCGACGTTGCATATATATGTTGATGAATTCAAGCAAATACATATCGATGACGTATTTTGAATTAAATCTAGAAAATTTTCAGAAACACAACCCGAAAATCGTAGAATTAATATCATGAGAAAGAAAAGAAGTATTACACTGATTATGAAATTAGAGGATGTCAATCGTGTCAATAAATTGTTTTCAGTCATTCATTGCAACTTCCAAAAGTTTAACAACTAAAATTAAACTATACTGCCGTTTTAGTTCTTCAGAAGCTCATGGATACAATATCTTTTGAAGTCCAATCTATTAGCTAGCTATCCAGCATCCAGACCAACTCGAGAAAATCAGTCTTATAGGTTATGATACAAGAGCCGAAAATCCAACCGTACGCATGAAATAGACCAGCAGAAAAAGGAGCAATTTTGAAAAGAAAGATATAGCAGCATTTGCACGGTACAAAATTCTTCAATATTCATGAACAGCAGTTTATTCTTATACAACCTTCTGCACATTTTTTTAAAACCTCTAATAAACTTTACAAATTAAGTCATCTATTTCAGTATTTTATTTCCATAATACTATCAGCTTAATTTGTCGAAATTTACAAACATGCAATTCAAGGATATACTGTATAAATAGCTAATAACAAGGATCGGCGAAGTGAAAATTGAAATGAATATCAAAATTAATACCTGGTAAATGCTCAGATTTCTTCTAGTGCAGGTTCCAGTTGTGATATATTGTTTAGGATATGAAGCTGGAGGTCATTTCCAAAGCTCTCTACTTCTTCTTGTATACGTTTTGCGATTCCACAATGAACGCGTTGCAGGAATCCAGCTCAATCAGTTGAAGAGTTTGTATTTCTCCAATACCATACGGAATCTCTCTTAGCGTATTGCAACCACGAAGAAATAGGCGCTCAAGGATCGGGAAATGGGAACTCTCTGTTATCCAGTCACGGGGATCTGTTCTGTCAATTACAAGCACTTTTAGTTGACAGAATTCCCCTTCAGTTGTTTCCCACTCTAATCCACGACACGCATTTCTTTTCAGTTTGAGCACTTCAAGATTATGCAATAAACCAACAATTGTCATATCTTTCCATGAAAGTCCACAGCCACTTAAGGTCAACTTTTTCAGTGTAACAGGGAAAGCAAGGTTATGGGACAAATTACTCTGGGAATAGTCATGGGGTCCTACATAAAAACTAAACTTTTCGAGCTTTCGAAGATGGACAAGATTGTTTAGGCAATACTTTGACCATCCCGTTTCGTCAATGTCTCTGATCGAATAAATGATTCCCAACTTCTTTAGGTTTGGCACCATTTCCAACATCCTTTGGGAGCATGTAAAGCTTTCTACACGCCGAAAGTGTGTGCAGGTTTTCCAAAATCTGCTCACAAGTTTCTCTAGAAGGATCAGGTAAGCGACCGTTGAACAAAATAAGATGCCTTAATTGTCGCAATTTCCAAATTTCAAACGGCAGATGTATTGATCCAGGGGAATAATCCAGCCTAATGATTAAAGTCTGAAGATTCTGAAGCTTGGACAAAGATACAGGGTGCCAAAACATAATTAAAGTCTTTTCACTTCGAAAGGTTAAAGCAAGGTATCTTAAGTGAAATAGTTCGTCTATATGAAAAGGGTATGGTTCCAATATTACACTCATTGCATCCAGTACCCTGAGAAGTCTATAACGTTCAAAGAATCAAAGGCCCTATGGTGGAAATGAAGAATAGTACGCATGGATGAGCCCTCAATGTGTGTAAAGTCACCCCAAATACGTGAACAAATACTTAGGCGGCGTGAATTTCCAATAACTTCCCAAGAACTACGCGAAAACTCATTTGTGACATGAAGAAACTTCTCGTCCCAAGCTATTCTTATACAAAGATCTCTCAAGAGATCATGCATCTTTACAGCTTTTATTTTGCCATTAGACCTTTTGTGGGTGACCAAAACGAGACTTCTCTTGTCCAAATCTTCCAAATACTCCTCTGCCACCTCTTCCGGATGTTTAGATCCATTTGCCTTTAGAAAACCCTCCGCTGCCCATAATTTGATGAGTTTTGAGGCATTGATGACTGAATCTTCTGGAAAACCTCCCATATACAGAAAACACGGTCTCAAATGATGTGGCAAGTGTGTATAGCTCAAAGATAATATCTTCGAGAATTGCTCATCGCTTGTGTTTACAGCTTCATTTACATTTCTCGCAATATTTTCCCATGATTCTTGCACGTGATTCACCTTGGACAGAACTCCAGCAATCACGACAATTGCCAACGGAAGCCCTCGACAGTTTTCAGCAATGAGCTTTCCGATTTTCTCCAGTTCACGAGGGCAATTTTCTCCCCCAAACACCTTCTCTTTGAGTAAACCCCAACTCTGATCCACATCCATCAAATGCATCAGATAAGGATGGCTCAAAGAGTCAACATATGACGCCACATCTAACTCCCTCGTAGTTATTATGATTCGACTCCCATTACAGTCATCATGAAATATCTTCCTTACTTTATCCCATACTTCTTTATGCCACATATCATCCATCACTATAAGATATCTCCTCCCCTTTAAGTATTTATACACACGTTGTACTAATGGTTCATCTACCATCCATTTGTATCGTTCCTCATTAGATGCGTCAATACAAGGCAGGAGGCCTAAAACAATTCTGTGTACTTTATAATTTTGTGATATTGTCACCCAAGCACGAACATCGAAATGATGCAAAGTTAAAGGGTCATCATAAGCATACCTGGCAAGAGTTGTCTTCCCAATACCTCCCATCCCGACGATCGGGATGATTTGGAGTGCAGATGACTCTCCACAAAGCTGAGACTTAATTTCCAATAAGTCTTTATCCAATCCCACCACAGATTCTTTGTCGTTAGTCGCAATACTTGACGAAAAATAACTAGAGGAATTATGAGTTGACATCAGATCTTTGCTTTTATTGCAGCTTTTGATCTGCATCACTTCTTTCATAATGGAATCAATTTCTTTTATCACCTTTTGTAATACTTCGTACAACCTTCGCCAGTTATGATGTTCAATTTCATCCAAAATATGGTACTCGATGATATCTTCTGCTTTGTTTGCTGCAATTGTGATTCGTGCTTCTAAGTTGACTGCCTCTTCTGGAAAATCCTCAAGACAAGTTGATAATAAATAACATTTTCATGAAGAGGTTTAATTTGTTGCTGCTCATGAAGAACATTGCCATATTGATCATGATCTAAAATCTGGTCTAGTACTTGTGCAAGTGAAACAAGGGCAGCATAAGCCATCTGCAATATACAAAGCCTCTTTCAAAGTTTTTCTATGAAATAAGTAGAATTCCCCAAAGGCAAAAATGAGAAAGAAAGTAGATTGGGAGGAATTGGAAATGCAGCATAGAAAGCCTTTTGTCAACAATACTTTTCAACATATTAGCCCACTCACATGTGACAACAGGCTGAAACAACAAGAAGGAAATTCTCAATACAAATAAGGGATAATTACGAACACACCCCTGGTGTTTGGGTTAATTAAAAGAAAAAAAGAGATGTTTCAAAATTACAAAAACTTTCTCAAATTTGATCATGCCTAGAGTTTAAGAGGGTAACTATAATATTTTTGTAAAATGTCAAGGGGATTTTGAAATGATGTTTTCTTACATAGGGGAAAATAGAAGACATATCAAACCTCAAGGGAGTTTTTGCAATTTTCAAAACCTTTGGGGTTTTTTGTAATTACCCCAAACCTCAGGGTGTTTTTGTAATTATCCAACAAATAAAAAACGAATAGAATACACATGTATACTCATCATTGGTTGGAGACTTGGAGTAATATATGTATACGTATATACATATAAAAATTTATGTAGACTCATTATTTTTTCCAACTACATTCCAAAGTCTTTACATACCAAGTCCTCTCAGTTACAGATATGTATTTACGCAGTAAATCGAAACCTAGAATTTGAAATGAAGAAGATGACTAATTGGCCAGCCTATCAAGCCACAATAATTATTGGGAAAAGTAAAGATTGTTTATATGCTCCAAGTCCAAGTCAACTACCCTTATTTTCCTCAATTTCCATTTTCTTAATTTGTTGATTCCTTTTTTTTTATCTCTTTTCCTCTGCTACTGTGAAAAATTAAATAGACTGAATAAAATATATCAAAAATTGGAATCGTAAAAGAAAAAGCTTACAGTCACTGATATGCCGGAGCCGCCACCGGCGCACGGTGGAAGTGAAGCGTGAAGACAGGCTGGGGTCGGGACTTGGGAGGACTTGCATCTACAATCCTAGATAGTCATAGTCTCATAGATATGAATAGGCAAAAATGTCTTTTTTAGTAATCTAAATGGATCGCTGTCCTCTCATTTATTTGAACTTTGACATTTAGAGGCTGTTTGGCTGAGCTTATAAGCTCTTAAAAAAGCTTATAAGATGTTTAAGAGTTTATAAGCTCTTAAAATGTGTGTGGTAATTTTTTTGCAAAAGAGCTTATAAGCTCTTAAAAAAAGCTGTTAAAGAGCTTATAAGCTCCTAAAAAAAAGTACCTTGGAGGTAAAAGTAGATGGATAATCAAGACAATAGAAGTAGAGGAGTTATGCCAAATGTGACTTTTGGTAAAAGTAAAACTAAGAGCGCAACTAAAACAAATCAATCGACTGAAGGACGATCCTCTGCAAGGTGGGATGCATTTTTAAACCTTAAGTTTGTTGAGGTTTGTGAAGAAGAAATTGGAAAAGGTAATAGGCCAAATAGTCATTTCAATGTCAATGGATGGAAAAATATAGTTCGGAGATTCAATGAATTGACTGGGAGAAGTTTTGTTTACAAACAACTTCGAAATCGTTGGGATTCTTTGAAGAAAGAATGGCTACTGTTCAAGAAATTAATGTACAATGAGACTGGAATTGGTTGGAATCCCATGAACCACTCAATTGATGCATCGGATGAGTGGTGGGAGGAAAAACTAACGGTAATGTTTTCTAAAACATTTCTTATTCAAGTTAATAGTATAGTTTACTAACTTTATATTTGATTGACTTAGTATACTTGATTAATACAGGAAAATGGAGATTATAGCAAATTCAGGAATAAAGATTTATCATTATTTTGGTTTCGATATGATAATCTATTTTCGGATATTCTTTACAACTTAGGAGAAAGAGCACGAGCACCGAACCAGAAATCTGGGAATGAGGTTAGTGGTGGAGAAGAGATGTTTGACGATAATGGGGAGTCAAATGATTTTGAAGAACACGTGGAAATAGGTGATAGTGATGACAATAATTACATAGAAACTGACTGCAACAAAAATTCTGAAATGAAGGAAACAAATAATTTTGTCAATGAAAATATGTTCCCATCTTTTGCACCAGCTAAAAAAAGAAATAACGGGGAAAATAGTAAAGGGAAGAAAAAGGTTTCTGGGGCAGCTTCACTGAAGGAAGATATTCAATCCCTCTTACAGTTTATGGAAAAGAAGAGTTCTGACACATCTACACATTGCACAGATGTAAGTATTGCGGCTGCAATGGAGATATTAAACAATATGCCTGGAATAGCACCGATGAGTGATCTTTGGAACTATGCTTGCAACTTATTTTGCAAAAAAGATATGCGAGAAGTGTTTGTTTGTCAACCTTCTCATGAATCACGCTTATCTTGGCTAGAGTTTAACTATGATCGATTCAAGAACAAAATGATTTTATGATGATTTAGATGTCTTTCTATTTCTTTTGTTTTTATTTTTTAGTTGGAGTTAGACTAGTTAATTCTACATTGACTCGTGTCTTTTGGCTTGGTACTTTGACATGAAAATATTAATATGCAATCTATCATTTGGAGTTCTTTACATGTTTAGTATTTCCGTATCTGCTCGTTTGTCTTTCTTTCACCCATTATTTTCATTGTTTATATTGGGCTTTGTGTATACTTATGATAATAATGATATATTAATTATTTATCATGACTTTTTTATAGCTCAATGGAGCCTTGGGATATCAGAGATTATGATTCTGTATGGTCTTCAGATATAACAAATTGTGCTTTAATTCATCCAAATATTTTTCCTGATGAGGAAACTAACGAGGATGATAGTCGCGCTCACCAAAAAGTGGATTGGTTCATCTTATGCCAAATAACTACACGTAGTATTTTGACATATTATGATAATTATATTCATAAGATTCTGTGTCGAACGTCTATGCAAACGGGTCACATATTCATAGAGGAGATATTAAATGGACATGGAAAAAGATGTTATCAGGCTTTCCGCCTAGCAAAACCCGTGTTTCTGGATTTATGCCATGAATTGACCCACAAATATGATCTTCATCCAACAAGAGGAATGTCTATCTTTGAGGAAGTGGGGATTTTTCTTATGACTTGTGCTCATGGTGTTGACAATAGGTTGATGCAAGAAATATTAATCATTCGGGTGAGACTATCTCAAGACACTTTCACAGAGTTTTAAAGGTTATTAGTAAGCTTGCTAATGATATAATTAGACCACACCCTGAGTATAATGAGGGCAAAGGATACCATACGCCTCAACATCAAAGGTACATACCATTTTTTAAGGTATGTGATTTTTTCAATTACAAATAGTAAGTTTATATGCATATTTAAAATTATAAAATAGTTATGAACTATTATATATTCTTTTTAACTTTATGGTTGATAGGATTGTATTGGAGCAATTGATGGCACACATGTTAAAGCTCGATTACCACAAGGAAAAGCAATACCATATATAGGCCGAAAAGGATATCCCACACAAAATATTCTTGCTGTTGTAGATTTCAATATGTGTTTCACATTTGTTTGGGCTGGATGGGAAGGAGCAGCTCATGATTGTAGGATATTTGGAGAAGCCATTCGTAGTCCAGATCTCAATTTTCCTATTCCAAAAGGAAAAAAATATTACTTAGTTGACGCTGGATACTCACATATGCCTGGATATATGGGTCCTTATAAAGGTCAAAATATCAGATATCATCTTGATGATTTTCGTCGAGCTAGAACACAACAATTACGTGGACCGAGAAATTTGAAGGAAAAGTTCAATTATTATCACTCTTCATGTAGGAATTGTATTGAGCGAACTTTTGGAGTTTGGAAAGCAAGATGGAATATTTTGGCTGATATGCCGTATTTTCATATTGACATACAACGAGAAATTGTGTTGGCGACTATGGCAATTCACAATTATATAAGGAAGAAAAAGTTCCGACAAGGCATTCCAAATAGGCGAGGATGAAAATTATGAGCCACATACCGAACGCGTTGTTGAAACATCAACTAGAAACTTCAATGTAGAAGAAGAAAATAATCAATGTAATGCTTATTGGATGGCGGTGCGTGATTCAATTGCTATGGACATTGGCTTTGAAGTGGATGATAATTTCACCGATGTTTCAAAATTTAATTCTTTGTTTTTTTAATTATATGACTCATTTGTTTAACTATTCACTTGTAATTTGTTTATTAGTGGGACTTTAGATTTATGTCGGAATTAATATATATTTTTATAATGTCGTAGTTGTTGGAATCTCAAAAATAATTTATACAAACATAAACATAATAGGTAGAATCATTCCAATGCAAAAAAAAAAATGAAGAAGAAAAAGTTAGAATTATGCGTAAATTTGAAGAGTCGTGATAGTTTCTAATGTTTACATGAGAGAGAATCATACTTTTAAATATTTCTATAATAATCTATGATGAGTAAACAAAGAAGAATTGTTTTGCTAAACATAATGTAAATTTTTAGAGAACAAAAATATTCACCGCAATCAAGTTTAGTGTGCCTTTTTTTTTTTTTTTTGCTTTTGTAATAAATTATCCACTAAACTTTTGTTTGAAGCTAAACTAAAATTTACAATATGTGTGATAATATTTCAAAATAATTAAAAGACAAAAATATGTCAAATATAGCTATTTAAATAATTTTAATAGTGTCATGTCCTTTCTCGGTCATTATGACAAGAAAAGGTCTTATATTACCAAACACATTGACAACTTATAAGATATAAAAACAAACTTATAAGCTCAACCATCTTTTTTATCCAAACACTTTAACATCTTATTCTTAAAATAAGATCTAACATCTTATAAGCTCCTAAAACGAACATAAGATGTAGGAGCTTATAAGATCTTTTAAATAAGCTTAGCCAAACACCCTCTTAGTCCAGTGCGTGTTTTTTCACCTTTTTTAGTCGTGCGACTTATTACAGTAGGTAAAAATCACATGTTGGGTTTATGTAGAATTAAAAAAGAAGAAGAATAAGAAATAAAAGAAAATACTTAGATCATGATGGTTGTGCTTTCTAGAGATCTTAAAAGGGTTGCGACTGTTGGCTCGAACCATTTAAATCGAGAAAAAAAAAGGGTTAGGGCCGAATTATTTTGGTTCGAACCGATTAAACCGGCTTTGTTAGGGCTAGCCCGAAAGTTAACAAGCTAGCCCGTTACCCGCTATTTTTATTTTTTAAAAATAAATATAATTCTAATATTTTATATCTACTTTTATTACCTATTACTAGTAAATTTATTTTTCAAATTTACATCTCCATCATCTTTAAGTTTAACTAGCTATAAATTCTTGAAAAACTTCTTTTTTATTTGTTTTATTTATTACTTAATTTAGTTTTTCATTTTTATTCGAATAAGAAACTATCACGTAGTCTTATTAGATTATTTAGGATATAAATTATATTTCTAAATAATGCTACATCTAATTTTATAATTTGTTAATGCAACGTAATTATAAACTATGCATGACTTTTTTAAGATTAACTTTAAATATTAAACTTAAATGTTATATATGCTCAAGTTTGAAATTTTAGATTTAAATATCTTATTTTGAAAAATTTAATTTATAGTCATATGAGTAATTACGAGAAAAAAAATATTAATTTTGGGTAGCTTTAGTTATTAGTATTTTATTTTCAAAATTTAGATCATAAAATATTTAATTTTATAAGTTTGTTAATGCAATGTAATTAGAAACTTTGCATGAATTTTATTTATGATTAATTGTTAAACTTAAATGTTATATATATTAGAGTTTAAAATTTTAAATTTAAATATATAATTTTTAATTTTTTTACCTATAGCCCGATAGTGACTCGTTTAGCCCAAAACCCGCTAGGGTTAGGGTTAGGTTCCAATATTGTCAGCCCGTTTAGCCCGAAGACCATTTAGCTCGAAGCCCGCTAGGTCTAGGGCCAGCCCATTTAACATCTCTCATTCCGTCCACTTTCATTTAATGATAGAATAGTGGTGAATTTGTTTTTAAAAGTGTAAGTTGGATGTGTAATGAAAATGTAACGATTATAATGATGCGATGCAGAATCTATTAGAGAAGTTGATTGTTTCTGGATTTTTTTGTGGAAATAATAATGT